>RJWH01000583.1:104833-684305 GCA_004363575.1 Solenodon paradoxus
AAAAAAAAAAAAAAAAAAAAAAAAAAAAAAAAAAAAAAAAAAAAAAAAAAAAAAAAAAAAAAAAAAAAAAAAAAAAAAAAAAAAAAAAAAAAAAAAAAAAAAAAAAAAAAAAAAAAAAAAAAAAAAAAAAAAAAAAAAAAAAAAAAAAAAAAAAAAAAAAAAAAAAAAAAGCAAAACATAGGAAAACAACAACACCCATAAAAAAGGGAAATTTAAAATTAACCATAAAATAACCAAACATAAACAACAAACATAAGCAATAATTTCTACAATGAAGGACATGTGATTCATTTTTTTAATCAGAAATAAGCAAAAAAGGAAAGAATTATAAATCAAACAATCATAACCAACAGGAGTCGCATGAAAAAGAATATTTAAAGCATTAAATCATTTTATTTAAAAGTAAAATGATCTAAATAAATGATAAATTAGGCATATGCAAAAAGCTGAAAAAGAACAGTGCGCACACACACACACACACACAAACCACACACACACAACACAGGCAGTTATTTCTATTTCCAGACAAGATGATAGTAAATATAAGGACAAGATATTCCATTCTGCCTGAAATATCCAAAGAAAAAACAGAAAAAAAAACCATACGGAACTCTTTTTGGGACCCTGTACATAGGCATTGAAAGACAAAGATGCCTGAAAGAAGGGAAACAGACAAAACTAACCCTATGATTGCCCCAACTTACTGCTTGAGTTTCCAGTTTGGATTGAAGACAAGGGAGTAGTTCAACCAGACCCTGGCAAATTCCCTGATACTAGGAGAAAGACTGGAGAACCAAAGAAAGCCTGTATTTTCAAGAAGTACCAGGGTGGAAAAATTACACAGAATAAGAAATTACGAGCTCTCTGGAAAGTGTCTACTCGAGTATTCAGTAGACCCAGTCATTGGTATCTAAGTGTGAGAAAATTACTTGGGACCAGGGAAGGAGCCACTTTAGAAGACTGAGTGAGCCATTTGCATACAGCTGGGAATAGTGTTTGTAGCCACCTGCCACACAGAAAATCTTACAAATTGATAAGTATTACATAGAGCACCCAAAGTTATCTTGTTATAGACGTGTGGAATAATTAGTTCTAGACTAAGTGCTGCTCTTGTCCTCCCTAACAAAAATCTTGAAAGCAAAATCCAAAATAATGAAACTTGTTCCTAAGTAATTTCAACTGTACTCAGAATAAATTTCAAAACTTTTATAGGCATGCAAATATATTCAGTATACCCAGAAATGTCTTGAATCCAAAGATTACTAGAAATAAAAGCAGCAAGAAAATTGAATTCAAAATGAAAAAATAACTAATAAAAACTGATTCAGAACTTAAGTAGATATTAAAATTAGAGACATTAAAACAGTAATTATAACTACATGTTCAAAAGTTAAGTAGATATGTAAGAGATGTTTTAAAGGACCACAATCAAATTTCTAGTGATGGAAACTATAATATCTGAGATGAAATATATACTTGGTGAGGTTTATCACAGATTAGGTGTTGTAAGAGAAAATATTAGTGGATTTAAAAATGTAACATTAGAAACTATACAAAGTGAAAAACAGGGAGAAAAGAGGCTTTTCAAAAATGAAAACGGCATCACTAATCTATAGAACATCCATCAATATTATAGATATGTAATTGGAGTCCTCCAAAAGGAAGAGTAAGAGGGAAAGAAAGTGAAGCCACAATGCCAGAATGTTACACGTCTATTAAAAATAATGCCATAGTTAAGATCAATATACTCCAACTCAAGAAACAGCAGTCAATTACTAAAAAAAACTATGAAACAAAAGGACATAAATTAGGGATAACATCAGTACAGATTATATAGATATTAAAAGGATAACAAGGAAATATTATGAACAGCTTTAAGTCACCAAATTCAACAACTTAGATAAAATGAACAAATGATGAAAAGATGCAAATTACTGTAGATCACTCACTAGAATACCCCTGTATGTATTAAGGGTATTTCCATAAGGAAAAGTTTGGGTCCAATGGCTTATAAAAATGTTTAATGAAGAAACATTACAAATCCTGCACAAACTCTTACAGAAAATTATATAGGAAGAAATTTTTCCTAACTTATTCTAATATGATTCAAAAGCAGACAGATATGAAAAAGATAGAGACTATAGATGCAAAAATACACACACACACACACACACACACACACACACACAGATGTAGTAGAAAGAAAGAAGAGGGAGGAGGAAGGAAGAAGCAGCCACAGCAGTAGTGGTATAACCAAGAGGGGTTAACCTAAGAAATATAAAGTTGATTTAACATTCAAAATGAATGGAATTCACCATATTAAACTAAAAAAGAAACATGATCTCATTATATGTTGAAAAGTAATTTTACAAATCCAACATTAAGTAATGACTTTTATTGAAACAAACAGACTATAAGAGAACATCCATAAAGAAGAACCAGTAAATAATATCTATGAAAAACCTATGCTTAAAATCATATTTGCATCATTCTCTCACTACTTCTATTCTACATTGCCCTGGAGATTCTAACCAGTGTTTTAAGTGAGAAAAACAAATAAAAGACATCCATACTGGAAAAGGAGAAGTGAAATATTCTTTCTATTCCAATTGCATAGTTATCTGTGTAAGAAAACCCAGTGAAATTACCAAAAAAAGTAAATAAAACTCAGGAAATTTCCAGAATAAAGTTTAGTACCGTACCCCAAAATAAGCTGCATTTGAAATATTATCAATAAGCAATAGGAAACTAAAATTTTTTAATAATAAATGACAACAAAATAAGCTATTTAAATATGACAAAAGGTGTCTTATAGATCTATATATATAAATATGATAGATCTATACATTTAAAACTAAAAATCTCTGAAGTAATTAAAGATCTAAATAAATGAAAGCTATGCTGTGTTTTTGCATCCAAAGACTCAATATTGTTAATATTTCAGGTATCCCAAAATGATCTAGTTTGCAATGCTATATTAACCAAAATCCTACTTAACTACTGGTAGAAATTCACAGGCTAATTTAAAAATTCTTATGGAAATGTAAAAGAACTAGAATGACTTAAACAAATTTGAAAAAGAACAAAGTTGAGAATTATTATATAATTAACAATAATCAAAACAGTTTTATGTTGACTAAAAGGTATACAAATTGATAAATGGAGCAGATTACAGTGCAGACACAGACCCACAAACATAGGAAAAACTGATTTTCAACAAAGGTATAAAGGTGATTCTAAGAAGAAACAGTATTTCAGAAATAGTGCTAATATAGCCATACACAAAACAAATACAAAATATCTTCAAGCAATATCTTGTAGCATATGTAGAATTTAACTGAAAAATGAGTCATAGACTTAAATGCAAAACCTAAAGCTAAAATATTCTTAGAAGAAAAAATCAGAGAAAAAGAATAATCAATAGGAGAACTCTTATCAATTAGACTTCATTAAAATTAAAAATTTTGTGCTGTTCAAAAGGCATTGTTAAGAAAAATAGTAGAGCCACACACTGGGAAAAAATATTTACAAACTTATGTTTGATAAAGGACTTATGTCCAGAATATAAAAGAACTCTCAAAATATAAAACAATAAAGAAATGGTCACAAGATTGAACAGATATTTCACTAAAAGACATGGATCTAAAATAAACTCAGGGATAGACTCTCAACTTTATCACTCATCAGGGAAATGCTAAAATCCCAATGAGATGCCACCACACATCTGGAATGACTCTAAAGTCTGATCACTCAAGTGCTGGAAAGGATGCAGAGGGCCTAGAACTCTCACACACTGCTGTGTGGAGTGTACAATGCTGAAATCACTTTAAATGTTTCTTTAAAAGTTAAAAAATTCATTGGCCATATAATCCATCCATTCCATTCTTAGGTATTTGCCTAAGAGAAAGGAAAGCTTACTAAGATTTGCAACAGAATAGTCTTAGAATCTTTAGAAAATAATCCTGGTGTCTACCACGTGAATGATAAATATAGTGTTTTATATCTATAAGTAGAATACAGCTTGTCAAAAAAAAAAAAAGAAAAAGAAATGATCTATTAATATATACAGCAGCATGAATGATCCTCAAAATAACTAAGCTTAGTAAGAGACAGTGGAAAAAAGAATACCTATTGTATGGTTTCATGTATATAAAATTCTAGAAAATACAAACGTGTTTGTAGTCTCAGAAAAATCAGCGCTTGCTTAGGGATAAGAGTAGGTCAGGATTGGAGGAAGGGGTTACAAAAGGCACAAGAAACCCCTTCGTAGTAATGGATATGCTCATTGTCTTAATTGTAGTGATTCTTTCACAGTCTATATCAAAACATCAAAATGTATGCTTTAAACATAGGCAGCTTAGTATATATCAGTTATACCTCAATAGGTTATTGGAAGAGCTAAAGAAATGAGTTAAAATATTTCCTTTTGAGGAACCAGAGTTAGCAAATGGATCAATCTGCTGGTTTTGAAATAGCTTTTAGTATTAGTTTTTTAAATTTTATTGACGAAACATCACCACGTAATATAGGCTTAAGGTATGAATCATTGCAAGTCAACACCTCTATATAATACATTAAATATTAATTGGTTTTTAATCATTTTTCTATTACTTTGAGAATACACTAGTTGGAAAAAGTTATTTTACCCATATAATGGTATTTTCTTAAATTAAAAAATGAAGAAAATATGTAAATTCTAACATAAAACCTCTCTAAAAGATACTTTTAGGTAAAAAAAGCAAAAGCAAGTACAGAATAGTGTAATATGGCTTCATTTATATAAATTATTGAAAATATTACATTTATATATGTGCAAAGTAATATGTGTAAAATGTTGAAAGAATTGAACATGACACACCCTGAAAAGTCAAGTCCACCATCTCAGTCCACATACATCCTAAGGACCCAGGTTCAAGACCCAAGACCAAGGGGAAATAACCAAGATGAACAACTAAATGAAATAAAGTGCTTCTCCCTCCTCTCTTCCTGCCTAACTGCCTACTCACCTTCATCTTGCCTGCACCGTTCCTTTAAAGAACTAAAGGAATATATGTATATATATATATACACACATATATGTATATGTATACACATATCTGTATATATAATATTTATATATTGGATAATAAATAAGACAGAAAATTGAATGAAAAAGAAACTTCTCAAACTTCTCCCAAAACTAAATTAGATTAGCATTCATTTATGTGACCCTCTATAATATTACTTTGTGTATGTCAGTTATGATAATCATGATAATCACCTTTAATCTCAGCTTCTATTATGTCTCATTGAATGACTTCATAGATTTGTATATATATATACATATATATATTTGTTTTACCATTGTAGGATCTTGTGTATGAATGGAATCAAAACTTGAACCTCTTCTCTTACACTCTTGGGGAATGGATGAATTGTCAGAGAACTTGGCTTTATCTTGAACCAATCTTTAATTCTTTAGAAATACAAAGGTAAAAAACTTAAAATATGCCATATATAGGTAAAAATGCATGCTAAATTATATATGTCCTGTAATTTTTGAGAAATCGTTTCTTCAAAGGACACTCTAATATAATCCTATCAGTATAATATGCCAAATATTTATTATATATCTTTTCTTTCATAAAATATTGTAAGCATCATTTTTTAAAAGGTGTTATTCTCAATTATTGGTATAAAACTATTAAGTACCAAGAAAGAACTGTATGCTACATCATTATAATCCCTAAGCTGCAATGTAATGTTTCTATTAATTCTGGAATATTTGTGGTTTAAATTTTTTTTGTTAAAGTGGCCTTGCTTTACAACATATTTGACACATTACAAAACTGTCATTTTACTCTCCCTATTTAATATTTTGATGCCTTATTTTACATCTTTGCTTTATTATTCCCTAGGTTTAATTAGTGTAGCTTTTGCCAATTTTACCACTTGCATCTTTTTAAAATGAAATTTTTAAAGGTTCAGGCAGGAATGAAGGTGAGTAGTCAGGCAGGAATGAAGGTGAGTAGTCAGGCAGGCAGAGAGAGAAAGAAAGAAGTATCTTTATTTTTTTTTACTTTTTGTTTGTTCACATTGGTTGTTAACCTCTTACCTGGGATTTGAACCCAGGGATGTGTGACTTGCTACTTTGGAGGCCGTTGACCTAATCACTGCTCCACCAGGGTATGCCTTTTTTAAATTTATACTTTATTTTATTAAAGGAACATCATAACTTTATATAGGTTTAAGGTATGCATCATAGTAAATCAATATTTATTTATAACACATTTTCACTACCACCATTCCAGTTCTTCCTTTACCATAAAACTGATTCCCTCTTCCCAATTTCCTCCCCTTCACTTCTCTTTCCTTCCTGTAATCATTAATTTGATTTTTATTGAGTAAAAGTCTATTTTTGTTTTAATTTAGTTTGCTTGACTTCTCTGTATATCACACATGAGTGAAGTCATATGATATCTGTCTTTCTTCTTCTTGCTTATCTCACTAAACAGAATGTTCTCTTGACTCATCCGCATTATTGCAAATGTCAGGATTTCTTTTTTTTTTTTTTGATAGGTGAGTAGTATTCAATTGTGTATATATACCATATCTTCTTGAATTCATTCATCTGTTGTTAGACATTTCAGTTGTTTCCATTTGTTGGCTATTGTAAATAATGCTGAAGTGAACATGGTGGGGTGCATATATCTAGGTGAATTAGTGTTGTCTTTGTTAGGGTAAATATTCAGAAGTAGGATAACTTGAATTATATGCAATGTCTATTCTCATTTTTGAGCAATCTTCATAATGGTTGCACCATTTTATGCTCCTGCCAACAGTGTACCCTTTTTTCTGTATCCTCACCAACATTTGCTGTTTCCCAAATTGTGGATAATAGCCATTCTTATTTCTGTGGGGGGTCATCTATCATTATTATTTTTATTTGTCTTTTCTTAATAACAAAAAGTGGACCATCTTTTATATGCCTAGTGACCATCTTTATGTCTCATTTGAGAAGTCTGTATTAAGATCTTCTGCCCATTATAAGGTGTTTTTCTATTTTTGAGTTCTTGTTAGTTCTTTATATATTAATAGCTTATTGGATGGCATTTGGGTGGGAGAGGCGTCCATGGTGCAGGGAGAAGCTGTTGTAAGATGTAGTAGGTGGAGGCGACAGTTTATGTGGGTCACACTGGAGTCTGCCCTCCTCTCAAGGACCCAAGACCCAGGGCTGTAGTCAGGCACCATGTGAATTTCAAACATTAAGGGAGAGAGTGCAGTCCTCTTCTTTGGGCCCCTTGCTGTGTTTCTGACCAGTGTGAGGACCGAGGTCCCAATCTCTATCCCATTTCTTAGGGCTTCACTCAAGTCAAGAGTTTGTGCCACCACCCAATCTTTGTTCTTCCATCCCTGGGACTCAGGACTGGGTTTACTTCCCTGTTATCTCCATCCCACCTGCTGCCTCTGCAACTGAAGCCACTGCTGCCCTTCTGTGAGAGACATATATGTCCCTTTCCACCCAACTTCTGTTACTTAGATGTGTGGAATTCCTCAGTCCCTTCAGTGTAATCCTTAGTGTTCTGTGATTTGTTACGGATTTCTGTGGGCTCCCTACTGGCATCACTTCAGTGGAGAGTAGGATATATATATATATATATATATATATATATATATATGTATAAAATTTTATCTCTTTAGAAGTTAAGCAGGGAACATCTTATGCCAACTATCTGGAGTCACTACTTTCATCATTAATCTCCACTCTTATGTTGTAGGTAATTAATCCAATACTTTCTGTGATTTTGTCTTTTCTGTTGAGACTTCTTTCTTTTGTATGTTTTCTTACTTTTACTTAGCGGTCTTTTTCCCTTTTCAGTCTAACATTCTTGCAATGCTGGGTTAGTGGCATTATCAACTCGTTTAACTTTTGCTGATCTGGAAAGCTCCTGATACCTCCTTCAAATCTGAATGACAACTTTACCAGGTATAGAATTCTCAGTGAAATATTTTTCCTTTCAGCACTTGGAGTATATAATGCCTCTGTATTCTGGTCTGCATGTTTTCTGCTGAAAAATAAGTTGATAGGCTTTTGATATTTCCCTTACACGTGACGGTGTTTTTCTACATTTAAGTTATTTTTTAGCTTCTACCATTGTAATTTTATTTTATGTATATTAGGTCTCTTTGGGGTTCTCTTACTTGGAACACTGTGGCCTTTCTATACTTGGATGTCTGCTTCCTCCCCTGTATTAGTAAAGTTTTTGGTGATTACGTGATTATGTTCTCAAATATTTCTGCTGGCTCTTTCTCTCCCTCTTCTTCTGGGATCATTTTTAAGTGATTGATAGCAAGAGTTCTTAAGTTGAAATGTATATACTACCTAAGCTAAATTTAAGTCACTGACAAATCACACAAGCTAGTCTAGGAACCATTATGAAATAAGGTAGAAATCATGGAATGTGATGAACAGATAATTGATCACCTTGAATATCAGGTTAAAACTTTTGAACTTTTATTTTAGAAGCAAAATGGAGTTATTAGAGGTTTATAAGGAAAAAGTGTTTAGATGTGAGTATCGTATTTTAGGGAATAATATCTATTTGTTATGCATGCATATTTATTGTTGTATGAATAATTTAACCTCTAATGTGAATCTATAGTTAGTCTTATAGTCCTAAAAGGTTAAACAATATACCAAAAGGATATATCTTATATAGTTACAACAATTTAGTTTCTTAAAATCAGACTTTAATACTCCCTTTTATTAGAGGTATCTTAATTAATGGACAGATAAGAATATTAGATAAGGGAGTTCAAAATGTCACCAAGTTGATTTTTTTTTACAGGACTTGCTATGAAGTTGAAAATGAGGGCTTTTAAGTAAGGGATGCTGAAGGCTTCTAAATAATAATTCTAAGGGAAAGAAAAAAATGGCTCTATAGTGACCATGTCTTTGACTAATGAAGAAGGCAGATACTGGGGGAAAATGTGAAAAAGACGAAAGGAAAAATATTCATTAGTGGGAAGAATTATTTAAAGGGAATTTGTGAAAGTAGGGAATGCTGTGCCATTTATCCTCATTGTAAACTAACTGTGAGATAGCACTAGAACCTCCCAGAAAGCTATGAGGGTGCATCATTGACGGGGTAGGTTAAAGTCTTTCTGAAAGATTTTTGCTGAACTGGAGAAATGTTTGCACTCATTACCCAAGATGGAGATAGGGATTATGTTGGAAGAGCTCTTGGAAAAAACTTAACATGACGTGTTATAAACCAGAACTTGTCTCTTCTCTGGGGAATTCTGAAACAACCCTTAATAGCAGAGGAAAGAATCACAAGAATACATGGTATACTACTAGCATCTAGTGAATATAACATGTTAAATGTCCTACAATGCATAAGAAAACACTTTCTTCTCCATCAAAGAATTATTTGGCCACAAAATTCAATAGTGTTTAAGTTAGGAAATCCTGACTTAGACTAAGGTAACACAGTAGAAGTTTCAATCTTAAAATATTTCCACTAAAAATGGTTATTGATGAGAATGAGAGAATTCCAGAGGTACACTACTTAAATAATGAAGACTGATTTTTGTGATCAGCTGCATAGGGTCGGGAAATAATGCAATGTTGGGAGGACACTGACTATCCCATCAATATTCACCACAAATAACTACACTGACAAAGGGCATTTAAGGGGCAAAAGAAAATTAAAGTAATATAACCTGAAAAAATGTTAAAGTCTTTGTAATATTTTCTCTACTTCAACCTCAAGCCATACAGCTATTGAATCATCTTAGAGCTAGGGTGGGATGAGTATGGGAAATACAGGTGAGCAGATAAAGTGAAACCACACAAGCTTTGAAAATAATTCCACATTTAACTCCAACAGCAGCAGAAAGAAAACTCAAATGAATATATCAATGGATAATCATGCTATATGCTTTCCAAGGAGATAATACAATGCTAATATTCTGAAAAGGAAAATTTCTGTGCCTATGCTGAAATTGTTTTACATTTCCTTATCCCTTGATATTATATAATTGCTAATAGAACATGAACTTTTTTTTATTCTTTGCTCCTAGATCAAATCCAGTCTCTTCATCCTTCTTCAGGTGAAAGCTCTGCTTCTCCTTTAAAATAATTATCAAATAACTCTAACAATCTCTCCTCGGATCCCATTTTCTCTGTAGACTTTCAGTAGCTCCTTGTTTTATTGCATTTTATAGGACATAAATCTTTTCTACTTAACTTATTTTATATAAAACTTTTATACATCTTATCCCTCTTACTAAGTATAATATTGTTAAATTAGGGAAGGACATAAAATTCATGCTAGTATTTCCTACCATGTGTATCCTTTGTACTTCATTGATGTCCAAAAGGCATCTTAATAATGATCCACAAAAATATATCAAAACATTTTGTAAACTGAACTGTATTCTGTAGCAAATACATTTATTTTGTCTATTTAATTATAATACCTTCAAAAAATAAAATTGTCACTAATTTTTTTTCTAAAGGCAGCTCCCAGGAGAAGCAAAACTTTTCTCCCAAGTAATTTTCATGTGGAAAGAAATAATGTTTAAAATAAAAAATAAACTGAACGCTTTGCAAATAGCTACCTCTGCAGGAGTCCTGAAAATTATGCAAAATTGCAATGTACATCTTGAATATATAAAGAAAAGTCTTGAGGTAAGACTATAACAATCCTACAGTGGAGAATTCTATAAAAATGTAATGCATTACAGAAACTAATTTCAGTGCAGATTCTCTTCTTAACTCTAGCTACTAACCATATTTCAATCTCTCATCATCTATAGAGTTAATGAAAATACTATCAAAAGGAATAAAGTGTGGATAGAGCAGGCTAAATGACCTTAAGCAAAGCACCAAATCTTTAAGTACCTAGGTGACCTTATCTCTAAATTGTAAATAATGGTAGTGCCTACCCTGAGGGTCTTTGTGCCAAGTAAGATGATGTATTTAAAGCGTAAGAGTTAGAATAAAAAAGTGTGTAATGAATGTGAAATATCTTCAGAATTACTACTAAACTGATAAAATTGACAAAAGTTTAAATTGAATATTTTAATGACATAATCAGATTATTGATTCCATATATTAATATGTCATTAGAACATTACAATTCTGAATTTGTAAACAAGATGGTACAAATGGAATATAGGTTGCAAATGGGAAAACAGTGAAAGATGAGATTCTCCAGGGATGCAGAAGACTTAATGACAGAGGGTTTAGGCTATCAAAATAACTTTTGACTTTATTGAGAAGCTACTGAAGGATTTTAAGGAGAGTCAAATAATTTTATTTAGGAATATCTCACTGAAAGGAAGCATAGAGTATTGGGGGCAGTGAGAAAAGATTTAAAGAAAAGCAGTTAAAAGATAGAAATATTGGGGGATAAAGACCATGGTGAAGATGAAAGTGGTGCCTGAGAGGTAAGTAGAGCATAAATAGAAAGGACCAGGATTATGCCTGAAGTTCTGGCTGGGCCAACGAGTGGAAGATGATCACACAACAGAAATGGGAACCAGAGGAGGAGGAGGGGAAGAGTGTAGAAACACATTTTGCACATATTGAAAAGCTGATATTTGGGGGACAGTCATGTGAACATCTTCAATCAGCAATTGAGAATATAGAGCTGGTCCCTAAGCAAGTGATCCGATCCCAAGTGCAAGTGGCTGTCTATCAGATCTCTCAAGAAGAGCATAGCAAGTAGAGTGATGAGGGTAGAACTCAAGAAATGTCAACATTCATGTACACCGATGAAGAGTAGGGATCTTGAAAGCAAGTAAGAGGTGGCTGAGGAATGGAGAAAACAGAAGAATGAAATCCCAGAAGTCAAAATGTAAGAACAGAGTAAACAGAGTCATCAAATGCTGTGGAAATATCATAGAACATAAAAACCAGAAAGCTCTCAATACATTTGGTAACAGTAGGGGCCAGAGGGCAGAGGATGACTGAGAGGTGAGTAAATAATTATTCTGATTTTATAAACTATCTTTTTGAGGCTTTTAATAAAGGAGAGAAGGTGAACAAGTGGACAGTAGCCAGAGTAGAACAAAAGGAGAGAGAAGGGTGTCTTACATATTTTTAATGCGGAAAACATAAGAGGGAAGCCTGTTGGAAAGGAGAGATCGAAGATATAGGAATTTCATAAAGAAAATAAATAAGGATAAATAAATGAATAAATATGCAGCTAAGTTGTGGGGAGGAGTGAAAATATAGGAACTCTCCGTACAGTAGAACATGAGCTGACCTGCTAAAATGAGAACTTATCCTCTAAGAGGATAATGAAATAAAAGCAGTGAGTTTGGAGCGTGAGAAAGCAATGCTGATAATCCCAAAATACAGGTCAATAATACATGTGTATGTGTTTGTGTGTGTGTGTGCACGCATGCATGCACATGCATATATGTATATAACGGTAGAATTTTGTGGGGTTTTTGTTTGTTTTTAGTTTTGCTTTATTGTAATTTTTTTTTAGCAATTTAAGTGTAGCTTTTATTAAGCATGGGATTTTGACCAAAACTACTATGGATACTACCCCTTTCATATAGTGGCTTGTGTGTCTAAATGTAGACCAAATCGAGGATGTGATTAATATCATAATTAAGCATATATTCTGAATTGAATGTCTTTTGATTCTGAACAGGACTACCTTGAAGTCAAAAGAATGATCTTCCCAAGATTTTACTTTCTGAGCAATGCTGAGCTTCTTGATATTTTAGCTCATAGCATAAATCCTGAGTCTGTACAGGTAATACCATTATTCTTGACTCAGCAATATTATTTCCCAACCAGGTCAGAATTTTATAATGTTATTGACATTTGTTTCTTGTCCATAGCCTTATCTTGTGAAATGTTTTGGAAACATAAAACACTTATTGATATGGAAACAAGAAATTGGTCCTCCCGCCGTCATAATGCTCATCTCGGCTGAAGGAGAAACTCTGGTGCTGCCGAAGTATGAGATACATGTAACTTACGGCATCTGAGACTCAGTAAAACTCCATCATTTAAAACCTCTGCTTAGACATTTTTAATATTTCATCGGTGTTTGCAAAGCAATCTGTTTCTCAAAAATAATGTACTTAAGGAGGATTTTGCCTTCCTATCTACACATATATTTATATTATTCTGAATGCCAACAGGTTTAAGTACATGAATATATATATAGAAGGAAACTGCCTATTTGCTTGAATTGCTGATATTCTTTCAACTCCTGCTTCCAATGACCTCTGGTTTTGTCATGCATGGCTCCTAGGAAATTTGTATAAGCTAAGTCCTTCCATTACAGTAACCCAATTTGCCAGCCCCAGTAGGGACTTTTTACCTTTGGAACGTGACTCCTGATGTAAGCTGGTTAAAAAAATGTCACACTGAGGCATCCCCATTTATTGAAACCCCTCACCTAACACTGACTTGGGTTTGCTGTTTAAAAGATTCAGTGAGCAATCCCCAAATGCTTTGCAGTAGAATTTATCTTTTGTAAGTCCATGTTTTGCTGGAAACTCTTTAATTTTATAAATTCATGATTTTGATGCCAGAATCTCCTAAAGCTAGGTGATATGTTTTCTGCATAATTTTCCCAAATAAGATCAAACAAAACCAAAGATATTATAGATATATGACCCTTTGGAAGATCAATATTATATGTTGAGAAACAGTCTATAGGCCTGCCAAAGGAATGAAATGAAAAATGAATAAAAATAATTTTTATAGTACATGTTTTTAATTACAGGAAAATCCGTATAAGAAATGCTGTAGAACATTGGCTGGTAAATGTGGAGAAAAGCATGTTTGATGTACTAAAAAAGTAAGTAAATTCCTAAATCCTAAAACTTCATTGCATATATACACATATGTATGTGTGTATATGACTGGTTATCTTCTTATCTGTGGGATCTGTCCAGAGAAATACAAACCGTGAAGTCTTTTATGAAGTTGGTTTCATAAAACATTTCACAAGATTAAATGGGAAATGATCATTTTACAGCATAAATGTTAGTTTAATATAAAAACTATATTAGACATTCTTTTTTGTGGATTTGATAATTTTTTTGTCTCTAACATCTATCAAATATCTTCATGCTATGTTATGTAAACCTCTTAGAGTGTGCTTTAAATCTCTGTAGTATTTCTGCTAGTTAATATTTTTCACTTAATGGTTTTTGTTTTATATTAATAATAATAATAATATGAATAACCTGTTACCATGATTGCAAACATACTTATCACAGTGTTATTTTTTAACATTTCTGTGCTGTTAGTGTTTCTTAAATGACATATAAAAAATGATTTTACTCTAGTTTTTTTTTAATTTTTTAAATTAAATAGTTTTTAAACTTATCTCTAAGTGTTGTCTGTGCTAGTTAATCGTATGCTAGAAAATCCATTCTGTACCCTTTCTGTCTTGTTATGTCTACTTGGGACACTCATGTCTACTAATTGTATAAACCTGGAGTCCTTTGTCCTCTAGTTCCTATTTGGGTAGGGCAAATGTGAGGTAAGGTCTATGTTCCTTTACCTAAAGTCATAGCTTTTCACAGATGGTCTTTCTCTAAAATCTTCAGCCCTCTCCAGATTGCAGTAACATTCCTCCTCTTGCCATCTTCAGGCCTACGGTTGGTAACAGATGCCCCAGTTGCTAGCACCTGCTGCTTCACCATCTATATTGGTTCCCTTAAACCTGCCTCATCCCTGCAAAGAGTTCCTTCCTTAAATTTTCTTCAAGTAACCCTTTGAATGTGCCATTTTCTGCTGACTGATGTGCCCTCCCTTCAGCATTCATTACAATTACCATCACACTTGGATTGTGTTTATCATCCTATTGTATGTTTTCTAATGCCTAGGCTTTGCTTGAACTGGTTTTTTTTCCCCCACTTGATTTTGTCAGATTGAGTTTATCTCTTTTGGGGTAGCTGTGCCAAAGTCATAAACATTTTTTTCTTTTTTCTAGTAAATAATCTTAAACATTTTTAATATACTTAGTGAAACTTACTTTTTTTTTTTAACCAAAGTCTCATGAATATTCCCCACTTGCCTGAATAGTACATGTCACTTCATACTTCCCTCCATTCAGGATTTTATTCCAGATTGTCATTGTTGGCCTCAAACAAAATTAGTTGATCAGTTATTGTAACAACAAACAGGATTTATTTGAAGACAAAACAACAGAAGAGAGGGCAAATAGAGTACACTCATGGTGAGAACCACAGCACAGCAGAGCTGAGCGTCCCTCTGTTGAACCCCACCTGAACCCCACCATGCAGTTGCTCAGGCTGGGAAAACCAAGGGAGATGCAAGCCATGCCTGGTCCTGGAGTTTGAGGGTTTACACAAGAATGGGCTCTTGCTTTCTACCTTCTACACCTTATTCCAGTCAGGTGCTGAGTTTTAATGTTTATACAGCTAATGCCCTGTTTATGGGTCAGTAATTATCGGGGCTTAATACTTTTTTTTAGTTTGTTTTTGTTCATTACTGTTTTGTAAGTCCCACATGTTAAAATGTATTTTCATCTTGCTGTATACATCTCCAAGTAATTTTTTCAGAAAACATTTGTGGGTGGCAAATATTTTTATTTTGTCCTCCTATTTGCATGCTAGTTTGGCTGAGAATAGAATTCATTCTAACTTCAAATTCATTTTGTGGAATGCTGGCTCCCCAGAATGTCACCAAAGCAATCTGTTGGTGAGACAAAGCTGTTCATTGAACAAAGAATACTACTTACACCCTTAAGACTGCCTCAGGAGAGGAAGGATACAATTGGAATAATTATTGACAGCTTGAAGTCTGATATAAGGCAGAATTTTGAGCTCATATTGCACTATACTCATGGAGGTATTTTTTTTTTAATTTCATCAACCATAACAGAATTTCAGCAATATTTTATCTTATCAGGAAACATCCATAGAAGATGTCTCTATTCCTAAGTCATGATCTTACCTGAGAGGAGTATGGATTTCAGAACTTAAAATGTGTCTTAGAGTTGAAGTATAGTGACGATTTTAAACATTTCTCTCTCCTTTGTTAACACTGCTTCCTTATTTCAAATTTCTATTTTTAGAGATTTGTGCTCTTTTTCATGGTATTAGTTTTCCTAAAATGTTTGGTCACCCTTGCTTAACTTCATATTCATAATGGCAAATCCCTCTTTTATAAGCAAATGTTAATTTTGAATTCCAGCAACCCACCTGCCCTGATTACAGTTGACAAGCAGGTCATGCAGGATCTAGTCCATGAGTAGCTTATCTTTTAGTGCACAGAGGTTCCTTTGCATTTCTCCTCAAGGTTGCAAACCACCTGTTACTTTTACCTGCTAGTATAGTTGTGGGATTATTTGAAAAATTCCATTTCTTAATATTATCTTCCTTTGTTTCCTTCCTTTTACTTCCACTCCTTTTCTCCCTTCTTTTCTTAATTTTCTGTATTGTGTTAGGATATTTAGAGTTATTTTAGTCTCGTTTCTGCTTTTTTCTTCAACCCCAAAGATACACAACTTTGAGACCTCACTACTAGGAAACTTCCACCAAGCACTTCTCTGAATTTCATTCTGAGCGACTACAGACAGCTTAGTGTGGATGTTAGGGGTGTTGAGAGAAGCCGAGGCACATAAACATCCCTATTTATAAAGCTCTTTTTATCAGTTATTCTAAATATTTGTCACAGCGTTCTCCTGTATGTGTTAAAATTGGCAATAGTGTTCTTTGGTTTTTCCATCCTTTTTTCTATAACTCAAATCTCAATTCACTTTCCATCTGCTAGAAATGTTTCAAGTGTTTTATGCTCGGAGCATACTTTCCTGACTTCCTGATTCTTAGATATCTATATCTATATCTATATATAGATATAGATATAGATATAGATATACATATTTTAATATACTTTCTATCATTTGAAGGACTAACAGGATTGTTAAATTAGAAATCTTGATCCACTCTCAACTAATAGATTATAAAAAAATCAGGATACATATTTCCAAAATCATAGAGGAAATGGAATAAAATATTTGCCTGTTTGTATATTTATAAAAATATAAATACTGAATAAAGATTAAAATAGAATGTCAATAATTAAATAATAAAGCCCCAAATAAATATCATAAATGTTGAAAGCTTATAATAAGATATTAACTAAAAGAAGAATTTGTCTTCAGTATACATACATGAGGCCAACGTTAGCCTGATCTCAAAGTAGACATGACTTCACACACAAAAAGAAACTATAAACCATTATCTCTGCTGAACATAGATACAAAAACCCTCAACAAAATTTTAGTAAATTAAATTCAACCAGACAGTAAAAAAATCAGATATCACAACAAGTAAGATTTATTCCAAAGATGCAAGGATGGTTCAGCATATGCATATCAATTAATGTGATATACCATATTAGCTAGAAGAAGGATGAAAATCACAGGATCATATCAATAAAAAAAGTGTTTGTCAAGATTAGAATGCATTTATGATAAAACTTCTCAAGAAAATGGGGATGGAAGGATTATACCGCAACATGATAAAATGCCTATATGGGAAACCTACAATTAGCATTGTACTGAGTGGTGAAAAAAATGGAAAGCTTTTCTTCTAAGATCAGGAAAAGGCAAGGATGTCCACCCTTACCACTACTATTACACACAGGATTAGAAGTTCTTCCTAGAGCAGTTAGGCAAGAAGAAATAAAAGGAGTCCAAATTACAAAAGAAGTAAAAATATTATTTTCACATTGCATGATAGAAAACCCTAAAGAATCCACTAAAAAAAGCTATTAAAACAATAAACAAATACAGTAAAGTGGCAGGCTACAAAATCAATGTGCAAAAATCACTTGCATTTCTATATGCAAACACGTTAAAAGAAAAAGAAATTAAGAAAACAATCCCATTTATAAATGCATCAAAAAGAATTAAATACCTAAGAAGAAGCTTTACAAAAGAGGTGAGTGACTTGCACAATGAAAACTGTAAGATATTTTTTAAAGAAATAGAAGACACAATTGATAGAAAGATATTTCATGATCATGGTTTAAAAGAATTAACATTGTTAAAATGGACATTTTATCTAAAGCAATATACAGATTCAATATGCTCCCTATAAAAATTCCAGTGGCATTTTTCAAGAAAATAGAGTGAGCAATACTGAAATTTTTATGATAACCTGGAAGACCTTAAATAGCCAAAAAAAAATCCTGAGGTGAAAAAAAAGAAAAATGAAAATATTATGCTCCCTACCTACCTTCAGCCTACCCTATGAAGTAATAGTAATAAAATACTATCAGTGTGGTCTGGTGACTTGACAAGTAAGCTTCCAGATGGGGCCCGCTTGCATCCCAAGGACATGGGTTCTGGACCTGCGTTTTGGGGTGTGTATTTATAGGACAACAACCAAAATAAGTAACTAAATTAAAAAATAATAATGAAATGCTTCTTCCTCAAACAAGCAAACAAAACAGTTGTTAAATAAAATAAAAGGTTATTTTAAATTGTGAAAATAAAATTTTCAGTGATTAAAATATATAAAAAGTTTTTTTGTAATATTATATCCATATTTTTCTTCAGTGGAAATAATAAAAATAAAATAATAAAATAGATACCCCTTACTGTAGCAAAAAGTAAAAATGATTACTATTCATTTTAAATATTAAAATAATAAACTTAAAATTTGCTTGATAAGCTAAAAATGAAACCATTTAAGTATAAGAAAATAATTTAGTGTTGAGAATTTCTGAAACACTATCAGTGGTAAAATGTAAGGTAAAAGTTCAATCAATGTGACTACCTAGAAACTATAAAACTTGTATGGGATGCAATGAAAATTCCCCCATCCCTGAGTTTTTCCTTGGATTGTCTGAGCAAGCAAATTAATATCAGGCAGATTAATAAGAGAAATGGTCAAACTTAATGACATGCCTGTGGAGAATTTACATGGCTGTCATTCTCAGGTAAGTCAGACAAACTGAGGCTTTATATCTGGGATTAATGCTGTAATGGGACAGCGCTCTAGAACATCAAGCAGAGTGGAGCCAAGGTCCTAACATGAAGGGATAAATTCATCTGACAAAATCTTGCCTCTAGATGTTTGCCCCGCCTTAAAATAGGTTTTTCTGATCAAAGAAAAAGAAAAGGTTGTTTTTGAAGATGACTACACTTAGGTATTTTTATTATTCAAGGTAATGCTAACATCATCTCTTGAGACCTGCAGGGCTTCAGTTGGTGTTTAGCTCCACATCTCAACACAGAGTGTAGTAGAAAAATCTTGTTCTCTACCTTCCCAAAAAAAGTCTGCCTGAACATTTTTGAAGAGACCAATCTTATGACTGAAGAAAAAGTAAAACCCACCATAACAATATCAAAATTTATTCTGTTGGAATATATTAGCTTCTGTTTTAAAAAACTGGTGTTTTTATATATCCTATTTTCTCCATTATAATTAACTTTTAAAGTTAAATGCAGTACTTTACTGTTAAATTTCAACTGTTTTTTAACCCAATATTTTATCTCGTAGAAATTATTTTAAACACTTATTTTGTCATTAATAGTAAAACTCAGTGGCTAATTGGAAAAGTGCAGAGGATATTAAAGAAGAATTTAAGGGCAATGCATTTGCATAAATTAAGGCGTTGCTATTTGATCCCAGATATATACCTAAATTAGAACAAAATCAGAGAACCTAAATGAAATTTCTCCTATGAGCTTATCATGTTTGGTAGTTGAGCAATCACACCAATGGCTAGATTAAATAATCCAAATATATTTTTTGTTTATAGATTTATAAGTCAAGGTGTTGAAGACTGGGACAACCAACCTTTTTCTCTATGGGTGAAATCTCATCCAGGACAAGTGGTTCTCACTGTGGTAAGTTCATGCCTCCTTGATAAGCAAATATTTAATTTGTGTCTATATTGCCAAGAAAGCAAAGATTTATAAATAAGCCGTTATGAAGTTATACTGATAAGTGAATCCTATTCCAAATGCATCCAAAAATAAGCTGGACAGATGGCTCAATGAATAGATAGATATGTGGAAATACAGCAAAAAAGTTATTTGTAGAATATAAGTGGTGTGTATATGGATATTTATTTTATAATCCGCCACCTTTCCATAATTTAGAACTTTTTTATGATAAAATATTAAGTAAAAATAAATCATTTTAACATGTCTGAAGATGTCTGAAAACTCTATATGTCTGTTAATTACTAGGGTCAACAGGAACCTAGAAGACAGTAATTTTCCTGAAATAGTGGAGGTCACTACTGCCATGTTAAAACATATTATTATATCTTTTTACTTTGCCTCAATCCACCACAGTTTTCAAATCTTTGCTAAAATAACTTGGGATTGTGGAAGTAAATTATGATTATAAATCTCCATTGTCCCCTTTGTTGCCCACTTGATTGCTAAAATACTTTGAGATCTTAAGTTTAGGACTTATTTAAGCTGTTGCTTACAAAGGTAACAAAATTATAATGTGTCAGTCAGACACATGGTTTATGTAATTCAAATAGTCAAATATAATATACTAAGAAAAAATCTTCTCCAGATATCTAGTCTTCCAAAGATGTTTAACAGGAAGAATCCAGTCCCTGTTTTATTTCCAGAAATACTTCACCTTAGATTTCAAGTTCAATGATTAAACATATTTTTGTCAAAGTTTTTCCCTTGTCTGCCCTACCTACTGTTAATTTATCATCCCATCATGCAGTTTTCATCTTCTAATTCTCTTGCACATTTTCATAGGAAGAGGAGATGTCTCTGAGTGGTCACCTGTGGGTGGGGATGATGAGGTCTCTGTTTGCATCGATCACTGAGAGAATTTTAAGATAGATAGAATCAAGTCGTAGTAATTTAGAAGTCCCCTTTTTATATCTAAACAAATAAAGTCTTGTTCACAGTCTACTCACCAGAACCAAAGGCTCCTTCAGCTTACACCAACACAACCTAAGGAGGGGACTGAGGCCACGGGATGCTCTCTCCTGGGACAACGAATCTAGAAAAGATGCCTCAAGGACAGCATACACGGACTTTTTACCATTCTTTTGTGGCATGTCCATGGCTGTTTCCTGCTGATTGACCCAGACTCGTGCTCCTGTCTACTTTCCAGGCCTCAATTTCTAGCTTTCTTTTGACTTTCTATTGTGGATCTACAACATCCTTTAAGAAAGTCAGAGTTTCTGTTGCATGGAGGCAAGAACACTGATTCTTTAGGTTTCTCTTATCTTGTATGGAAAAGAAAAAAATCTCCCTATTAAGCATGTTATCACTATGCTAATTATTCTAATATGTATTTCTTTATAGCTCTACTTACATGTTTCTTAGGCATTTTAAATTCAGTTTATCCCCATATGAATGCATTATGCCCCATCACCTATTAATACTTTTCTTTCAGTAGATGCTGTCTTAGTTACTAGAATTGCAGTTCACCCAGAAACCTATAAGCATTCTGATGTATCCCCCTCTGTTAAGTTCCAAGTTCCTCCAACATTAATACAATAGCTTTAAAACAGTTCTGGTATGTATGGGAAGAGTGACTGTCAAAAGATGGGTTGAATAATAGAAGTTAGGGTTTCTGAAAACTATGATTAATATTTCTGAGTTCAACTGAGAAAATATTACTAATAGTACCTTGGAGTTTTTTAGCATTAATACTGTCCTCAGGCTAGAAAATATAAATATTGGTAGTAAACATATTTTTATTTATGAATGAATAAAGTCCCCACGAGATTAATCAATATTCAGTTTCTAACGCAACTACATATGCTGCATAAGCTCTCTTTCACATACATACAAATGCACTCATATATACAAACATACACACCACATATACTTCATGAAAATGTCTTAATTTATAATATTCATGCTTCATATTGACATCTGACTTTTTCAGAGCCAGATTATGTTTTATACTGATTGTATCAAAAGTTTTGTGAGTTCTCAAGCAAGGAAAGAGTTGGAAAAAGTCCATGCTGACATGATCTTTCGTCTTGAAGAGATTGTAGAGATGGTTGTATTGGAACATAATTCTCGAACGACAACTGTACTAGGGGTGTTGCTTACCCTTTATGTTTACTCCAGAGATATAGTGAGAGATTTACTGCTTAAAAATGTCTTCAGTGCAGAGGATTTTGAGTGGACAAGGTAGGTAGATGAAAATTATAACTCTATACATAAAATAGATGATCACATAGCTATCACCAGGAAAATTAATTCTCTATGTCAAAATCTGTCAGATCTGAGTTTTAATTTCTTGGGATTTATAGGAAGTCTAAGCAAACTATGCCAATTTGAGTAACATGTTTCTGTACTTTCTACTCTTTTCCACTGTCTTTCCCCTTCATGGTAACTTCTTTCTGCTTTATATTCCTGAACTGACTATGCTGTTTTCACAGCTGCGTTTTCCCTTTTGCCATTGAGAGTTCAGTTTTTAATGGGTAATAAAAGAAGTCTCCTCTGTGTGCTGTGAATTCTGGAGCAGAGTGAACTGCGAAAAAAAGCAGAAAAATTTTCCAATCAATTCTCTTAACTCAAAACTTTCCTCCTTCCTAGCTAGAATTAATTTTTATTTATTCAAACACATGCAGTATTTCCCGTAAATATGACATGAAGAAAAACAGAGCCACTAACTTTAGGGAGGCCATCAAGCATTAGATTCCTATAATAAATGTGGTTTCAAACTTTTTATTTAATTTTTTCTAAAATTTCCTTTATTTATAGAAAAACCACTGTGCTGACTTTGTTTATTGAGAAAATTATGTTTTAAGAAATTCTCCATCAGTATATTAATATCCTTATTTGGGATAATAGGGAAAATAGAAGAGAATGAGGTTGATGTATTTAACTGACATTACTGTCAAGGGGATTTTGTCAGAAAACAATATATGATATATTCACACATTTATTTTGCTACAGAAATATAACTGTTTACATTCTGAACTGCCAAAGAATTATTCCATGTTTATAAAATATCACCCTCTAAAAGTTCAGTATGTCATTCCTGACGTGGGGCTTGGAGGTCCAGTGGCAAAACAGCCAAGAAAGAATTCTTAGATGTCTTAAATCAGTATGACTTAGTAAATTTATTAGAAGAAGAAAGACACAGTATGGGAGACAGTACCTGTGGACTAACAGAGAGGCTGGTGTGCCATTTGTTGAGATGATCAGGTATGTACTGAGTGAGGGGGGCTTTTGGGCAGACTGCTGATACATTATAACATAAGAAAGGAATGCTTTAGCCATTAAGGGCTCAATCACTGTAGGTGGTTTGAAGTAAGATAAGAAACAGGTAGAGGGGCAGGACGTCCTGTGAAAATTTTCAGTTATTTGTCAAAAACTCCCTGGCATATGATCTCAAAGGAATTTCACAGCCTTTTGCTTTCTTTGGAGGCTGAATTTGCTCCATCCTGTCTGTTCATCCTGTCTGCTTCCAAGTTGATTTGGAAGTTTGCAGCCATGCTTCAGTGATTATAGAAACGTAGCATCCCATTCTAAAATCTCCCTCAAACACTTAACTCCCTTTAACAATGAAAACTAAGAGAGCAGATATAGAAAAGTGAACTAAGTTAAGAGAAAATTCTAAGAGGAGGGTGAGTGTGTCTGATTCTTGGGCTGCAACTCCCAAATTGTGTGCCGAGATGTGCCCCACAGCACCACAGGGAACTTATAGGACACTGCAAAATATTTTAAATTTTGAGGGACTCACAGAGATCCACACCATCTGTCAGAACAACAAACTAGTAGCTCTAAGTAGTTCACACTTCTAACAGCAGGTCATACCTATAACCTTTCAGTGACATGTCATCTTTGCAAAGCTAGGTTTTTGGCAGTCACCCTGACAGGAAGCAAGCTTTGTATGGAAATGAACATGGAACAGGAAGTAAGATTTGCATGCTTAACCCGACTTCAAGATTTGAGATGTGCACTGCACAGCAGTCACATGTCCCGTGAGTGAGTAACTGGTTATTTAAGAATGAAATGAAAATGGTTTCCTTTCAATTTATTTCTATAATTTTTTAAACATGCTATTAAGTCATTAAGACAAAAATACTTACTAAGCTTCTTTGAATCTAAAAATTAGCAAAAGGAACTATGGGATATTTCTTTGGGGCCTAGGGACATCATGAAAAAATGACTGATAAACTATAAGTACATTGAACCTAGGAAATTTGGCAAATTCTGTTTTACTAGAAGAAGAATGAAAAGACTAAGCTCCTGAATTTGCTTTCTATTTAAGCAGTTATTTGACACGTAAGTCATAAAACAAATGCAGGTTCTTAGGATAAGAAATTCTCTTAAAAAATTTTTTTTCTTCCACAATTATTGATTAGGGCCATATGCTCTGATACCAGAGACTTTGCAATAAGGTGGTAGTTTAAAATATTTTGAATTCTTTCATTTTTATTTTTAATTTAAATTTTATTTTTTGCAATTCCTCTATTTTAGATTTCCTTATAATCTGTCTTATTGTTCTAAAAAGAATGAAAATAGTTTCTGTGAGTATAGAAATACTACATGGCAGCATAAATTGCAAGTGGAATGAAAGAAGAAATGTAGAGATGGTAACCTGTGTCTAATAGTCATGTGACATAACAAAGGCATTAGCTTATGCTACTATGTTAATGATATTGCCCACATAAATATGTCAAAATAACACATTGTACATCTTAAACTTATGTAATGTTATGTTTAAATTATAATAATGTATAAGCAAAAGCACATAAACACTTATCGTTAGTAAAAAATGAAAAGACTTGGTGACTCCAGATTCCGAAAAGATATTGCGCCTGTCTCCACTTAAGCTTCAGTCTTTCAGGTCCTAATATCTGTCTTTATAATCACTGATTAGTTATCCACCACTCTTCATTTGATCTTAATGTTTTGACTTTTGTGTTTGCAGTCAACATTCCACCTTATTATGTTTTCACTTGTGAAATAACTAAAATTAATTTTGCCCAACTAATAGAAGCATTTAAAATACTGTTTTCAGACATTTGCAATATAAATGGAATGAAAAACAAAAGTTGTGCTATGTATCTCAAGGGGATGCCAGCTTTACTTACGGCTATGAGTACTTGGGCTGTACGCCAAGACTGGTTATTACACCTCTGACCAATAGATGCTGGCTGACTCTCACTGGGGCGCTGCACCTGAACCTTGGCGGCTGCCCCGCCGGTCCAGCTTGCACGGGGAA
The DNA here is from genome assembly GCA_004363575.1 of Solenodon paradoxus. NCBI lineage: Eukaryota > Metazoa > Chordata > Mammalia > Eulipotyphla > Solenodontidae > Solenodon > Solenodon paradoxus. The sequence goes on from RJWH01000583.1 coordinate 130,016, forward strand.
AACCGAAAGTGTCAAAGATTTAGCAAAGGTAAGCGGTTTCTATATCCAGAGTAAAAAGCGTCTTCCTTTAATATTATCTTAAATTGTTACCATTCCTGCTGTTAGATATTCAGAACATTTAACAAACACATTAGCACACTCATAAATTCCTACAATAATTGATTTCTGAATGTCTGTTGTGTGCTAGGACCTGGCATCTCAATAAGCAAACATATGCTCTATGTTTACTAGGAATGACATTATATTACACAAGTGATATGTGCATGGTACTTTTGTCCCCTTTCCATTCCTGTAGGGGTGATTTGTTTTGAGCCCCATAAATATATCCCATACTCAGACTTTTGCTTAGTTTTTGTTATTAATAGCTTCGTGTGCACACGCGTGCATTTGTGCATGCGTGCATGTGTGTGTGTGTGTAGAGAGAGAGAGGACAGGTATCTTTCATGACATAGTGACATCACTAGAATGAATTTTTATTATTTTTCTTGTTGATGTGTTTTTAAAAATCCACCTTAATATTCCACGAAATATAATCAACTGAACAATAGCAGTATATAACCGTATATGTGCTTTTGTACTATATTGTGCTTTATGAATTTCTAAATTTGATATGAAATGCATCTTTATATTGTAAAAGTTTTCTCAAAAGATTGAAGACATTTATCTGGAAGTTTTGATACCAGTATTTTATACATAATTCAAAAAATATATTAAAATAAAATTTTGTTTCCCAGTCCTTAGGTAAACATTGTGTGGTCTTCAACTGTTTTGAGGATTTGGATTATAAGGTAAAGCTTAAACACAATACACTCAAGAAAAAAAAATAGTACACATAGAAGAATTAATTCATTGAAGATTGAAAGAATAAGAAAAAATATTTTAGACATTTAGTATTAATAAGAACTATACTTCCATGTATTATTTTAAGCTATTACAATAGAAATTTAGAATATAGTCAAAGCTTAAAGACGTCATACATTCTGTTTTTATACAGTTGAACTCCTTAAGACAGTGGTTATCAAACTTTTTGATCAGGGTTTGTTCCAAGCAAAATCTAATATGGAACATGAATACGTGTTGTAGGATCAGTCCCCCTCAAAGTGGTCAAATAAACTTTTTCTAAGATGTCCAGAGAAGGCTTTTTTTAAATATATGTCACCTTGGTGTATGAAACTAAAGCTCAGTTGAGACCCTGTGTGTCTCAAGACAAGCTTTTATCATTACCTTAAATTAGACCAGCCATAATTTGTAGAGTTGAAACTCAAGACCAATTGGAGTATCACCAGGTCGATCGGGGGCCTGGAAGGGTGCTCAATAGGGGGTGGGGGGATGTTTTTACATTGCTAAACCAAGATAATTCTGATCAAACGGCAATATATGATAACACTATCTCCAGAAATAACTTTTTCTTAAAAAAAAGTATATATATATATATATATATATATATATATATATATCAGAGAAACCTATAAGGCAGGGCAAACATCTAGAAGCAAAAGTCTTTTCATAGGAAACCATCCCCTCATGTAAAGGCTTCAGCTCCCTTCTGTGATGCCACAGGCCCTTCTTCCTCTCCTCACACAGGATACAAACCCTCAGTTTTACCTTAGATTTTAGCGCCATTCTCCATACATGTTGTTAAGTCTGTTTTTTTCTCATACTAATCCTATGTGTCGTTAGTTTGTTTTCTGTCATCAGGAAAAAAATCTGAGAGGGATGGGGAAATATTTCCTGTACCCCTATAATATGCAAAAATAATTATGAATACTATTTTATTAATATAAACTTATTTTATATGTTTTAGCTCCATATTTTTATTTAATGAAAAGGTAATTATTAAAACAATGAGGTTATTATGGTCAACACAAAAATTTAAGTCATTTTATATAGATGATTACAATATTAAGTCAGCCTTATTTTGTTTTGGTTGCACATTTATTTAAGACCTAGCATATAACATTCAGAAATATATCAGGCAGGAATGAAGTCTAGCAGAGGCCGGCAGGCAAGAAGAGAAAGGAGGAAGAAGCATTTTTTTATTTAGTTGTTCATTTGACTGTTGTGTCCTCTGATCCTGGAATGTGAACCCAGGTCCCACACTGTGGGAGAAGTGGACTCAACCACAGGGCCACGAAGGTCTATCTCAAAATTTTAAATAACAGCAAGATATGGTTTTTGCATCCAGTGGGAGGAAGCAGGGTCTGAGAGGCATTCTGTCATCCCTTCTTCCTTCTCCCTCTGAAACACCTAGCAAAAGTTATTCAGTAAATTCAGGCATCCTTCAACTGGATTTCAATCCAAAGGTGCTCTGTTTGGCCTGACAGTGTTGTTGTTTTATCTGCTAACACTTAACAAGCAATGCATTTCAGTCCAGACTTTCCGCTTTCATGAATCCATCTCTAGTTTTCAGTTGGATCTTGTTCACTCATCTGCATTACCTACCACCTGCTCACCACTTACCTGTAGTGTGCTTTTGACCTGACCTAGAAAACGGAGCCCGTTCCTTATGACACTTGACTACTGTCAGAGTACTGTGAATTCATTATTCCCTCTGAGGTTTTCATGGACTGGATGAATAAACAAATTAGCATCAGACAGAATTACTAAAAGAACATATTTAATAACATATGTATAGACAATTAACATGATTATAAGTAATGATGTAAGTGGAATAGACCAAAGACTTATAAACATGTCGAAGCATGGGAAGAGGAAGGATGACTCATTTACTCAAAGTAACAATAGGTTTCTTAGAGAGGACGCGTTTACAGATAAACTTACATCTGGGTTAGTACTTCTAGGAAAATACAGACAAATCTACCTTCCCAAACCACACTCTTCTAAGGGATAAGGGAACAATGATCACTTTTTGATTCGGGGAAAGATAGAGGCTTGGAAATTGGTGATACTTCTTCTCTGTGGGGAAGGGCAAAAGGGTTAGGAGAAAGGCTGGAGCGTCCACTCCTTTGGTGTTGCCATTGTCCTCAGTTCAAAATAATCTTCATCACTGCAGGGCCTCTGCAGGAGACAATTCTGAGGGGCTGGGCTGATCTGGTCTGAGTCCCTTCACTGCCATCTGCAGAAAGTTGTTGTGAAGACTCTTTGCCATTTCATAGCACTGAGGAAATTAGCAACCCAACGAGTGTAAGCTATGGCTCTGACTGCGCAGTCCCTGTGACCATCAGAGGTGGCTACCGCATGCTCAGTCTATTCTAAGAGACAGAGCAGTTGAGAAGCGACTGCTGCCTTGGTGCTACTAAATGCCTAGGGAAACATAGGCAGCGTTTGCTTAGTTTGGGTAAAATAGGAGAAACAAACATAAATTAAAAGCCAGGTACAAATGTTCACCTATATTAAAAATAATTTCAGTAATCTTTTTTTTTTTTTTTTTTTTTTTTTTAAGATAATGGGAAAATTCTTCTTTGGATTAGTTCAGTCAGGAGCATGGTGTTGTTTCGATGAATTCAATCAAATTGATGTGGAAGTTCTCTCTGTGATTGCCTCACAGATCCTCACTATTAAGGCTGCAAAAGACAGCTATTCTGTCAGGTACTTGTTGAATACATGTATACCTTTAGAATGGACCTTTGATCTACATTGTTTAATTATTATTAAATGTTTTTTTCCACAATAAATGCTTGTGTGTGGGATTTCCTAGAGGCATGATAATGAGACTTATCTTGAATGTTTCCTTTGTTTGGCATATATATATATATATATATATATATATATATATATATAACTTTGAAGACAACTTGGAAGTATCCAAACTCTTTCCCAACCTTGGAACAATCTTCTCAGGCATCCAAGACAATGTTGCAAATATATTTTAATTACTTTTCTCTTTGAGTTTGAATTCTCTTAGTAACTTTGTGTTAAATGATCATTTCATTGGAAGAAAATAAGGATTTGTTTTTCTTTTTTTAATTCTATATCCTTAAAAAAGATATACTGGTCGCAAACCTAAAACACCCTTTTATCCTATTACTTTGAATTACACTTCTCTTGAAAAATCCCGTAATGAAAATATTTGTACATTAATGTTCACTAATGTTTGGTAATCCAAGGAAATTTGTTTTCTCTTAAAAAATATTAATTCAGGAACTCCCATGATTTGCTTTCTAGGATGATTGGACTAGTGGGTTTAAAATTTCCATTATAAGCTAATACATCTTACTCAAGCTAACAGACACCCCTGGTTTTACTCACAAGGATTTTGCTCAAACCATTAAAGCCACAAAATGTGGGGTCTAAATGGGCCTAAGTGGAGTAGTCACTAATCCACATGTCATTAATTCTTTCCCACATCTCAGCCTTTACAAACTTCTCCTCAGTTATGTCTAGGGAGCCCTCAGGTTTTGGTCCAATGATTCCCGCCTTTCTGTTTTGACCACCCTCCTTGGTATCTACTGCTCATGAATTCAGATTTCTCCTCATGATCTTTTCCACTGGGGCCAGCAAAAGGACACTAATGTCTGTGCCTAGGATTCTATTCCACAGTGTTCCCCAAAGTGTTTTAATTGGGATGTTTTCCATGCTAAAGCTGAAGCTCTATGCTGTGGCCATTTTGTCTTCCACTGTGTCACCAGGCAGAGCTGTCTGCCCCAGTAACTCCATGGGTTCTTTTCCTACATAAATCAATTATTTCAGATGAGTGCCATCCAGCCGCAGACCCCACAAAGCTCTTCAAGCATCATCAGACATGCTCAAATAAATCTGAACCTCACACGTCTTTCCTCTGACCATTGTTTGCTCCAGTGTGCTCTATTTGGATTTAAATGTTGCACAGCTTTAGGAATGTTCCCAAATTCACCTGAAGTTTTAAAAGACTTTTCTCTTAGTGACAAATACTGTAATGTCTTATAGGTTTGTACTGGAAGGAAAAGAACTTCGTATCAATATGTCATGTGCAGTATTTGTCACCATGAACCCTGAGTAAGTATCAGTCTGTGGTAGGAGTGGACATAGGCTGAAATTCTCTTCTTAAATCTTATCCATAGACGAAATTTATCTGACATTAGATATGGATCATTCATCCATCACCTCTCTCTGAGTTCCTTCACTACCTGTACTGTTGCCAGTGCCTAATCTGCTGCTCATTGACCTGAAAAGACCAATACCAGAGAGAAGCGATTTGACTAAAGGAAATTAGGTTTGTCATCAAGAGGCAGCAATTAAGGAAGATGCATAACTACTGTGTCTCAAATCCACTTGACTCAGTGAGGGGGCTACCAAGATTATATCGACAAAGTACACGTACAGGGGGACAATGGTGGGAGGGCAGGTATTTGCAACTGTTAGTGATTGTAGATACTATGGCTCCAATAAGAGTCTGCAAGCTTATCAGACTGATCACAATCTTCCTGCCTGAGTAGAAGAGAACTGGTTCAATCCATTGTCTGTGTCCCTCCCTGTTAAGTTTATCTGTAACTAGATTATATGATAACCAAATGTTAAGGATTCCTCAGTTTTGCTGGATGATGAGGCTTAGGCCCCAATTTACTGCCCGGTTGCAATACCATTTATATAATAAACTCTGCACTTAGCCATATGGATCAATTCACGTGAAGCTTTGACAAAAGAACATTTTTCGTTTCATGAGCAGTTTTAGAGAAAAGAAGATGTTGTCAGTTTGTCACAAAGAGGACACAGGCGGAAAAACTGATGTGGGCAGAAGGGATAAGACTGTGGTGGTTATCGGGAGAGGAGACCGGGCAGATCAAGATCTCTTGATGGAATGCCATGATGGTCCTGGGATCAGCAGGACCTGAAGTGAGGTGACTTTTGAGAGAAGGCATAGAAAGAAGAGATCATAAGCAAGGAAGTTATGTGAGGTGAAAAGTACAGTAGAAGCCATCTTGTAAACTTGTTTTCAGACAAAGATCATCTAGAAAACCAGTAGACTGATCTGAGAAAAAATGATATTATGTGGTTCCTCATTTGAAAGACTAAAAAGTGATGTTTTCTATTTCTTTTTCTTTTCCCCCTAAGCTACAAAGGTCGAGTACAACTTCCAGATAATTTAAAATCTCTATTTCGTCCAGTGGCAATGACCGCTCCTGATTATAAAATGATTGCTGAAGTCATGCTGTTTTCAGTTGGTTTCAGATATGCAGAACCGCTTTCTGGAAAGCTAGTTAACCTTTACAAAGTTGCTAGAGAACAACTCTCAAACCAGGTAATGAAACACTTTTCTGAAAATAAAGATGATTCTATAAAACTTTAAGTAAGACTCTTTTGTATTGATCCAAGAATGACCTGGGAAAATAATGGAATTAAATTTTTATCAGCTCATCAAGTCAGTGTACTAACTTGGCAATAAGACAATATGTAAAATCAGGATCCAAGATCTGGAGAGAGTAACCTATTATCTACTATTTTAAGCTATAGTCTACTCTCTCCATACAAGGAAGTTAGCATCTAGAGCAATGGACCTAAAACTTTATTGTGCATCAAATAATTTAGAAGTCTTATTAACCACCAATTTCTGGGCTTTATCACTAATTTTCTAATTGTCTGAAAGGAGGGAGGGTGACTTACATATTTGCCCTTCTAACAAGTTTTCTAGTGTTCCTGATAGCTGCTGATCTTAGCGTCATACTTTGAAATGTTTTATTCTAGGATATGCTGGTTTGATGATACTTGTTTATAATCCAAAATGGTTTGGGCAGCTGACCACATTATCTCCAAGTGGTCCCCTTTTCGATATTCTTTCAATTCATCTCTCCATTTCAGAAAAATTAATTCAGTTACTGGTAGCTTTTAACACCTTTAGAACTTTTTCATCTTTCTTCTACAAAGGAAACTTTTCAGAGCACCACTTTGGGAATGAAGTGAGAACATTAGAAGCAGAACTGATCTTTTCTGGAATTCATATCACTGCTTCTCTTCATAACATAGACTATTAGTGTTTTAACTATATGTTATATGCATTTGTTTCCAAGTTGTTTCATTTTTCTTGAGAAGGGCAATAACTCAAATATTTTAATGTTTTATAGGATCATTATGATTTTAACCTGAGGTCTCTGAAGATAATTTTAATAATGGCTGGACAGAAGAGACAAAAGTTTAAATGGTCAGTTGAATTTTGAATTGAGAGTTAACTCAAAGGGAGTTATACAATTGTGGGGACATAAATTCTAAAATTTTAAGTAATGATGATCCAATAAAATAGGAAATTCCCAGAATTTCACAATAAAATATGGTAGAGGCTATCACGAATAAAAAAGAAGAGAAAGGGGAAAAAAAACACAGAATCCCTAGGTATCTTTCCCCCAAAACAGCCCGTTCTTTTTTAAAAAAATGTGTTTTACCTTTACCCAATAAAAGACATAGTAGAATAAAAGAGCAGTAACTTAATGAGAAATGTAAAACATATATAATACCTACATGAGATATGGGTAAAAACCCATAGGAACAAAGTTAAAACTTGACTGAAAGGACACACGCAAATAGGAATGTAAATAAATGAAGTTATTCACCACATACTTAATATCATAACACTTAGAGGACTTAACATCATAGATATAAGTACTTGAAATGCTGATTTAGGAATGGAATGGAGTGGAATGGAGTCAACCTCAGGAAAAACAGTCAAAGGTTTTTTTTTGGCAAGCTGATCCTGAAGTTCACACATGAAAATAAACAAGACTAGCTAGAAAGATACTGAAAAACAAGAACAATGAAGAATATTTCTTTAATTGCTAAGACACATTATAAAGCATCAATAATGAGAACATTGTGTTCTTGGCTCATGGGTAGAAAGGCATACTGTTGGAATAGAATACAAAGTACAGAAACATTGCACATTTTAGTTTATCTTAATTCAGGAGGCAAAATAGGCTTTTTAATTAATGGTGCTGAGAAAATGAAATAACCAACTGGAGAAAGATCAAGTTGGAACCAGGGTCAACATTATTTATAGGATAAACTCCAAAATAATTTTTTAAAGTATCAGAGATTTTAAATGTAAAAAATTTAAAACATAGCAAGTATTTGGTGAAACGAATGTTCTTTTTATTCCTGGACTCCAGAAGACCTTTAAAACTAAGACTCAAAATCCAGAAGCTGGAGCAGCCTCATTGCCTAGCGGATAAGGTCACCTGATGTAGTCCCCATACATCCCAAGGACTCAGGTTTGGGGTCATGGGGAGCAACCAGGATGAACAACTAGATAAAATAAACTGGCTCTTCGTCCTTTTCTCTCTTCCTACCTGTCTGTCTCTGCTTACCTTCATTCTTTCCTTTAAAAAAAAAAAGAAAAGAAAAAAAGAATTTTAGAAAATCCAGAAGCCATAAAAGAAGAGTTGTAAGTGGTCAAAAATACCTTTTGTAAAGTCAAAAGACAAGTGACAAAGTAGGAAAAAAGATACTTGTGACTATTGTCTAGTGAAATCATTCATTCTCATCATCTAAAAAGATTTCCTAGGTAATTGGGGACAATAATACAGAAACATGGGCAAAGGTCATAAACTGAGCATTCTAAGAAAGAAAAATAAGAAATTCCCATGAATATCTAAAGATAAACTCAATCCCACTCATGAGAGAAATATGCTTTTAAATTACATTGAATAAGTTTCTCACTTATCAGATGGGCCAAAAATCTAAAAGTTGGATGCAACTTTCTATAGGTAATACCTTGGTGATGTAGACATTCTTTTTCATTATTGGTAAGGGTATAACATTGCTGTTGATTTTTGAGGGATCGTATTACCTATCACAAGTTAAATGAAAGAAAAAATAATGTGTTGTAAAAGGATATATCATTACACCCTTTATATGAATTTTTAAAACCGTAAATCATATAGATTATTTATGGATACGTAAAGTAAAAAGTACAACCTTGCATGGGAAGGGAAGAGTATAAGGGATAAGGCTTTTAGTTCTACTATAATACTTTTTCTTAAAAATAAAAGAATTGAGGCATAGATTACAAAATGAACTGTATAATATCAATGACATGTAAATAGGTCTCTGGTCTGAAATGTGTTATAATAAAAATAAAAGACAGGACCAAGTATCAGCTCCTGGATATCCTCAAGTCCTCCAGTCTTTCTTATAGTCACTTAGTTCTTTGTATACAGAAATAGTCCTATTCAAGTGGCGCTGTGTTCCTTTCTAAGTTTCTTGTTAGTTTCCTTCATGTCATAGAAAAGCTAGCTCGCTCACAGGTCCTATTCTATTGGAGTTCCTGTGTCCTTGTACTCTGACTCCTGTCACTGCAATCCTTTCCCCTTCAATTCAGCTCCCTAACTTTTACTTCTGGTGGACTCTTACCCTCTCTCTCTCAAAGTATCTTTGGGGAAACAAATGACTGATGTTAGTGTCAACTCAGATGCCACAGAGTTCATTTTGGCAAGGGTGACTGCAGTGGAAGCAGCTACAGGCAGTTACTAGAAACAGCAGGGGCAGTACCACGTCAGTAGTATTGGTGCAAAGAGACGCTGCTCTCTGGACCCACTGATGGTGCCAGTCATATCTTCATAAAACCAGGTCTATAGCTTAATTGTAGTCATCATTCCCAGCTACATAGCCTGCAAACCTTGTTCCCTTGCCCAACTAGAGATTTTTAATAAGTCATCGTTATTTTTCATGTAATGCTAGCTTGAATTCATTTCTGTTACATGACTGGGAAATGGCATTACCCTGATTGTCCTAAACCAGTCAGGCCCCATTCCTTGAGCTGGGGACCAGATTAACTTCACCAAAATCCACATTACTGCTTTGCAGTGAGGAGGAAGAAGAAATGGTATTGGAATAGCCACCTCTAAAAAAAATAGTATTAATGACCTTTAATGTCAAAGTATACTCGCTAATTTGTTCTTTGTGTTTGTTTGTTTTTCTGCCTTTAAAGTAGTACCAGTGACACTCCTACTGAAACAGATGAAACTCTGATCATGATTGAGGCTGTGAGACAGACTAGTTTACCAAAATTTCTTCCTGAAGATGTCCCACTTTTTGAAAACATTATAGGAGATGTTTTCCATGAAGCAGCAGCTTCAAAAATGAATCAACCTGCCTTGGAGGTAATTACTTTTAAAAATAATGATAAAGATTAGTTTGTATCCACTTCTCTTTCCCTTTCTTCTATCTTTTTCACTGACAATATTATCTATCTTATTTTCTTTAACATTATACATTAGAAGTGATATCTTCTGCCTCTTTGATAGAAAAAGAATCATGAGCTTATTCTCTCAATTTCTTACCCATCATCTCTAAATTTTTAATTAACTTTATGACCACTCTATTTTCTAAAAGTTATTTTGTTGCCAAATATGAGAGATTTAAAACCATCTTTTATTATTAATCTCCATGGATAGTTCATTTTTATTAGTGATTCTAAACTATAATTTATATATTTATCCTTTGAAGACAAAGTGTTGGTCAATTTTTCCCCATAACCTAGTCAATGGCTTTTTTTTTGGCAAGTGCTTTATGTGTGTTCTGATATAAGACATCCTATACTTGTAGAATGTAAAACTACATACATTGTAACTTTATAGCCTGTTATATTTTTCAGAATTTTGGTATGTCTGCTAACTTTGTATTTATCTATCAGTTTCTGAAAGATATTAAGATTTTAACTACATTTATTGGATTATTGGTTTATCTATTTTCCCTGTCCTTGCTGTCAGTTGCTACTTTATACAGTTATAATTATGTTTACATCTTTTTATTCTTTCACCACAACACTGTATCCATCTTTGACCCAAATACTATGTCTTACTTAAGATCTACTTAGTCAGATATTAAAATTATTGTACGGGGTTGGTTGGTTGGTTGTTTTTTTGGTGTGGAATTCATATCTTCAAGAATTCTTTTTCCAATCTTTTATTGTTATTTTTCAAACTTTCTATGTTCCTCTGTTTGAATTATAGTATTATAGGATGTATATTGGTGGACTTTGTTTTTCCTTGTCATCATCTTTAATTATTTATCCCATATTTATTTTATGTTCATCACAGATGCCATTATCTTCAAACACATAGCTGTTACATTATGTTACTTTCTTTTGGTCCACTGTTTTTTCTCTTTGCCTGGTCTCAGTGGGATAACATTTTTTTCTGTTTATTTTCTGTGATGCATCTCTTAATTGACAACTGATATTCTTCATCCTTTGCTCCTTGTTCAGTATCTATACTGTTTACCTTCAAGGCATGTACTTGAGCATACTCTGTGGTCTTCCCCCCTACTCTCACTCTTTTGATATTGATGTTGTATATAATTTTAGTTCCTGGTTGTTATGGAAGTATCTTTTCCTTTTCCTTGGACCAAACTTTTACACACACACATACATAAATGCCCACATATACAACTTTAGGACATTGTAAACTGACACAGAATTTAGTCCAAATATTCTCTTCATAGCTCTTCTAGACTTCATTTGATTCTGTTTTGTGTGCTTTCTCCAACAATGTTTTCACACTAGCTTTTTGTGTGACAAAACTTTTGAGAACTTTAATATCTAAGACTAGTGCTGGTATGTCTTCCTCTCTCAATGACAGTTGGGCTGGATATAAAATTCTAAGTCTAAAGTTCTTTTCCTTTAATACAATAAAATATACAAAACCTTAGAGATATTATTCCATTTTTCTCTTACTCTTCAGGTCACTGCCACTTTGATACATGTTCCTTCCTACTCTTTACCTCCGAGGCTTTTAGAATATTCGCTTTCTTTGATACTGTTAATCTCCTACAACTCTCAGAGTTATGGATTTTGATACTCTCTACTAGATCTTTTAATATGTAGTCTTTCGTTTCTAGTTCTCCAAATTGTCAAGGAGACTTAGACTGTGAAAGCCTTTGTTCCACATGATTAAATGAGTTAGACTTTTGTAAAACAGCTATTCACAGGCCCAAATTCTAAGCTAAACAAGTGAGACTATTTTTACAGCATTGTTTTGTGTTTTGAACTTTGTAGATTTTCTTTGTTTCCTTATGTTAATGAAAATGCAGTTTGATTTTTTCCCCCTTTTTGATATGTAGTTTCCAGAAGAAACACTATAGATAAATGTGTCTTAGCTGTTGCCTACATTTTAAATATTTGCTTTTACATTTTGAGAATTTTTACTTTGTTAGCCAAAATGATGATGATGATATGATGATAATGATTAAGGAACATTTCAATTGACAAGTTTTGCCTTCTCTGTCTTTTGTAAACATCCTTCTATCCCTCCCAAGCAAAGTCTACAAATTCCCACTGTTTTTCTCCAATTATATCTTTTAAGTTTCTTCTGTGCTGCCTTCAACATTTTAGTCACAATAAAACAGCATTGCCAAATAACATTTTAACATGCATGTTAGCAGCTTTACTTCTGAACCTTTTATAGTCATCTTTTCATCAGTTTACAAGTCAATTTATAGAAATCTGAGATTATGGAAAAGTTTCTATATAAGCATAGCAATTTATTCAACTACTTCTGCCTTTGTATAATTTTACATTGATAAATATGCAAGCTGTAGATTGTTTAATAAAATGTTACACAATTGTAATATATGTCTCATAGACATGGTACAAATAATTTAAATAGTGATTTAATAATTTTTGAAATGTACAATTTATTGAATTTTCACATATGTATACATTCATGTATATACCACTAAAATCAAGATGCTAAGCATATTTATTATCCTTAAAAGTGTTCATGTTCCTTTTTGTAGTCCACTCGTCCAGCCTATGTCCTCCAAGTCATTCCCAGGCAATCTCCAATCTGTTTTCTGTTGCTGTATATGACTTCACTTTTTCTATCTATAAAAGCATGCTCAAAGTAAATATAGCATGAACTATGAAAGTGGGTCATATATGTGATTCTATTTTCTAGTAGCATATTTTAACAAAATGTATCAAAATATTACCATTTTGGCATGTAATCAAATAGTTATCGAGATTTTGCCACAGATGAAATGTCTGTGTCCTCTAAAATTCCTATGTTGTGATATAATATTAAATTTGGAGTAACCCAGTCTTTTACTTAATGGTGTATTTTTGCTGGCCTACATAATGACCAGTCATGTTATGTCATACCATGTATATGTTATTTTAAAAATTTCCTGTAGTTCTGTTATATATTCTTGTTCATTTGAGATATAAGAATCTGAATTATATAAAATGGGTATTTGGATCCATCCAACCTATTTATATTTCTGTCTCTAACAATATCCATAATATGTGGGTTCATTAACTCAAAGAAACCAGAATGTTAATTGAGAATTACTGAAACAACATTAGGGAATAAAAACTATATACAGTCGTTATCCAGTTGACTCAAGGGAATATCATTACAGCCATAAATACTTAACATTAGGATTATGATTTTATTTGTAAACCTTCCAAAAGTTGGGATATGTGAAAACCTGTTAGGTGGGATGACCTGTATGAATTGTCCCAATTCTATTAAACTTTTGTGCATCCCATGCTGTCCTTATTCCTATCTATGTGACCTCTCACTTGTATCCAGGCAGGTCTCTAAACTTGTATTATTAAAGCTAGTATTAGTAACATATTGTTAACAGTATTATTAATACCCTCCACATAAAAAACTTAAGCGCAGGCCTTAAGTGGGCAGTCTTATCAATTTAATTTAAGAAAGGTTGTTCTTAAAACATCCTCTTAGCTGATTTCCTACTTCTATAAAAAGCTTGCTATAGAAGCTGCTTTTTTCTCCATTTGAATAGTCCTGCTGAGTTTTCTATTTCAACTGCTTTTTTGTCTGTTCCATTGTAGGTGTGAGAAATGGACTGGGAGAGGTTGATGAGAAAAAGGTTAAATCCCACTCTTCTTTTGACAGTTATTAAGTATATCCACACTGAAATAAGTACTGTTTTTGAAGGATACATGGTTGTCCTTATAATCCTGTGTTAAAATATTAAGTATTGTTGAGTTTTAAAAGTTCTTTGTGTATTTTGACTAACAGTTCTTTATCAGATGTGTCTTTTACAAAAATGATGATGATGATGATAATTTGTATTTTCCCCAAGTTAAAGGCACTTCCTGTGGTGTTTTAGTGTGTAATCATCTCAGGTCCTTAATTTTATAAATTTTTTTTATTATCTTAGAATATTCTTAATATTAAAAACTACAAAATAATCATTGTACAGTTGGAAATCTACCTTCATAGTGATTATAACTACACAAAGGAAAAGATTATTTTATACTTTCCTTTAGTATAGGGTAAGTAGAAAACGGTGCTATAGTAACAGGTAGTTGTCAAATGTATCTTAAAACATAAGTTCTTAAGTTGGGAGAGGGTCTATGAATTTGCTACCAAGGATCTGTAAAGATAAAATTTTGTGTGTTATTTTATTTTGGGAGTGGGGAGAAATAATAGTTTCATTATTCTCAGGCTGGTAGACTGAAAAATTAAGAACCATCTTAAAGTGCAGTATTTGGTATTGAGTTAAGAGACATCTTGTGGGATTACATATTAAGAGTTTAAGTGCAATGCATTTTAATTAACATATTAACTTTCTTTTAGAAAGTAATACCTATTGCAACAGAACAATTGGGTTTACAACAATGGCCAACTCAGAAGGAGAAAGTCGTGCAGTTTTACAATCAACTTCAGGTAAGTGGATGGCTGCATAACAATGTTCTGCGCTAGCATTTTAACAGGCAAAATGACTCCAGGAATATTACAGTTTCCCAAGCCGCCATTCAAGCATAGAGGTAGCAAACATCTCAGACTCGGAAAAGTCAAGACATATACAAAGATGAGTCTCTTCTGAAAAAATCTACACGACAGTAAAATCTGATCAATCAAGCCATAAATAAAAATGAAAAATTCAAGAATAAAGAGGCTGTGGTAAATTTACCGTTATCAAATATAAAAAATTAAAATAAAGCTAACATGCCAATGGACTTATAGTTACAGAAAAGAATATAATGTAGGAGATAGTCATTCTTTAATGATATCTAACCTCTTATTGATTTCCATAATCTCTTTTCTTAATTTTGGAGGAATTTTTAGAAATTTTTGCCTCTTAAGATAGTTTAATACCTTAAGCTGATGGGGAGCAGTGTGAATGCTCCATAAAATATCTTGGGCACTAACTTATTGTTGAGTGACTTTTGCAGTAAAAGGTAAAAGGTGGAACATGAACAGACAGCAGATGTCCCAGAATCCAAACACGTAACTCAAATTAGTTTTGAAAGACATAATGATGTGACTGGAGTTGAAAAGGGATCAGAAGAGATGGTAAGGACCCACTCTGACACTGTTAAAAAAAACCTTTGACACTTGAATCTTTCTCCATTTATCTTAGTCCATCTGGGCTGCTATAATAAAAATATAGGCCTACTAACTTAAACAAAATACATTTACTTCTCACAGTTCTGAAGACTAGGAAGTCCAAGATCAAAGTACTGACAGATTTGATTTCCGGTGAGAGCCCTCTCCATCTTGCAAACAGTGACCATTTCATTGTGTGCTAACATTGTGGAGACAGAGAGACCTCTGGTCTTCTTCCTCTTTAGAAAGACGCTTATCCCATCAGAGGACCCCACCTGTATGGCCCCATCTAAACCAACTTGCATATCAAATGCCCCACCTCCAATACTATACCATTGGGTATTAAGACTTTAAATTTTGAATTTTAGGGTAAGGCAAATATAACTGGGATGGAGAAAAGGTAGAATAGGCAAATGCTTTTAAGAGATGAGGGTACAAAAAGACAAATACTCTACTTTGTAAAATTGGTACACGGTGATTTTATTAACTAGATTTGGGAAATAAGAGAAGCAACATGTGCCTCAAGAAGGTACAGTTTAGATTACGTTGACTTTGATAATCTTGTACTATCCAGATGAAAATAGATCAGTTCACTGTAGCAGTTAAACCAAAGATTGGGGGAAATGTATGCATTGAAGAGTCATTAGAATTTGAGTCATAATTAGACTTTCAGATTCATGAGATTGGATAGGACATTGTAGAAGAGAGAGAAACAAGGATCAATTAGGGAAGGTATGGAAAGGACAGCAAGAACTCAAAAGAGAGGTAAAATTGAGGATAGGAAAGCCCTAATACATTGTATTACAGAAATCAATCAGAGAGAAAGGTCTAGGAATAAAGGAGAATGGGAAAGAATAAAGGAGAATTTGAAAAAAATTGAAATTTATTATTAGGAGATTTCTGTTGGCTTTATTATTAACCTTGCCAATAAAAATAGAACCCAGATTACAATGGATTGAGCAATAATTTGAAAGAAGGACCCATGAATATAGCTTGTAATATATTTATAAATAAGAATCTTCAGGTTTCAGCTTATCTATCACTAAACCAAAATTAAAGCATAAATTTGCAATTTCGTTTTAGGCTTCTGTTGGTGTGATGTTAGTGGGTCCAACAGGCGGAGGGAAGACTGCAGTCAGAAGAATTTTAGAAAAAGCATTACTACTATTACCAGTTGCAGATTTCTTATCAGATGAAGAGATGGGATCTGTTTCACAGGTAAATGTTTTATCAGATGAAGATATGGGATCTGTTTGACAGGTAAATATTTTACTAAATAAAATGTTTGTTTATTCAGACCTTATTTTATACTTAAGTAAGATTTAATGTTCTTTGAATATGAGTGTATCTTTACTTGTTGAATTTAATGATAGAAACTTTATAGTTAAAACTCATAGTGAATGAAATTTTTTTCATTTAAATCTCAAGTTGGTCATTGCTAGTAGAAAATAAAACTATTGACTTGCTTATTTAATTTGTATTTACTCGCCAAACTTAATGCAATTGTAAATCTTCTAGTTGTTGGTTTTAAGGCAATCAAGTAGATCATCTCAAATGGATGTAATTTTTTCTCTTTTCTAATATTTATGTAAGCTTATATTCTTTATTGCATTGATTACCATATAAGATGATATTAACTATAATGCCTGTTCCTTACACTATCTAAAATGCAGTTAATATTTCTGCATTTTAATATGACGCTTTCTCTTGATCTTTGATAAGGATTCTTTGAAAATTTTCTTCTATTCTCATATTGGTTTTTTACTTAAAATTTATGAAATGAATTTCAGCATCTTTAAAAAAATTTTAATTGTGTAATGTAATGAGCTACATTCATACAATTACTAATGTTAAGTTGTCTTTGAGCTCCTAGAATAACTAATTTTTCATGCTATAATTTTATTCAGTCTAAACTAAGACTTCAGTAAATAGTATGTACATTAATTATGTTATTGAAGTAATCATTTTTGGTAACATATTGGAGAACTCCTAAAAAGTCATATTCTCAGTTACATAATTTTTTCCCAGTTCATGTGCAGTATACTGCTTCAAAATCATTCATGTGTCAGTTCACATTCCTTTATCTTTTTCTCTGTATAAACTCTCCTTATCAAAAAGTAACTAGTTCATAAACAATTATTAGAATTAATAAGAAAATGAATAATCATTGTAACAATAATAACTAATATTGATGGAATGCTACATATAGATCAAATACAGGCTACAACACATACTTGAATTATTTAATTCAATCCTGACAATGATCCTATGAACAGGAATGTTTTTTTAATTAAAAAGTTTTTAATTACAAAATGTACAATTCTGAGAAATTTAGAAAATGCAAAAATGTAAGGTAATGATTTTAACATTCTAGAGAGAATGACTAACATTTGGTTGTATTTCCTTTACTAAATATATTTTGAAGTAATTGAGATTGTACTATGCATAATTGATCTCAATTTTTCTGAAGTTGGCATTTACCCTTAATATTAAATGTAAAGAATTAACCTCATATTGTTACAAATTTATTACAATATTATTCCAATGATTGCATTTTTAATATGTGACTATGCACAATTTATTTAATGATTCACTTTGAATTTTTTATTTTTAAATTAATATTTTATTGAGGTAACTTTGTTTTGCAAACTAAAAACTCATTTGGGTAGTTTCCCTATATGTACAAGATCCCCTTTCCTCAAATGTGTACCAACACACCCTTCCCTCCACTAAATTACAAAGAATTCTTCACCATTACCCATTGGGCTCTGCCACCACTTGCCCACCACTCCCTACCCCATTCCATTCCCAACCGGTAGCAGTTCTATTGCCAATGTACGAGAGTTGATTTGTTTCACCTGTTCCTTTGCTTTGTCTGTTTACATTCCACCTGTGAATGGGATCATCTATTATCTGGCTTTCTTCTTTGACTTATTTCACTTGGCATAATCTCTGCTAGATCCAACCATATTGATTGAAATGACAGGATTTCATCTCTTCTAAAGACTGTGTAGTATTCCATTTTGTATATGTACCATATCTTTGCTTATCCATTCATCTGACATTGTGTACTTAGGTAGCTTCCAACTCTTAGTTATTGTAAATAGAGCTGCAATAAACATGAGGGTGCAGAAATCTGAGAATTAGTATCTGTGTATCTTTTGGGTACATACTCAGAAGTGGGATGATGGGGTCATATGGGATTTCCATATTCATCTTTTTGAGGTACCTCCATACTGCTTTCCATAGGGATTGCACCCATTTGCACTCCTACCAACAGTGTGAAAGTGTTCCTTTTTCTCCAAGTGCTTGCCAACATTTGTTGTTTCCAGACTTTTGGCTAATGGTCAATCTCTCAGGTATAAGGTGATATCGTTGTTTTGATATGCATGTCCCTAATAGCCAATGAACAGGAACATCTTTTCATGTGATTGTTGGCCATCTCTATGTCTCTATGCCTCTTTGGGAAAAACTTTCTCCAAATTTTCTGCCTATTTTAAAATTTTGATCACCTGTTTTTCTGTTGCTGAGTTTTATGAGTTCTTTGTATGTTTCGGATATTAAGTCCTTATCAGAAATATGGACTGCAGATATCTTCTCCCAGTTAGTAGGTTGTCTTTTTGTACTGGTGATGTTTTCTTTCATTGTGAAGAAAACTTTTAGTATGATGTAGTTCCACTTGTTTATTTTTTGGTTTTATTTCCCTTAATGCTGTAGTGAACCCCAAAGACCTCACTAAGGCTGATGTCATGGAATGTCTTTCCTATGCAGTCTTCTAAGAATTGTATGGTTTTCCAGTCTTATATCCAAGTTTCTCATCCATTTCGGTCTATTGTGTATTTGCATCCACAATCTCTCATCTTTAGTGTCTGAGGGTCTATAGTCTTCTTACAGTCCTCACAAAAAGTACCTTAGACTTTTCCTGCCTGAGATTTCAGTTGCGTGGACCAGGCATCAGTTCTTCAACAGGTTAAAATGCAAAATAATGGACACAAATCCTACTCAAACACTTGCAAAAATATCTATTTGAGTGTTGCTTCTGACCTGGTCTTAAAACTACATCTTACTCTCCTTTGCATCCATAGCCAACCCTGGTGCTAGACAACCAGAGTCCAGTTCATATATTGTGTTCTTGTATGAGGCACAATGGGATTTTTTCCCTTTTTATAGGAGTAATATCATAATATTAGAATTTTTACAAATAATTATTTGAATATCATGGCAATTTAATTTAAATTTTTACCAAATTGCTACCTTTATAAATAATATTTCTTTGGCGCAAAAGACCTCCCCTAAAATCCCTGTGATAATTACAATGCAAAAACAACTAAATAATTGTATTAAACAGACTATACTGGATTTTCTCAGATTTCAGGAAGAAAAGGAAAGATAGATATTTGTATTTTAAACCCCAAGTGTATCACTCTGAATGAACTATATGGAAAACTGGATCTGAACACTATGGAATGGACTGATGGATTATTATCAGCAGCAATTCGAAATTATGTGTATTTAAACACCTCAAAGTACTCAAAGAAAGATAATGATCCGGGACTAAAGTCTAAACTCTTAAATATTTCTAATGTAAGTTTAGTATGGAATGAGTATTTATATTTGACTATTGTGGATAGTTCATGATTTAAATATTGATATTAAAAATTATTAGATATTTATTGTGTAAAATTATTATTATAAATTTTAAAAAGAAGAATATACAAGGTATAAAAAAGACCCCAGAAAATATACCATTGCTTTTAAAGTAGTTACTAAGTGATAGAATGAAACTAAGGATTTTTTCTTTCAAAAATACACAATGTGGTTTCAGTGTAAGTGGAGAATATAATTCTGACAGTGCCACTACACCCTACAAATTAATGAAGTACAAAAAAGTTGGTAGAAAAGTGAATAAAGTATTTTATAGAAAATACATCAGAATAAATGTGAATAGCAAAAAAAATTGCCAAGTTGTATTCTCATTAGTAATAAATGGAAAATAAAATAATTATCTAAAAGGAAATTATCTGTACTTACAGCTCAGTTGCATTATTCTGTGTTGACTATGTGTAAGTCTTTCCAGCTATAGAACCTCTGCTTTTCCTGTTTTCATAACTCAAAAACTCATACTGAAATATCCATTTGAGTTGGAAAGTGTCATCAGATACAATTTTTTAACATTACTGATTACATATTTTAGGTTTTCAAACTTGACTATTCTGAGACAGTAAATATTGATGATAATATTTTTGAGGACCTGGACAAAGATGTTAAAATTCCCGAAAGTCAGAGTAAGTGTTAATAAATTCAATAAAGATCATTAACTGGCATAACTCTAATTGTATGTTTTTAAACACATTCATGACTTACGTTATTTTCCTTGTATTATTTTTTCCTTGTTTTTTTTAAACTTGTATAGCACTACCACGTATTTTAGTGCAGATGTATATAATTATACTGTGTAAATACTGTGGCTTTCATAATCCTTTCCATTTATAAACATTAATATCTCACAAAAACCAAGTGGTTATCAAAGGTAGAAATAGATGTTATGTTAGTGGCAGCAGTGACAACCTCTCACAGTATTTGCTCCTGAAGTAGGACTCCACACAGTTTGTATAATCCCAGGCCAAATCATGCAGCACAGCCTCATCTGAAATGAACTGCAGAACCATGATATGGCATATACTTTGCTATATTCCAGGGAACAGGTAGGGTGCATGACAATGTCCCTGCTCAAAAGCAGCTGACAATTTACCCCCGGAATCCCTATTATTGCTTTCACTACTCTAGGTTTAAACCTCTGTCAAGACATCATCTGGATGCATTCCAGACACTGAAAGAAATTTATGCTGTGAATTCTACTTTCTTAGAATTCCTAAACTTTTGTATGTCGCTATTTGGTGTTCTGTACATCAGTTGGATGCATTCCAGACATTGGAAGAAATTTCTGCTGTGACTTCTACTTTCTTAGAATTCCTAAACTTTTGTATGTCACTATTTGGTGTTCCATTTGAGAGAATATAGTAACTGAGCAAAATAAATATCCTTCAGAGAGTTGTGAGACAATTCCCAAGGCAAATATTTCATCCAGGCAGAGCTTGTCTCAGCAGTGGTGGGCCGTCTGGGTCTTGACTCTTCCCTTGTGTTCTCCTGGAGTATTTTAACATGTTCCAGTTCTCCTGGAGTACTTTAACATATTCCAGGTATCAAACTATTTCCTGTCTTCATGATTACTGACCAACAGATTTTTTAAAACTTGGCACAAGGCAGTGGCTATACTGTGTGGAAAGAGGAGTAGATGAGTTCTCAACACGAAATGCTCTAAAATTGGTCTGATGGCTTCTCCAAAGGACATCTACTCCCTTTCCTATTTCCCAGAGGCAACATATTAAAAAAAGTTTTCCTGGATGGAAACTCACTAACCACAGTATTATAGCAAAGATAAACTCATGAATCTTTCTCTTATCCAAATTTTAAGAGCTAATTATAAAATACAGCAATATAAGACTATAAAAGTACTGTTTAAAGCATCATTAAGTATATGGTATGAATATTTATTCATGCTTTTAAATAACAGACACTACATATGAATATCTACTCTAGTATTTTCTAAATAAAATGGAAAATTTGCAGAATTGTAAGGAAAGAAGACTGAAATTATTTGGTTACTTTCAAGTATTTTTCTCTCCAGAGTTTGACTGGCAGTGGATTATCTTAAATGGCCCAGTGGATTCCTTTTGGGCAGAAAATATGAACTCTATGCTAGATGACACTAGAACATTATGCCTAGCAAACAGTGAGAGAATAGCTTTAACTGAAAAAATAAGAGTGATTTTTGAAGTGGACAGTCTCTCTCAGGCCAGTCCCGCTACTGTCCGTCGATGTGCAATGGTCTATATGGTGAGTTTTCAAAAAACAAATTCCTTAATGAAAAAAATGTGTTGTTTAGGCTGATAAGTAATCATCATCTACCCCATTTTTAATGCTTATTTTTCTGTTACCTCTGGATCTTACAGGGTCATCCCACTTGTTTAAGAAATTTTTGTCCCTTAAACCTCCTAACCCTGAATGAATATAAATGTAATTGCTACTGTTATTAGTACTTCTCAGTACCTGGAATGTCAGTCTTTTCCACAACTGTGAGTAAATAATGCTGTCAATAGACAAGTTAGGCTGCTGGGATGAATTATTTTTCCAACAGAAGAAAGACTGCCCTGTAGGCTTTTCACACCCACACCATGACTCACAGGATTTGTGAAACGTTGCCAAGACCTTGGTGAGGAGGTAGAAGATATAACAAAGAAATAAGTGTTGACTAAGCACAAAAGTTAATTATTAGTCATGATTATCCCTAATCTAATATACTCAGTGTAAGGAAATAAAATAGAGTGCTGACCTTCTGGGTAAGTAGGTCCCCTCACCCCATACACATAGCCTCACCCTACCTCCCTACACAAAATCCCCCAACTGCTTGCTGTTTTATAAGACCATGGTTAAAAAACCCAAGTTATTTCAGGGAAGGATAAATCTGTAAGGTGCTGTCGATTACTTGATCTATAATAACTGATGATTCTAAACAATATTTGGCAAGGGTCAGTAATGAAGTAAAAAGAGAGCAAAGTAGTGAATACTGTATTCTTATTTGTTTACATAAGCTATCCTTTACTTTTTATTGTCAGGATCCTGTTGATCTTGGATGGAAGCCCTATGTTAAGTCATGGCTTTTAAAGACTTCTAATATTATGGCTCAGTCAGGAGTGGATTGTCTTGAATTCATGTTTGAGAATAGTGTCACAGATGGACTACAGTTTGTAAAGAAGTATCAGAAACTTCAACCATTTCCTATACAGGACCTAACAATTGTTATAACTCTCTGTAGAATTCTTGATGCTTTCTTTGAATTCCTGAGGGAAAATGGAGACTTTGGACAAAGTGAGTTTTCCCTCTGAAGTCATATTAGTCATCTGATATATTACCTAGTAATTGATAATTACTTATCACCTTTTAACAGATTTTATAAAAATATTTTTAAAAGGGCATGAATTTTCACTCATTTTAAACAAAAGCATACATATACATGGAAAAAGCTAAAACCTATTTATAGAGGTGCATATCAATAAATAAAATAAATAGCATACATAACTGTTGAAGGGTCATAAAAATGATTATAAGAGATTTTTGAGGTTCTATATTAAGGAAAAATGTTTTTGACATGTTCTAAAGTTTCTTAGAAATGGTGGGGAGAAATCTGACCAAATTCCTAGGTGTAGGTTATAATCATGCAGAAGCATAAACATGGAAAGTAGTAAAAACTTACGTAAGAAAATCAAAAGATTCAGAAAACAGTATACAGATTTCTCTGGCTATCCGAAAGTAGAATGTTCCAATTTGGTATGATTCGATAGGTTATTTGGGGGATCTGGGAATGCTCATATTTTTTCCATATAAATTAATGGATCAGGATTTAGTAATCTTAGTGATGAAATTCCAGAGACTATTTAATGAATAACTCCAACACTTCGGATATTTGAGCAAATATCACCTCAAATATTGAGCCCCTAGATTTCTTTTAAGTCTCTGAGGTATGAATTACTAAAAAGTTAATTGTTGACTCTCTGTAGAACAAACCTCAGAGAAGGGAAGTCATCACTGAGCTGGGCTCACTGATAGCGATGGAGATAGTAGGACCCTGAAACAATTACGGTCCCATGATGGTTTTCTCCAGAAACCAACAGAATGTAGCCAAGGAACAGCATGGGAAGACATGACTCTCAGAGAACTTTGAAGATGGTTAATAGAATATAGCATTCCTAGGGGTAAAATATACGGATAACCATTAGGTACCATCAATTTGTACTACAAGAAGAAATCAGGAACCAAGAGGTTTAGGATTGTTGCCTCAATAAAAAGTTGCCGTCCTTTGCCCATTTCCTTCCAGACCCAAACCAGGTTCCATGTCCAGAACTCACTTTAATGAAGGAGGAATCTAGGACCCTCTATAAAATCATGGAAAGCATTTGTAAAAATAACCACACTGATTGTTCTGCAGAGGAACCTGCAGTCATTTAGTTGGGCAACTTACATGGAAAGAGTAGTAGGCAAACCTTGTTAGTACTGTTGGATACACTGTCTGAGTTGAAATTGATAATCCAGGAATCTAAAGTATCTTCATGCTACCCTTCAATTAGAGTGTAGGTATATGAGGGCTGTGTAATAAATAGCATATGAGATCCTAAGTTTTAACTATAAAGTTTCTATCATTAAATTCAACAAGTAAAGATACATTCATATTCAAAGAACATTAAATATTACTTAAGTATAAAATAAGGTCTGAATAAACAGAAACATTTTATTTAGTAAGACATTTACCTGTCAAATAGATCCCATTTCTTCATCTGATAAAACATTTACCTGTGAAACAGATCCCATCTCTTCATCTGATAAGAAATCTGCAATTGGTAATAGTAGTAATGCATTTAAAGACCTTCAACATGCTCTCCCATTTGACCTGAGGAACAATTAGGAACTAGGCACTATGAGTATAGCAGGAAACAAAATAGACTGATAAAAAAAAAAAAAACACACAAAAAAAAAACTTCATACTTCCATTGTTTTGGGGAATAGATTCATCAGATACACAGGATGTAATAGAATTGGATCCATAGAGATATATTTTACCTAAATAGGCATGCTGCTTTGTACCAGTGAAGTCAGGCTACTTAGAGACTAGTAAAGTTACTCAATAAAGATGAGCTACACCCTTGTGGCTTAGTGGTTAAGTCTACTGGACACAGTCCGCATGCATCCATCCCAAGGACCCAAGTTCGCAATCCAGGGATGAGGGGAAACAATCAAGGTGAAAACAAAATAAATAAAATGCTTATTTCTCCTGTCCCTTTCTGCTTGTCTTCATTACTTCCTAAACCTTTCCTTTAAAAAAAAAATAAAGGTGAAATCACAAATAATGAATTAATTGCTATATTGTTAGTCAAAAAACATCTCATGTCAAATGTATTATAGATCATTAAGTGAAAAAATGCATTTTCTAGAACATTAAAAAAAACTGTAGGTTTTGAAACAAATATTTAGAATCTACAGTTCTTGGCAAGTTTAAAAAACAAAAAATACAATATTATAGGAAATTGCTTTGCCTATCTAGGGAAAAATAATCTAAGAAGACATTTTATGATAAAAAAAAAAAGTAACTCTCATAGTAAGCAATAAGTATGTTTCCTAATCTCGTCTTTAGCTAGCTAGCAAGATATAATGATTGAGTGCCTTGTCTTCTAAAGACACTTATGCTGAGAGATTGTTCTTAATTTTTTAAAGATTTGTAATGAAACTATTAACTAAACTTTCTTTTCTTGAGTTTTATATACATTTTCTATCCAAAGTTGAATGAGATAATATAAGCTAATAATTTCTCTCCAAGAAATGTCCTAGCCATGGTGAAGTTCACATTTCATTTGTTGTTTCAAGTCTTTTTGACATAGACCATTGACCTGGTGTGAGATGTATCTCATTGTGGGGTTTCTTTTGCATTTCATTGATGGTAAGTGATATAAGGCATTTTGTATGTAGGCCTTATGTATGCTCTCTCCAAAGTGGTTATCTATTCAGCTCTTCTGCCCATTTTTTCAGTGGGTTGTTTGCTTTTTTGTTTTTAAGGTATATGTGCTCTTTATATTTTTTGAGATTAACCTCTTGCCTGATGTATGTTGTGCAAATATCTTCTCCCATTCTGTGAAGTATCTTTTTTTTCTTAGTGGTGACTTCTTTCACTATACAGAAATCATTCCGTTTGATGTAGTCCCAGTTAAGGTTTATTTTAGTTTCCTTTGCTGTAGATGTCACTCCCCTAAAGACATATTAGAGGTAAATGTCATGGTGCAGTTTCCCTACATTTACCTCTATGTGTTATATATTTTCAAGTCTACATCCATTTTGAGTTAATTTTTGTACATGGCCCTGACAGGCAGTCTAGTTTCATTTTCTTGTAGATGTTTTGCAATTTTCCTAGCACAATTTGTTAAATAGACTTTCCTTCCTCCGTTATATGCTTTTGGCTCCTTTGCTGTAGATTACTGCCATCTAAGGATGGTTTTATTTTATGGCTCAGTTTTATCCCACTGGTCTTTGTGTCTCTTATTGTTAAAACACCATACTGTTTTGATGACAAATACTCTGTAGTATGGTTTAAAGTCAGAGAGTGAGATTTCTCCATTTTTCTTCTTGTTTCTGGGATAATTTGGGCTATTTCATGTCTTTTTTGGTTTCATGCCAACTTTAGTATTGTTTATTCTATTTTCTTGAAAAAAATGTTCCTGGAATTTTGAAAGAAATTGCTTTAAACATGTATATTGCTTTGGGTAAGATGACTATGCTATGTTCATTCTTCCAATCCATGACCAAGGAATATTCTTCAGTCTTTGTGTCTTTTTCTATTTCTTTTGTCAATATCTTTTAGTTTTCAATATACAGATATTTCACCTCATTTGTTATGTATCTTTTTAAGTATTTTGTCATTTTTGTTGCTATTGTGAATGTGGGGTTTCTTTCTTGATTTCTCTTTCTTCTAGTTCATTGTTTCCATATAGAAATGCTACTGATTATTATTTGTTAATTTTATATCCTGCCACCTTACTGTATTCATTTATTGTTTCTAATAGGTTTTAGTAGAGTCTATAAGGTCTTGTCATTTTAAAATCATGTCATCTACAAATGGTGATAATTTTATTTCTTTTTTCTGGTTTGTATTTCTTTTCTGTCATTTACTTGCCTTTTTGCTCTGACCAGAAATTCCAGAACTATGTTGAATAGTAGTGTTAAGAGTGGGAGTCCTTGTCTTGTTACTGATCTTAGGGGAAAGGCTGTTAGTTTTTGTCATTGAGTATGATGTTAGCTGTGGGTTGTCACATGTCACTTTAATTATGTGAGGTATATGCCCTCTATTCCCACTTTAGTAGGAGTTTTATTTGATCATGAATGTGTATTAAATATTGTCAAATGCTTTTTTGCATTTATTGACATGATCATAAGATTTTTGTTTTTCACTTTGTTGAAATAGTGTATTACATTGATTTATTTGTAGATCTTATACTATCTTACACCCCAAGAATAAATCTCACATGGTCATACATAAAGACCATGATGTATAATTTTTAATGTGCTGTTGAATTAGATTTTGTAAGAATTGTTGCATCTACATTCATCACTGATATGTGTCGGCAATTTTTTTCTGGTGTTGTCCTTGTCTGAATTTTGGAATCAGTATATTATTAACCTCATAAAATATATTTGGGAATTTTCCCTATGCCTTGATTTTATAGAAAAGTTTAAGGAGGATAGTTACTATTTTTCTCCAAATGGTTGGTAAAATTCATCTGATTTGGGGGAGACTTGGTTACTGCTTAAATTTCTGTGGTTGTAATTGGTCTGTTCAAGTTATCTATGTCTCGCTAGTTCAGTTTTGCCATTTTAGGTAGAAGTTTATATTGTCTGATTTTGGCATTTCAGTTCCTGATTCCATCCCCCTTGCTTTGATGTTTTTTCATAGCCCTTTACTTTCAACTTGTGTTTATATCTGATGTGCGTTTCTTGTAGGTATAATATTGATAGGTCCTATTTATTGATCCATCCAGTTGCACTGTTTCTTTTGATTGGTGACTTCAGTACATTTACATTTTTTATTATTTATATGTTGGACTTTGTTGCTGCCATTCAAACCTTTGCTTTTCATTTGTTTTTCTATGGCTCTGTGCTTCTTTTCCCATTTGCTTCTATTTTTCTCTTCTTTCTATTAGCTTTTTGATGTTGGCTGTTTTTTCCATCTATGTATCTCTTTAGGATTAGGTTTTGTGGCTACCTTGTGATATATTTCACTTCACCACTCTACAGTAGTTTTTCTTGGCTAATGTTTTATCATTTTATATGCCTGTACAGATTTTATGTTTTTCTTTCCCCTTTGAATGTTTCATATTATTCTCTCCATTGGTCCTGTCTTTGTTTCTGATTTTATTTCACTATTTATTGCCATTCTCTGATTTAGGTGGTTCTTTGTTTTAATATTTCCTGTGGTAGAACACCTTTCAACATTTCTTGAAAGACAGGTTTGCTGATGGAAAAAAAGCATTCACTTCTCTTTATAATGGAAGGTCTTTATTTCTCTGTCATATCTGAATGATAATTTTGTAATATAGAGTATTCCTGGCTGGTAATCTTTCTATTTTAGTATTTGAATATGTCATGACACTCTTTTCTAGCCTGTAGGGTTTCCTTTGAGAAGTCTGATGGGTATTCCTTTGTAGGTTATGTTTCTGTTTTCTGTCATAGCCCTTAGTAATTTTACCATTGGTTTTTACTAGCTTTACTATGATGATTTTGTCTAAGTCTTTTTGCATTTAGGAATTTGGGTTTTCTATCAACTTTTTGTATTTTCATTGTTTGTGACAGGTATGGAAAGTTCTCTGCTATTAATCTTTAAATAAATGTTCTGTTACTTTCTTCTTTTCCTCTTATTTGGGAATACTCATTATTCTCATGTTTATTCTCATGGCATCTAATATTTCTTGCACATTTTCTTTGTTTTTTTTCCAAGTCTTGCTTCTCTAACCTCTCTGACTCTGTGATTTTGTCTTCAGTTTCTGAAATTTGTTCTTCTGTAAGATTGAGCCTGTTTATGGAGCTTTGCATGTTTGTATTCAATTCACTCACTGCATTATCTAGCAGTGTGTTTGGTCTTCCTTTACAACTCACTCTCTTTTGTAAAGTAATCCTTATAATCTATCACTTCTTTTCTGAGGCCTTAGATTTGTCTTTAGGTGGTTAATTGTATATCCTGCAGATCATTCAGCTATTTAAATAATTGTCACTCTGTATTCTTTGTATATTAGGTTATCCAATTTAGTGTCATTAGATTTCTTCTCTAGGGAGCTCCTAGCATCTTCCTTTCTTTGAGCCATTTGTATCTTGCTTTTTGAGGAAATTTGGATTTTGGGTATGGCTTGCATTCTCTCCCCTATGTTTAGTGTTGTGGCTTAAATTTTTCTCATTTTCTTTTGTTTACTTCCTAGGTGGAATTAGCTAAAGTCTGTTATGGGCAGTGTGGCAGTTGTGGCGTGTGTGGTATCCCTGTGTATTGTCACTCCTCACTGCAAGCTGGGTAACAGCTCTCCAGCAATAGGGTCCCTCAGGCAGAGATGAGCAGGGACACTCAGCTCAGAGATGTCAGTATCTCTCAAGTTAGCAGGGTTTGGCTCCTGGTTGCTCCTGGCTGCTGCTTTGGAGGTATCAGCAATTTATTATTTTAAAAAATCACGGAAGTACGCAAAGATACAACAGGCTTTATTGCAATAGAATTATATATACTAATAAAACAGCATTAATCTGACTGTTGACAATAAGAGAACTTCATAAATTATAGCACAGTCAAAATCAATGCTAAAATAGATGTTTATAGCATGAAGATAAATTTAAAATCAAAAAGCAGAATGAGAATCCTAAGCTTACAGAGTTGGGTCTGGTTAGTACTTGGATGGGAGAACAAGAACCCACATATCTTTTAAAATTTTTATTTAAGTTTAAAATATCAGGTAGTGTGTATTTATATAATTTTTAAGTAATATGAGGCCATAATCAAATGCATCAACATTTAATGTTTATTATCCATGGGTGGCAGAATTATAAGTAAATATTTTCTTCATGCTTTTTTTATTTCTAAATGTTCCATAAGAAAATGTTATTTTAAAATAAAGAAAACAAAAATTCTGAAAAGTAAACTAAGATGAAAAATGGTCAATAACTAACTCTTTGTGTTTCCCTGTTGAGTGGATGACTTGGACAAAAAAGTGACTGGTAAGAGTAGGAGGGAGAGAAAAACAATCTACTTGTTTGATGTTTATTTTGATAAATTTCTGTCTGAAAACATGCTTCTTTCCTATTTAATGCTCTAACTTATTAGAACCCATTATTTCATTTTTAATGTGCTCTGCATTTGGAGAGTCAACTGGATGTTTTAAAATTTTTATTTTGCAACATACGTATAAAAATGGCCAAAATAGAATGATCAAAAGTATATAGATTCACACTTCAGCTGGATAAGAATTGATTCATACAATTACAAGAGCATGATCTGACCATCTTTTGCTTAAAAAATGTTGCTCCTACTTTGATGAAATAACTCTAAGATACTGAATGTGAAACCAAGATAATCTCCTATGAAAATTCACAATGTTAAAGATTAGACCTCGGTAGTTAAACAGCTAAAATTTAGTTCTGTTGTTAATGTGAAAATCCTCTGTTCTTTTTAAGATGAAGATTTGAGGGATATTTCAGTTGAGAAAAAATCTCCGTTTTCAAAATTTTCTGTCAAATTCAAGGATCAAGAAAAGAGGTCAGTTACAATCATTCAACAGACATTTTAGTACCTACTTAGTAGTGATAAACACTCAAATAGGAATGTTTGATTACCTGTTAAACCAATACTTCTGTTTAATCAAAATCCACTTAA
This sequence comes from Solenodon paradoxus, assembly GCA_004363575.1. Lineage (NCBI taxonomy): Eukaryota > Metazoa > Chordata > Mammalia > Eulipotyphla > Solenodontidae > Solenodon > Solenodon paradoxus. Next base: position 160,748 of record RJWH01000583.1, read on the forward strand.
ATTAATTATATTCTACTTTATGTAGAATCCTTATATATCACATGAAAGAGTACCAGATTTTGATGTTAGATTTTATGAATAATATGAATATACTTGTTCAGACTGTATAAATGTGAGAAATGAATGAAATTAATAAGAATTTATTTTACTCTGCCATTTATGACTGGAGAAATGTTGAATCAATTATTAAATATTGTTGATCTTTGACTTTTCGCATGTATAAAATTGGAATCATAATGTAATGTTCTAATATCTAGAATAGAACCTAGTAAGTGCTCAGTAAAACATAGTGATAAAAATTAGAGCTCTGTATTATTTCTGCCATTTCATAGGGCAGGTAGAGATGGTTGAGATCTTTCTATATCTTACTTTTTTTTCCTGAGATATTTACTCTACTTTTGCTTTTAAATGATAGAATTCTTTTTTGTAATTTTATGGAAGGAACATTACATCTTGACATTGTATAGACTTAAGGTGTGCACTATTATAAATCAACATCTATATATAATACAATAAGTTTACCTGATTGTAACTCCATTTGATTGTTATGTATTATTTTTATATAAAACTGAATTTCATTTGCAAATATTTGGTTTAAGTATTTTTGTAAGTATGTTCATAAGAAATATTGATTATAATTTTAGTTTTATTTTAATTTATGACATTTTATGCTGTGGTTTTAAGATTATACTGGTCTCATGAAAAGATATAGAAAATGTTGGCATATCTTAACTTTTCTGTAAGATAAAAACAGGTAAAATTGATATTAGTCATTAACTATATAATAGAATTTTTAAAAATAAGTTTACCAACAGCAGTTCAATGGTATCATTCATCATATAATTTTACCCTATTTACCCACTGTTTTCTACCTTCCTATCTGGTGACCTCTTGGTTCGATAGACTAAAGGTCTATTTTTCTTTGATTTGGTTTATTTGCTTGTTTAGTTTCTCTATATGCCATATACGAGTGAAATCATACAATGTCTGTATTTCTCCTTCTGGCTTATCTCAATAAGCATAGTCCTTCAAGATCCAGTCATGCGATGATAATAGAAGAATATCATTTTTTTTAAATACCCGAATAGTTTTCTTTTGTGTATATATGCCCCTTCTTCTTTATCCACTCATCTGTTGATAGACATTTAGATTGTTTCCAGCTCTTGGCTATTGTAAATAATGCTGTAATAAGCATGACAATACATATCTCTTTCAGTTAATGTTGTTGTGTTTTGAGAGTCAATGTCCAGAAATGAGATGGCATGATAATACGGAAATTTTATTTTCAATATTTTGAGAAATTTCCATACTCGGTTTCATAATAATTGCACCAACTTACACCCTGATCAATAGAGTATAATGGTTCACTTTTCTCCACATCCTTTCCAACACTGATGTGTTCAGACTTTTATATCATGGCCATTCACACAGATATGACTTAATTCTCATTATTATTTTGATTTGAATTTCCTAGTAATAAGAGATGTCTAGTATCTTTTCACACATTGATTTGCCATCTGCATTTCTTTCAAGAAGTGTCTATTCAGATCTTTTGCCCATTTTTAATTGGATTGTTTAGTTTCTCTCACTGAGTTTTGTAAGTTATATATTTTGGATACTAACCCCTTGTTGCATGTGTAATGTACAAATACCTTTTATTGTTTAGTAGGGTGTATTTTTGTTTTAATGAGAATTTGTTTTGCTGCACAAAAGGTTTTTTAGTGTGATATCCCATTTGTTATTTTGGGTTTTTTTTGTTTTGGCTTTTGTTTCCCTTAATTTTGGTGTTAAGTGCTCAAAGATATTTTTAAGTCAATGTTAAGGAGAGTTTTGCCTATATTTTCTTCTATCTATTTCAATGGTTTCATTCTTATATCCACGTCTCAACACATTTTGAGATAATTTTGGGTATGGTGTGAGGAAGTGCTCTGTTTTCAACCTTCTGCATGTGGCTACTCAGTTTTCTCAGCACCATTTATTGAAGAACTGTCTGCCTCATCGTATGTTCTGGATCCTTTGTCATAAATTAGTTGTTCATTTATGTGTAGGATTATATCCAGGTTCTCAACTATATTCAGTTGATCTGTGTCTGTTTTTATTCCAATATCACTGCCTTGCAATATATTTTTATGTCAAGGAGAGTGACTCCTCCATTTTTTTTCTTTTTTTTCTAGACTTATTTTTGCTACTTAGGGTATTTTGTAGTTCTAAATAAATGTCATGATTTTTGTTGTACTTCTCTGAAAAATATCTTTTGGATTTTGATGTGGATTACTTTAAGTCTGTGTATTGATTTAGTAATACAGCCATTTTGATAATATTAATTCTTCCCATCCATGAGCATGAAATATTTCTATTTATTTGTGTCTTCTTATATTTCTCTTAACAATGTCTTGTAACTTTCAGAGTACAGGTATTCCACTTCTTTGCTTCAGTTTATTCTAAGTTATTTTATTCTTTGGGGTTCATTGTAAATGGTATTGTTTTACTGGCTTCTCATTCTGCTAGTTTTCTATTTGCATTTAGATTTTTTAATATTAGTTTTGTAATCTACGACTTTACTGTACTCATTTATTATTTCTACGAGATTTTTTTATTGGTGCTTTCAGTCTATTTATCTATGTCTCTCCATGACATAATTGTTTCACTTCCTTTTCAATATAGTTAATTTTTAGGTTCTTTCCTTGTCTAATGTCACTGACTAAGACTCACAACACTATATTGAATAATAGTGATGAGATTGGACATCCTTGACTTGTTCCTGATCTTAGAGAAAAAGCTTCCAGGTTTTTCCCATTGAGCAGGATAATGGCTATGGGTTCATCATAAAGAGCTTGTATTATGTCAAAGTGTACATATATACCTATTTGGGGAGAGTTTTAAATGTAAAATGTTGAAACTTATCAAAGCTTTTTTGAATCTATTTAGATGATCACATGACTTTTGTCTTTCCTTTTAGTGTTATGATGTTCACGTTTGTTGATTTGTGTATGGTGAACCATCCTTGCATCCTTGGAATAATTTCCACTTGATTGTAGTATATAAGGAATTTCATAAGAGTCCCTTTTATCTAAATAAAAATAGAAGATAAATAAAGAGAAACAAGACAATAAAAAGTAAACAAGACAATAGACAAAACAAGAAAGCAAAAATCAATGGCAGTGGCATGCCCTTGTATTTTAATGAGGTACACCCAAATATATTAAGCAAATATAACACACCTAGAGGGTGACATTGACAACAACACAGTAATAGTGGAGACTTTAACACCCAACTCAAAGTAATGAGCAGATCATTCAAACAGAAATTCAGCAAGAAAATAATGACCTTAAATGACAAATTAGATGAAATAGACTTAACATATCTATAGAACATTTCACCCCAAAACAATAGGCTACACATTATTTATAAATGGTCATGGAACATTCAAGAATAAAACGTTATTTCGGACAAAAATAGAGTCTTAATAAATTCAAGAATATAGAAAAATTATAAAGCATCTTTCAAATTTTCACAATGGCATGAATCTAGAAATTAACCAAAGACAAGAGAAAAAAATACAAGTTTGTAGAAGATGAATAACATGTTACTGAACTGTTATTGGATCAATTGGGAAATATAGGTAAAATTTTAAAGTACCTGGAGTTAAATGAAAATGAAGACATGACTTATCAGAACATACAGAATGCAGCAAAAGCAGTGCTAAGAGGGAAATTGATAACACTACACATATACCCAGGAAACAAGAGAGTCACAAAATAAAATAAACATAGCCTTTATTTAAAGGATGTAGACAAAGGAAAATGAAACAAAGTCAGCAGAAGGAAGGAAATGATAAAAATTGGAATAGAAATAAATAAAATAAGAGATCTAAAAAATATTATTCAGTCATGTCCTGGTGGTCTAGTACTTTAGACCACTGCAGCACAGGCCACATGCATTCTAGGGTCCCCGGTTCAAGACCCAGGACTGGGGAAAACAACCAGAATGAACAGCAAAATAAAATAAAGTGCTTCTTCTTTATCGCTCTTCCTGCCTGCCTGCCTGTTTGCTTTCAATTCTGCCTGCAACTTTCCTTAAAAAAAAAAAAATACTATTCAAAGTATCAATGAAAGAAAGAGCAAAATCTTTGAAAAGACAAGCAAAATAAACAAACCTTCAGCCAAATTCACAAAGAAGAGAGAAAAAACACAAATAAAACCAGAAATGAAAGAAGTGAAATTATAACAGATTCTATAGAAATACAAAAGATCATAAGAAAGTATTATGAATACCTATATGATGACAAATGGATCTGGAAAAAATAGACAAATCTTAGAATCATGCTACATTCAACTGAATCAGGAATATATAGAAAATCTGAACAGACTGATCATGAGTGAGTAAAGTGAAATAGTAATCAAAACCTAACACACACACACACACACACACACACACACACACAGATACACAATCCCAGGACCAGATTGCTTTGCTAGTGTGAATTCTACCAAACTCCACAAATAATTAAATAAAAAAGAATTAGTTCAATAATTAGTTCAAGAATTAACATCAGTCCTCCTCCAAGTTTTCTAAAAACTGAAACCAGAAAGTAAACTTCCAAATACTTTTTATGAAACCAGCAATATCCTGATTCTAAATCTAGACAAAGATATCACTAAAAAAGAGAAATTACATACCCTTTTCTCTGATGAATATTGATGAAAAAAAATCCCCAACAAAATACTACAAAACCAAATTCAGCAAATTAAAATAACATTCTCATATTGTTTTTTTTTAAGGAACAGTACAGGCAGGAATAAAGGTGGCTAGGCAAGCAGGCAGGAAGAGAGAGACAGAAGCAGCACTTTATTTTTATTTTTATTTAGTTGATCACATTGGTTGTAGCCCCCAGCCCCAAGTCTTTAACCCAGGACCTTAGGATGTATGTGGAACTTCCAAGGGTATACTAGACCACTAGTCCACCAAGGCATACCCCTAAATAAAGTTTTTACTCTGCCTGTCTCCATTCTGACTTCAAATTCATTCACTAGTTTACATCTTATCAGTATCCTAACCCAAGCCTTCATTATTTCTTATCTGTACTTCTATTTTGTTTCCCCAATTCCTCTAGTATATTCTCAACATGACAACCATATATGGTTTTTAATTTTTGTTAAGTAGCAAGTAATCATAAAGGAATATATAACACATGTGTAAATATAAATAATAACACACACATATATGTATGTACACACACCACTTACATGTAGAAAAAGCCTTAATTTATAGTTATCTAAGACAGCTACCATTATGGATTTTATGTTTATAATATATTCCTAAACTATATTTTTCACTTCATGTGCTTTTAAACTTTAATGGAATCCTTCTCTGTGTTGTTATATCACTTGCATTTTTTTGTTCAGTGTTATGTCTCTGTGTTTATTCATTGTGCATGTGGGTGTTTCACTATTAATAGTCTGTTGTATAAATACATTGTAATTTATTCATTAGTAGACATATATATTGTTTTTTATTTTTATTCTTACAAATACTACCGTGATTAAATTGCTTGCACATGTCTACTGGTGTTGACATGCAAATATTTTATATATTAAGGCATAATTAAATATATTTATCTTTTAAAACCACATAATGACTTCCGATTATACTCAGAATGGAAAGGAAGGAATATTGGAAGACACAGATTAAAATTCTTCTCTCTACCTCTCTGCATTTATCTCCTAATCTCTTCAGTGACACTGGCTTTCTTTTGTTTTTCAGTTCCTTAAACCAGCAGAGATCCTTTGACCTGATGGTCTTTGGCACATGTTTTCCTTCGGCTCAAAATTCTTTTCTACCTACCTGTTGCAAAATTTCATTTATTCTTCTGTTCTAAGTTTAGCTTTTATTTCTTCAAAGAGGTCTTCCTTGAGTCCCACAATCTCATTTAGTTATTGCTGCCACTATTCTTCCTGGTATTCAGATTCTTTATTGTATAAACTTATTATGCTTTAGTATTCATTTTCTAGTCCTAGAAAAAAGGGAATCACATTTATTTTGTTCAGTAACTGATATATAGTAGGAATTTAATTCAATTTACTGAATCAACTATTACATATCACTAGAAATGTCAAATAGAATTTTGCCCATGCATAGTACATGACTGATAATTTGTTTCATGATATATTTTTAGGATTTTCAAAATTTATAAATAGTTTTATGATAATGCTTAATTCTGAGCTATTCAAACCATCTGGAAATGAGGCCTAAACCTCGTATTTGGCCCATCACCATCAGGCCAAGCACTACAATTTTAGGGTCCCACAGCTAGGGGTGACCTGAGTTAACTCAGACTCTTCAAATTCACACTGCCTAACTTTAGCAAGTTGAACTAAACCAACATCTAGGACTTGGTTGAGAGGAATGCAGAGTAAACAACTCTTCATTTATGTCTTTTGACATAACATGGAAAGTCGTCCGATTCTCTCCCTCAGACAGGAAAGCCCTAAATTAGTTTATTATAGGTCCTAAATAATTTACATAAATTTTTCTGCAAATCTCTGACATATGTATAGTAATTTAAAATAAAAGTTATAGCAATATATAATTGACATGACTTATCAAAGGTTAATTATACATTTAAAGTTTTGTGTCAACATTTAGCTGTATTATAACTTTTAATGAAATGTTGACTTTGTAGTGAAATATATTACTCATTTGCATTCTGAAAAATGTTAACCTTTACCTTTCTCTATGTATCTACCCCAGGACTAGAACAACAGGGTATCTGGAGAAAAATCCTGGTAAATTCAAAATATTGATTCAAAAGCTTTTCATATTTGCATTTACTTGGGCATTTGGAGGAACTTTAAATCGTGAAGATGAACACAAAGATGATATACTATTGTATTCAAGTTTTGAACCTGATTATCTTGCAAAAGTAACCTATGATTTTGACAACCTTGTTCGTGATTTATTTGAAAATAATTCACAAATAGGTAAGTTCTGGGGGGCAGCAATAATTGTGCCTACTTTAAAATATCCAGTTAATGAGTGCGCCCTGGTGGAGTAGAAGTTGGGTGTGCTACTCCTGGCTGGATGTAGTCTACATGCATCCCAAGGACCCGGGTTCACACCCCAGGGCCAGGGGAACAACCAAGATGAACAGCTAAATAAAATAAAATAAAATCCTTCTCTCTCTCCTGCCTACCTGACTACTTACCTTCATTCCTGCCTACATTTTCCTTTAAATATATATGAATATAATTTTAAAATCTTTATATATGGGCTTATATTGGGCTTATACCCATTAGATTCAAATTTATGACTCCTAAAGATAAAAGCGGGTTAGTAAATAGTTTCGTAATAATCATAATCTCTTAATCACGTGCTGCGATAGACAGGAAATGGCCCCAGAATGTCCACGTTTTAATCCCCAGAACCTGTGAATATGCTAGATGACATGGCAAAGGGGAATTAAAGTTGCAGGTGTAAGTAAGGTTTTTAATCAGTGAGCTTCAAAATAGATTATCCTAAATGATCCAAGTGACCCCATGTAACCACCAAAAGGTGGAAGAGGCAAGTAGAAGAGCATCAGCAAGAGGTGACCAGGGAAGACGGATCAGAGATGCCTGGTGCTGACTGTGAAGATGAAGGAAGAGACCATGACTGAGGAGTGCTGGTGCATCCAGCAGCTTAAAGGGGCAAGGAGACAGCTTCACTCAGAGAGTTTCCAGAAAGTAATTCAACCTGGAAAACACCTTGATTTGAGCCCACTAAGACCCCAAACTTCTAACCCCCAGAACTAAAAGATAATAGATTTGTGTTGCTTCAAAAAAGAAAAAAAAAAAAAAAAAAAAAAAAAAAAGCTTTTTAATATCCTAACTTAAATGAGTGGAAGATGAAAAAATTAGATTCCTCTTTGATTCTTGTTGCTACAAGAAGCTAGACCCCAAGGCAGAAGAGCAGAGAGAATGCCTCAACACCGTAAGCTCAATCAAGTTGAACCATCCGTTGTGTAGCTGGATCTGTATTAAACATATCATATAGCAGGAACTTCTGTAGAATATTATAGTGTCATATTTCCTTCATGTAAAAATGGTCTCTAAATTATTTTCGAAAGTATCTGTGTTTTTAATTTTTAAACGTTTTATAGAAGGCACATTGCATCTTGACATTAAATAGGTTTAAGGTATACATCATCATCAATCAATATCTGTATATAATATATTAAGTTTACCACCAACAGTCTAATTCTACCTTATAATTAACTGACTTTAACCTAATTTGCTCCCCATTCCCATCCGGTAACTACTAATTTTGTCTTGTCGACTAAAAGTCTATTTTTGTCTGAATGGATTCATCTCTTTTGTTTTCTGTATGCCACAGATGAGTGAAAGCATATGATACTTGTCTTTCTCCTTCTGACTTACCTTATTAAGTATAATTCTGTTTTTTAATCAGTTCTTACAAATAGAATCTACTCTAATTCTTTGAAATATTTAAGTTTTCCCAATTAACTGTTGCTGATTAAAGAACTTTGAATATATAGATTAATTAGTGCAAGTTCCCAAAACAGGCAAAGCATTGAACATGAATGTATTTAGATGAACTTTGTGAACTATAGATGAAAACTAAAGATATTACCAAAAGTACAATCCCTATTATTTTGTCTGATGTCACTCATAAGCATTTTTCAGGTTATTTATAGAAGTTCCATTTAAGATATCTAGGTCTCAAAGTTTTCATATTACTTCTCATGGAAATTAACTTTTAATATCAAAGTAGTGCATATTAATATGTTGTTGAAATTAGTAATTTTAACTTTATACCTCTAACTCCTAAAGATTAAAAGAATGCCTTATCACACAGAAATAGCTCAAACTCTATTCTCTCTGTAAACCTAAATAAAGGTTAATAAATCATTCATTATGCAAAATCTCTTACCATAAAACAGTATACATTTTTGTCATCTGACATACCAATATAAAGAGATGTAGTAAGGAAAAGAGAGACCTGTGGAAGCACTCACAAAGTCATTAGACTTGGAAATGAGAAAGAAAACAAAAAACAGGAGTCCAAAACACCTTCTATATGTAATCATTCTGCAAACAAAAAGTGCAGAACTCATTAAGAAACTAAAAATGTATACCAGCAAAGTCATAAATATTAATTCATTCCAGCTGAAATTACTGTGGCATAACAGATTTTAATTATAAATATTCCTAGGAAAAGAAATGGCATCCATTTAAAATAAATAAAAGAATAGGGAACAAAAACAAGTAGATATAAAAAAAGTTGACTATGAAAATATATAAAATGGAATTTGAAAATATATATCAACATTCTCTAATGTATTGATTTATCCACAACGAGTATGTTATGGTATTTAATAATATCTAATAAGTGGTAATAAACTCTCAGTAAGGTTTCAAAGGATATCAAATCATGATTGATTCACCTTCTTTATGAATAAAAAAAGGACAAAATAATAATGAAATTTTGCTTTTATATAATTAAAGCTTGGAAGAAAAAGACAAATCTGTTTTATATAGTTGGATATACACCTTGGTTAATAGTCATTATTTCTGATTCAACAATGAAATCTTTCAGATAGAAATCATATTGTTAGTGAAAATCTTTCCTACTTACATTCGTTTGCTCATTCTTTTCAAATGTAGGCATCAGCCTGCCATCTGGCCAGCGTTCTATCTTTGGATATTTTGTGGATGTACAGAATAATGAATTCATATCATGGTCAGAATTTCTTCCTAGTATTCACACAGTCATTCAAAGAGGTAAGAATAATTATGAGAATCATCCTCTAATTTCCTTAAAATATTGGTTATATTATATATAAATATAGTTATATCAGCAACTTTGAGGACTAACAGATTCCAAGTTTGAAAAGGTACCAGTTTAGATCTATGTTTAGAAAATATGCCTTTATAAAATTAAAAAAAAAACCTCGAATATTGGTTTCTGAGGAAGGTGGAATGTATTTGATTGAGGTACACTAATGGTATATATTGTTATGTGCATTTATAATCACTTAATGTTTTTTCTATATAGTGGTAAAAGCAGTATATAAATTGACCCAAATTAGGCACTAGCATGTAACACAGTTCAGAAATATTAAATAAATATGATCACCCTTGAATACAGTGACTAATACTGTGTAATAGAACCTTGAAATATCCATAATAATTTAAATATAGGAATCACGAAGCATCTAGAAAGTTCTGCCTCTGTCTAAAACTCTTGTCACTCAACTATGAAATTCTTTGATGAGTGAAACCTGACCAGAAAGTAATTCAATTGCTTTTATTTAATTGTTAATATTTGCAAGAATTCTATAAGAAGCTTGATTGTTGAGAATTTCGTTTCCCACTATGATGTAGTAGTTATTAAAAGGAAACATTTTGCTTGCAGATTGAAAGATATACAGTTCATTTCAATTTCTAAAAATATTTGGAGAATTTTATGTGTGATGTGGGGGAAGTGAGGGTAACAAGGTAAGGAAGGAGTTAACAAGATGGTAAAGGGCACTTGTGGTGTGAAATTCACACAGATTAAGATATGAATTCAACATCATAAAAAGCATGTAAACTAAATAATAAGGCAAAAGATAAATGTGATGCTATAGTAATAATTAGCCCACAACTAATAGTGCTGAAAATTGTGCTTTATAGGGTTTATAAAGATACAACATTTTTTAATCAGTTCTTACAAATCCTGTATAAATTTTTTAATCCTGTATAAATTTTTTTGCTGAGATAGATACCTATTGTCTATTTTTCTCAGATTTATTGAGGTTTAGTTGAAAAAAGATTATATTAGTTTAAGGTATACAACAATGATTTGATATATGTGTATTTTACAAAATGATTACTACACTGTTTAGTTAATACCCATTACCTTGCATAGTTCCAGTTTTTTCTGATAAGGACTTTTAATATTTACGCTCAGTAATTTTCAGCTGTACAATGTATATTATTAACTATAATCACCATGCAGGTCTCTAAAATGCACTAAATTTCAAACAATTGCACAACAATATACACAATATGGGAAATAGGTGAGTAAGATAAAAAAGATGTGGAGACTAAGTCTTCGTTGTATTCCTTTATGCACTTTTGAATTGTATCCTGTATCCATTGTTTATTTACATTTAAGTTTTAAAAGGGTGAATAAGAGACAAGCAAGTGAAGCTATGTTGTATTTAACCCTTTTGAGAGTGTTGACTAATAGGACAAAGAATTGGAGAAGTATAAATAGGAAGCTATGTAATCAGGAGATTTGACTCACTTCTGTGTGGTGGGGTGGGAGGGGGGAGGGGGAGGGGGGAGGGGGAGAAGAGAGAGGAGAGAGACTTAATATAAAATTACCCATATTCAACTTGTTTTTACTAACAAAAGGCACAATTTTGCATAGTCCAACCAAGCTTGGGGATATTTAGCGTGTATATGTTGATAGAGTGGAAGAGAAAAGAAGAAATGGTGGTAGGGGCTAGTGTTACCATGGAAGTAAAATTCCTTAAGAAGGATTGAAAGAGACTTTAGTAAAAGTAAATGCTTTCCTCATTTTTATTGGAAGGAAAGAGGAGGAAATGCGTGTGAGAACAGATTGCATGTGAGGACAGATCACTAGGTTTGGTGGAAAGAAAGTTTGCTTTTGGTGGACTTAGGAATATGTGATGAGCTCACTAGCTAGAGTTTGAATGAAAGGGACAATTTCTGAGATCAGAAGGGAACTCAGGCACATGCAACAATTTTGACTTCTGTGTATGTTTAAATTGCTTCAGAATGTATAGACTTTTCCAAGTTAACATTTATTTATAGATCATTTGAACGTTTTTTAACAGGAACTTCGTTACTAGCTGATCCTCAAAGATCTAGTGAAAAGCTTTTGAAGATAACACAATGTGGGGAGCACATTAGTCACACTGCTACCAGAGATACAACATGCCTTTCTTTTCTCATAAGCCTTCTGTTAAAGAATTCCTGCCCTGTACTTCTTGCAGGTATTAAAAATATTTAAAGGAGAATTTCAGAGTTAGAAAGATGCTTAGCAGTTATTTATTTGATAAACAGAAAAAAATATATAGCTTGAGAAGAGTTAATGACTATATCAATCCAAATGTGTGAATGTGTGAATGCCCATTTCCCCAAATATTTGTCAGTATAGAACATTGTAAATCTTCTACATCTTTTCAAGACAAATTCTAGTACTAGAATTGTTGTATTAATATATGTGTAGCCCTGATAGACTGTGGGCTGAGATCTTTAGAGTGTTATAACTTGGATTGGTCTAATTAAATTTACACACAGCACTGGGGGCGGGGGAAGATATTGCCTGATTTTTTTTCATTGCACACACACTTCCTCAACACTTCATTAGATTTTTTAATCCCTTACCATTATCATATGAATAATTCAATATAATTCCTGCTCTTTCCTAATATTTATTTCTATCCAGTCTGTTATCTTTTTGAGCTCTGTAGGTTGTGTTGCCTCTCACCAAAGGCAATAATATCATCTTTGCAGGTTCCATACTCCAAGTATTCAGGCAAAATGAAATTGGACCTCTCAGATAACCTGTATAATGCCTTCAGTTTGGTCTAAGGAAGTTCTTATTTTTGCGTAACATTTGGTGAATTGTAACGTCCCTGTTCTGCTGCAATAACAGGCATCTCATGAAATTTCTCTCCTGGATTGTGTTAGCAAAATATTTAGAGACATGAGTTTCCTGTGTTGTCCTTATGTTGTGCTATAAACAGTAGGCTTAAATGAACATTAACTTATAAGAGATATAAATAATTCAAGTAATTTGAGAGGTTTTCATAGTAGCTGCCTGGTTTATACACTCTTAGCTACTTTTTTTAAAGGAGAAGAAAAACTTACATTTTGTGTGCAATTTTTAAATGAAAGAAATGTTACTGGTTTATTTTACTATGTTAGCATCTATTCTTTTTCTTGAATATAAAAGTAACCTAACTTTCCCCATAGGAGATACTGGTGTTGGGAAAACTGCTACCATTAATGAAATGCTTCAAAAGTTAAAGGATTCAGGAACATTTGATGCAAAATATGGATCTATTTTAGGAAAAGTCTTGTTTTACAATGAAGTTAAAAAAACAAGGTTGTATATTTTAGACATGGAATTTGATTTGTCTGCTTAAAAATGTTACTTTGGATATATAAATATGCCCTGTTTATAAAAGCAAACTTATATGAAAATACAGAATTATTCAAAAAAGGATCCTAGAAGAAAATCTTTATTTCTTCAAAGTATTTCATGGATTAATTTCTTCTTCATCTACTCCTCCTCCCTCCTCCTCCTTCTTCTCTTCCTTGCCTTTTTCCTCCTCCTCCCTCCCTCCCTCCCTCCCCTCTCCATTCATTCTCTCTCTCTCTCTCTCTCTCTCCTATGGATTATTTTACTTCGAAGTATACTTTTAGATTCAGAATAAGGAAGTAGGTATTGTAATATTAAGAACTGTATGTTGTTATCACTGTGTAAAATGATCTGTGCATCAAGGAAAATGACGTGGTTGCCTAAATAGGTGTACAAAACTCTAAAGTAACATTTACACTTTAAAAAAATGTATTTTTTCTGATTCCACAATATGTGCTTTTTTAAAAATTGAGGCAACATTGATTAACACATCAAGTTTTAGGAGTACAGGTTCACTCTTGAAATGTATGATATTACACCATGCTCAATATCAAACCCTCCTCCACTGTCCATTAGATGCCCCTATTTTGCTTCCAACCTTAACCCTCTCTTCTCTGGTAATTTCAGTTCTGTTATCAGAGTCCGAATGTTTGTTTTGGTTTTGTTTTGTCTGTTCATTTGCTTTATTTATTTATGATGAATTATCTAGTATCTGTCTTTCTCCTTTTGACTTATTTCACTAAGCATTATCCCCTTAAGTTCCATCCATGTTGTGGCAAATGACAAGAACTCATTTATTTTTATAACTGTATTATTCCATTGTGTAGATATATCACATCTTCTCTATCAAATAATCTACTGATGAGCACTTAGGTTGTTTCCAAATCCTGGCTGTTTTAAATAGTGCTGCAATGAACATGTGGTGCATATATCTCTGTGAATTAGTTTTGGTGTTTTTAGGGTAAATACTCAGCAGTAGGATAAAGGGATCATACAATGGTTCCATGTATAATTTTTTAAGGAAACTCAATACAGTTTTTCATAACGGATGCACTGTTTTACACAGTATGTAAGAGTTTTCTTTTCTACATATCCTTTCCAACACTTGTTATTTCCAGACTTCTGGTTAATAGCCATTCTCACAGGTGTGAGGTGATATCTAATTATTGTTTTGATTTGAATTTCCCTAATGATAAGAGGTAGAAGAAATCTTTCCATGTTCTTAGTGACCACCTGTATATCTTCTTTGGGGAAGTATCTACTAAAATCTTCTCCCATTTTTTAATTGGACTGTTTAGTTTTGCTGTTGCTGAGTTTTATGAGTTCTTTATAGAATTTGGATATTAATCCTTTATCTGAGGTACGATGTGCAAATATCTTCTCTGATTCAATAGAATGTCTTCGTGTTTTGATGAGAGTTTCTTCTTCAGTGCAGAAGCTTTTTAGTTTGATGTAATTCCATTTGTTTATTTTATATTTTATTTCCCTTGACATTGGAGTCAAGTTTACAAAGATATATCTAGATCAATGTCAAGGAGTATTTTTGCCTATGTTTTCTTCTATGTACTTTATGGTTTCAGTACTTACATCTAAGTCTTAATATGTGCCTGTTGTGTCTCTTTGGAAAAATGTCTCTCCAATTCCTCTTCCCATTTTTTGATTGAATTGCCTGTTTTTCTGTTATTGAGTTTTATGAGTTCTTTGTATATTTTAGATATTAAGACCTTGTCAGAAATATGAAATGAAAATATCTTCTTCCAATTAGTGGTGTCTTTTGTTTTGGTGATGTTTTCTTTTGCTGTAAAGAAAAATTCTAGTTTGATGTAGTCCCAGTCCCGGTTCTTTATTTTTCTTTTTGTTTCCCTTGATGCTGGTGTTTAGTCCCCAAAGACTTCTCTACGGCTGATGTCATGGAATGTCTTTCTTATGTTGTCTTCCAAGAATTTTATGGTTTCCAGTTTTATGTCCAACTCTAGTCCATTTTTAAAAATTTTTGTGCCTGGTGTTTGAGAGTGATCTAGCTTCATTATTCTGCTAGTTGCTGTCTAGTTATCACAGCACCATTTATTGAAGGGACTTTTCTTTCACCATCATATGCTTTTGGCTCCTTGTCATATATTAAATGTATGTGAGAGGGTCAGTTTTTGGTGATTCAGATCTATTCCACTCTGTGTCTCTGTTATCCCAGTACTGTACTGTTTTAATCATTGTCCCTTTATAATAGAATTCAGTGTCTGGGAATGTAATCCCTCCAGGTTAGTTCTTTTTTTCTCATAATTGCTTTGACTATTTCAGATGTTTTGTTAATCCATATAAATTTTAAGTTTTTTTGTTCTATTTCCTGGAAATAAGCCCATGGGATTTTAATGGGCATTGCATTAAAACTGTTTATTGCTTTAGGTAAGATGACCATTTTAATGATGTTAATTCTTCCCATTCATCAGCAGAGGATGTCATTCCATCTCTTTGTGTCTTCTATTTCTTCTAAGAAGGACTTGCAGTTTTCATTGTCAGATCTTCTACTTCCTTTGTAAGCGTATTCCAAGAGATT
Organism: Solenodon paradoxus; assembly: GCA_004363575.1. Lineage (NCBI taxonomy): Eukaryota > Metazoa > Chordata > Mammalia > Eulipotyphla > Solenodontidae > Solenodon > Solenodon paradoxus. Next base: position 176,457 of record RJWH01000583.1, read on the forward strand.
TGATTCTTTTTCCTTCTATTTTAAACGATACAGTTTTCTTGATTTCACTTTCTTCTAGTGTGTTGTTTCTGTGTAAGAATACAACAGATACGTGTGTGCATTGATTTTGTAACCTGCCACTTTACTGTATTCATTGATTAGCTCTAGTAGGTTTTTGCCAGTTTTTAGGGTTTTCAATATATGTAATCATGTTAACCTCAAATAATGGTAGTTTTACTTCCTTCTTTGTAATTTGGATTCCTTTCATTTCCCTTTCTTGCCTAATTGTTCTGCTAAAACCTCCAGTGTAATGGTAAGTAGCAGTGGTGAGTGAGTGAGTGCCTTGTTCCTGATCTTAGAGGCAATGTGTTCCATTTTTTCACCATTGACTATGATGTTGGCTGTGGATTTGTCGTATATAGAATTTATTATGTCACAGTATGTACCTTCTGTCCCCATTTTATGCAGGATTTTTATCATAAAAAGGTGTTGACTTATCAAAAGCTTTCTCTGAGTCTGTTGATATGATCATGTGGTTTTCCTCATTGTTGTTGATATAGTGTATTACATTAATAGATTTATGTATATGGAACCATTCTTGCATCCCTAGGAAAAATCCTACTTGGTCATCATGGATGATTGTCTTGATGCCTTGTTGGATTTGGTTTGCTGGTATTTTGTTGAGAGTTTTTGTATCTATGTTCATTAGAGAGATTGGTCTATAATTTTCTTTTTTGGTGACATCTGTATCAGCATTTGGTATCAAATGTGTGATGTTAACCTCAAAAAGGCTATTTGGGAGTGTTCCCTGTTCTTCAGTATTTTGGAAGAGTTTGAACAGAATAAGTATTCATTCCATGGTTTGGTGAAATTCATTAGAAAAATCATCTGGTCCTGGGCTTTTAATATTAGGGAAACCTGAATACCTCTTCAGTTTTTTTGCTTGTGATTTTTCTGTTCAGGTTTTCCAGTTCTTTCAGGTCCAGTCTTCATATACTATATATTTTTTTAGAAATCTGTCTATGTCCTCAAGATTTTCTACTTTTTTGGCCTAGAGCTGTTCATAGTAGTCTATTAGGATGTTTTGTATTTTTTTAGTATCTGCTATAACTTCTCCCCTTTCATTCCTGATTCTAGTTATGAGTTTTTTTCTCTTTTTTCTTTGTGAGTCTAGCCATAGTTTGTCAATTTTATTTTTTCAAAGAACCAACTTTTGGTTTTCATTGATCTCCTTGATTGTCTCTTTGTTTTCTATTCCATTTATTTCTGTTTGAATTTTGATTATTTCCTTTCTCCTACTGATTTTCAGCTTTAATTTTTTCTTATTTCTTTTGTTTTAAATGTAGGGTTAGATTTTTATGTGCAGTTTTTCTTACTTCTTGAGATAAGCCTGGATTACAATGAAATTCCCTCAGTATTTCTTTTGCTGTATCTGACAGATTTCAGTAGCACTTATCTTCATTCTCTTTTGTCTCTAAATATTTTTAAGTTCCTCTTTGATTTCCTCTTTTACCCAACAGTCATTCAGAAGTATGTTGTTTAGTCTCCAATTAACTTGGGGTCTTTCAGCTTTCTTTTGCAATTGATTTCTAGTTTCAAGCCACTGTGGTCAGAGAAGATGTTTGGTATGATTTCAATCTTTGTAAATTTGTTGAAACATGTTTTGTGCCCTATCCTCGAAAATGTTCCATGCACACTTGAGAAGGAAGTGAACTCTGTAGTTTTTGGATGAAGTTTTTGGATCAAGGACATATGTTCTGTAAAAATTTTCTTTATGGAGAAATGTGTCATCATAATTTTGTCTTTTTCTAAAGAAAAGAAATGAAAAAGAAATTATATTGTACAAATAGAAGGTGAAACACCTTAAGTTGATGCTAATTCTGTCAAAATATGAAAGAAGCTTGCTGTTGTTTAAATTAAATAAGAAGATAGAATTGTGGGAAGCTTGTATCAGACCTCTCCTAACCATTAGGTTTATATATCCAACTGCTGATGTATCATATATTGAGTGCTTTGTCAATATATCAGTATTAACATGGTTAAATGTAGTTCTTTATTTCTCAAATCTATTCTCCCTCAAGTGTTTCGTATGATAATAAATGAAACCCTGAAACTCAGACCTAAAATTCAAGCTGGAAGACTAGAAACCTTCCTTGAATTATCCACTCACTAATTTTTCTCCAGTGGCCCATGTGATTCTTCCCAATCTGTGTCCACATTTTCTCCTGTCGCACATCCAATCTTAAACTAGTCAAATCTGTTCTATATTCACAATGTATCTTAAAGTTCTGTGATTCTGTTTACTCAGTGCCACTTTTGACCCAAGTCACCAGATAAAAGAGAATGGAGATTTTGTTGTGTGAAATGCATTTTATAATGGGATACATAAACTAATGAGTTACTAGTCATAGAAAATACTCAATAACTTGGCAACCTAGGTGTTAGCTCCATTTGTTTTCAGAGTAAGCCTGTGTTTTGGTTACATTTTGGTATCAATTCTAATGGTAGCAGTAGTTTTATCTGTAAATGTATTAACAGGAAAAAATGTCTTCTTTCTTTTTAGGAGATAGAAGTAAAATCAAACATTCATTGATACTTCTATTATTTTTTGTTCATATTGCTATTATGGTAAATAAGCTAATTTTGAATCTTTAAAATATTTATTCCAATAGCTTGAAACAGAATATCAGCATCTTGATTTCTGAAGCTCATAAGACAGCTGCTAAAAATTTAGGTATGTATTGCAGAGCAGTTTTTAAACCTTCCTATTGTAACCTTATGCAAGTCATTTCAGACTGTCAGAAATCTCAGAATGAAAATTTGTATTGGTTGTTTGAAATTAAAACCCAGAAAAATATTGTGTTATATCTAATTACCAAAAAGTAGATAATCTAGTTTATCAAGGAAACTTTGATTGAATATCTCTTATATTATTTAAGGCTTTTAGAACTAATGCAATAGAAAAAGTTCTGTAGTTCTCCAGTCAGGCTATACAAAAGAAACAAGTGGAGCTTTAGGAGTCTCAGATTTAAAAATTCTGACTAAGGGTTTTGGGAGCAGCAACTCCCAACTTCTCAAGAGGAAAATATTGCTTAGCCCAGAGGTAGTGGTTGAAAGGCAGAGGGCGCCTAGCTACAAGATTCTTGCCAAAAGAGACTTTCGGTTTTGTTTTTACTTTTACACTTGGCTGTAACACCATCCCAAATAATTCTTCTAATGCTGCTTTTAGATTGTTCATAAGCAATTTTGTTATAAATGTAGCATATTGCAAATCTAAATATCTTTAAAGCATAAAAAGTTGGAGAGAATTGGGCTTTTAGTGGTATATACAGATGTTTATATATACTACACACCTGAAATTTGTCAAACGTTATAATGCAATGTTACTTCATTTAAAAAAAGTATTAAAAGTTGCTATATGTCTGTTGTGCATGAATGAATAAGGGGTTCTGTGAGCTTTGGAACTGTTGTATTTAGCATTGCAAAGAGACATTGTTTGTCATATAAATGTAAGGAATACTTGGAAATATTTCAAAGTTGATATTTCTTCTCCCACTGATCATTCTCAACATAATTTCTTGAAAATGGCAGTAGAGTAAAATCAGGTAATTTTCGTAACACCTTAAAAATTAAAAAATAATATATTTTAAAGAGTTCTCTCAATATTTTTTTCACTTTTGGCATCACAGATACAACTACTATAAATTCAGAAGCTAAAACTCCTGCAAGTTTGTTTAAAAATAATTATAATAAAGGAATTACAGTTACTACAATAAATTTTAGCATCAATAAGACAGCTGCCAAAGCCAAGGAGATGATCTGTCAGAAGTTAGTAAGAAGAACTAAAGACACTCTTGGAGCACCGAAAAGCAGCAGGGTAAAACATATCTCATGAATAATTCATGAGCATATAAGAAGACTGGAAAATGAGTTAGATGCTATTTGCTTTCTTACTATGTATGTTGCCACATTTTATCCTGTGACCATAGCTTGGAACAATAAGAAGAGAAACTTGTGGTGTCCACAGCTTCAGAGAAAGTTATCACGAGAAAAGCCTTGCTATAATCCTGGAATTCCTACTTTCTTAAAAAGGGTTTTAGTTGAACTTACTCTGTTTCTGCCTGCCTCATTATTAATTCTTTGTTGTTAAAGCAAATGTCACAAATGAAATTTACAATCCGTGACTCTAGATTAGTAAAATTAGTATCATAAAATGAGCTCAGGGTCAAGAGATTTTAGGGTTCATTGATTTTTTTTAAATGCATAAGGTCATAAGGTCCTTAGAAGTCCTTGAATTTACCTACCCCCCCTCCCCGGTTAGCTATCAATTTTAAGAGATTTTAAGGGTTAACTTCAGAGTTCCTTGATTGTAACTGAAGGTTTGGCAAAATTTGGTGGGCCTTGCCTATTTTGGTATATTTTAGGGATTTTTGAAGAGAATAATAATTGGGCAACCCAGTCACACAAATGAAAAATCCACACCAGAGAAATTTTGTCAATCAGTTTGTCTACAACCATTCAGTTTCTGTTAAAAAGAGGAGAAACTGAGTCTTTTACTAAAAAATTATGTTGAATTGTAATTTAGCTAATTAGGTGATTCAAAATAGATAGCTATTTATATTTTAGCTGCTTTACAAAAATAAATACATTGTAAATTGTCTAATGTACACAGAGATGATTATCAGTATGCTTCAATGAAAAACATTTTCAAAGGTGAAAAGTAACACAAGCTTAAAAATTGGAAATACTTCCAAATTTTCTACTGCTTGTTCGTAGCAGCATTTGTAGCAGAATTTCAAGAGTGTAGTTCCAGATAATAATATTAGCCCTAAATAGGGGTACATATGAAATAAATACCTAAATACCTAAAATAGTGCCTTGCCAGTATAAGGCCATCAGTAAGTAAATGCTGAATGAATAATAACCACTGCCTATGTAATAGTAAAAATTGGATTATTTTCATCAACTACATCTCTAATTATTATTAGACATAATAATAGAGATCAAAAGAGTGAACTGAATTTCTGCTGTTTTAAAAGTACTGTTTTTGAAAATCATATCTGTGAAATAAAATTTTATTTTTTGTTTTCATAGAAAAACAAGCACATCATCACTTGTGATTTTGTTCTGATGCCATAGCATAATTAATATTCCAAATTCGTAATTTAAGGAAAGGCAGTACTAATGTGTTTAAAACCTTTTGTCTTCCTTAAGATTATAATATTCATTGATGATCTGAATATGCCAGAATCAGATATGTATGGAGCACAGCCACCCTTGGAATTAGTCAGACAGTTACTAGATTTGGGAGGAATTTATGATACTGAAAAACTTGCATGGAAGGTACAGTATATACGAAGATTTTGTCTACATTAAATATTGCTACTTAACAATAAATTACATAAATTTAGAAAATCAAGTCAAATGGACATGTAGAACAGAAGACTGACCATGCCAATTAGGTCTTTGTAATTTAGCATAGGTCTGTGGGTTCATAGAAATTTGCTTTTAGTGGGATTAAATCTTAGTAAAAATTATAATGTGTCCTACACTTTTAGTTTGTGAGTCAAATGATGTTCACTCTTGTTAAGTACATCAGTCGTTAAACAAAAATTTTAATCATCAGCAGTTAATACATTTGGGATAATCTAAAGAAAATGTGGCCTAACAAGCACACCTTTAATCTTTAGATAAAACTACTCTGCATTTTTATCTTCAAGAATATAGATCAAAGAGTATCTATTTTTTGCAATACTTCTAAAGTCTCCTTGATTCAGAAATCTCCAGAATTAAGATTTTAAAAGTATTGAAAATCCAAAACTTACCAAGGAGATGTCTCTGTGCAACTACCTTTGTTACAATGGGCCACATCAGAATGACTTAAGTTTAAAAAAGCAAATGCACATGTCTTCGTATCTGGTCCCTTCTCTGACAATCACAAGCCCTGTCTTAAAGACCTGACTTTATCACTTTAAGCATTCTGGGCCTCAATTCCTCACTGATAAAGTTAGATGGTTACATTACCAATAGTTTAATGCTTCAGACAAACTAGGGCCCAGGGCCCTAGATGGCATGCACAGGTTGGTTTGAACCAACCATCCATACCAGGTAGAGAGAAGAATCCAGTTACAGCCCACCATGGAGAATCTGGGAGACTAAGGAAAAAAAAAGAAGTTAAGAAATGAGTCTGGGAGGCACAGCCTCAAGAAAATAGTGAGACAGGCTTTTTATGGGATTTCTGAGGCCTCAGGCATGGAGAAAGCAAAACTGCTAAAAGCTCTCTATTGTGAGTGGCCTAGATTATTCACAGGATGTTACTAAACTCTAAAATGCTAAGGTATTTCGATATGGCAAATGGATAGTATTATGTAAACACAAGCATCTCTCCCCTTTAGCCAACCCTACTCTTTCTGGAGACATGTTCACCAGGTTTCCCTAATTTCTCACTTAACACAGGAATCTTCTTTGCTAGCCTCAATGACATTATCTTCGAATGCTGACTCTTAAAAAAAAAAAAAAATGGGTTATTTTACTATAGTATTTAGAAAGTTTCCTAGAAGTAACATGTCTTAAAATCACATTTTAGGATAAATGACTTCTAAGAAAATAGATTATTGTATTATCATCAAAATGTTTGTTTTGCAGAAATTTGTAAGAATTTTAATCTTTGTGCCTAAATATTTTATAATATTTTGCCCATGTGGGGCCAGAAAATGAGCATATATTTCACTTTCTACAGATACATTAAATTGCTTTCTCTCACTTTTCCTCTAGAATATTCAAGATTTCTCTCTAGTTGCAGCATGTGTTCCTTCACTTGTTAGGAGGAATATTAGCCCACGTCTCCTCAAGCATTTTTCCATTCTGGTATTGCCTCATCCTCCACAAAGTGCCTTACGTACTATTTTCCAGGTAATACATCTAGTTCATTTTCTTAAAATCACAGCATGGACAGAAAATTGTCTTCAGGACTTGGATTTTATTTGCCCTTGTATTTCTTTCCTATTGTTAGACTTTGTCTCTGTCAAAAACAAAATTTCGTGTGCTTAAGAAACATGTGATAAATGTTTAATATGTTGATCCCAAGACTTTATTCTCAGACATTAGGAACCAGCATATCTGATGAAGAGCTCAGGAATCTGCATTATTAACAAGCCTATCCTGACTTTTGTTAGTGTTAGCTTGTTATTTTCATTTTCATATAAAATAAAAGTGCTGAGAAAAAATTCGGAAATATTAGAAAAATGGCTCAATTAGAAATGTAATCTAAGAAAGCTAAATCTTAAGCAAGATGATTAATTCTCCAAAACTGATCATGTATTTTTCTTCTTTATAATATAAAATTTAAGGAAGAACTTTTTAAATCCATATTTTTCAAAAAGCACTTAGTAATTCTTCAAGTAATCAGTAATCCATACCTCAAAAAAACCACCTGACTTAGAAGAATATGCATACTTATACATTATTATGTGTATATATGTATATATGCATATATATGCACAACTTCTGAGGCCATATATCTATCATTTTATCCCTCATCTGGTATATACACAGGTGGGGCATGAATTGTCCCCAGAAAACACATGACTCATGCCTCTAGACCATCCACCAAAGTAAAACCAATTGGGACTTCCCTAGCTGACAACACCCAGTGTCTTTGTGCTAGTCTGCCATAGATCTAATTACTAACATTATTACATCAGTGAAACTATTCCTCCATATAGCACAAACATGTTTGAGTAAGGATTAGTTGAATACATAAGCATTTTTATCAAAATAAATTATAAAATTTCTTTAACAGATTCACTTAGGAATGCATTTCTCCATCAATAACTTCACACCAGATGTTTAGAAGAGTAAGGATCAAATAATAGCTTGTTCCCTAGCTATGTACTACAATGTATGTCATAATATGCTACCAACTCCAAAGAAATGTCACTACATCTTTAATCTTCGGGATGTATTTAAGGTTTGTTTTTTAATTCATCCTCTACCTCAATTTTAAAATTTAGGTTGATGAAATATAAATTCTTTACTCATTGATACTATCAACATTAAATTGTTAGAAGGTGACAAAATGAAAGTCAAGCTGACATTTTAGTTGTGATATTTGCTCCTCCCATAAGCCAGTTAAAAAGAATTGTTGAAATAATCCCATTCAGAGAGACAATGGTGAAATCACTAAACTGTTGTTAGAATACTGGCTAAGATTTTCAGCAGCAGAAGTGACAAAGTTCTAACACAGCTTTTGGTCTTGCTTTACTTGTGAGATTTTTGTGGCTCTCAGAAAATGAAAGCTTGTTATGCATTTCACAGACATGCTTGAATTCTCACAAGTCTTGCTTTTTGCAGTTGCTTTTTTGTAGACACTACCATCATTACTTTTATACCAGACAATGTTGTTACCAGTGCTGATTTAGTCACAAACCTTAATCAAATAGTTTTCAGGATTGAAATGTGAAATAAAACAATTTTTGGATTTAATCTTTCTCTCCTTGATGTGGGACGTTAGCCCAAATGGTACATACAGTTTTGAAATGGATTATAAATTTTTCTTAATCCAAATTGAGAAATCTGAGAACATTCAGCATTAAGACGCTTCTCTCTAGCACCAGCCACACCCTGCCTCTATGCCTGCACTAGAGACTCCAAGTTTCTCATCCCGGCAAGGCCTCCACAAGGGGATGAGAAGTCCTTAAGTTCTTTACCTCCAGTGGTGGCTCAGCCAATTTTCTCCAATTTCGTAACTTGTTTATCTCATCAAAAATCTTATCAGTTATAGAAACTGACAATTCTTACCTTGGATAATTGCTTCTATTTTTATGGAAATACAAACCTGCAAAAATTAAGGTTGTACTTCGTGATGTACTCCATCATGCTAGCATTAAAAATACATATTTTTTAAAACTTCTAATAGCTTCTCCTAGGATTGCTGCAAGCTGACAAGACTGTTGTTAACTCCAAAGAGATGGCCGCTCTGTTATTTGTTCATGAGGTCACCCGAGTGTTTCACGATCGCCTTATTGAACATGCTGAAAGGGGGCTTTTCTATCAGTTTCTTTCCAAGGAACTTGAGAATTATTTTCAGGTAAACTTGTAATTTTAAAATTATTTTAAGTGATGTCTTGGGCAAAAATGTTGCTTTTATGAAATGTCCTCAAAATTTTCTATAACATGAATGAAAGAACCTTGACTAATTCTGCTTTTTACTTCAAGATGTTGAACATCTATATATGATATGATGGAAATGATAAAGTCTTTATGGCTTTGCTCATGTGTTTGGTTTGTTATGAGCTTGAAAACTGCACATTTTTCTCCAGGACTAAAAGAAGTATACACTCTCCTGATACTATAGCAAGATGTTTCATCCTTCTTCAATCCTTCGAACTTCCTTTTTTTCAATGCCGCCTTCATCCTGGTCACAATGCAAAACATTTCAGTAGAGTAATTCATGCTAAAAGGTTTTATAACTAAAGGGAACTCAACTCCATTACAGCACCTCTTTTCTAACTCCACTCAAAAGAATTAAGAAAGTTTTTTGGATTCCTTTCTAAAGATTACTCCTCTTTTTTTTTCTTTCTCTGGTGCATCACCTTCTCTTATTCTCTTCATCACAGTTCAGGAGATATAACAAATTCAAAGACACAACTAGATTTACAATAGTAAAAGAATTGTAGAAAACAACTTCATACATAGAGCTAAAGGCAGGTAGACAGATTCGTGTATAAACTCAGAATGCAACATAAGCACCTAGATGTACATCTATGTATTATACATAAACATTTCCTTTTTTGAGATAAGTGACAAATTCAGAAAGCTTTTAAAAGTTTTTGTAGGATATCATTACTTTTTTTAATTCAAATTTTCTGCTCTTCCATTTAGACCACCCTTGTTAATCCAACCACTTCTACCTTTCAGTCTTCTTTAATATCTGATAGAATCATGTTTTCATTAAGGACTCAGGGATAATTCTTTTTTCTATGTCCACATTCACCACCTCTTGTACTCACTTGCCCAGAATTTCTCAGGGCTCTACCCAGGGTGCTGTTCTTCTCTTTGGTGATGCTTCAGACTTACCTTGTCCCTAGTTCCCTTATGCAAACACACCTGTCCACTCATCTAATGTTTTTAGTGTTCTTCTCTAACAGCCTGACAAGCAGGGGTATATAGAGGTTATAAGCACAGGTTCTGCTGAACTTCAAAGTTCAACCCCTCCCATTTTTACGAGCTCTGGAACCGTGGGAAAGCGAACATCCATTTCCTCATCTGGGCTATAAGAGTAGTCACTGTACCTACTTCTTAATATTGTGGTAAGAACTATTGGCAAACTAACTGTGATTTGAAACAGTTTCTGGCACATGCTAAGTGTTCAGTAACTGTAAGCTATCATAATATTGAAAAATACTAGACTTTACCTGCATTTCAAATAGAAGTAGGTGGTTTGGTGGGGAAAGCCTTCACTGAAAAGTTAGACCTGGATTTGACCTCTAGATCTGTCTCATATGTCTCTGAATTCTTCATACTTAATATGTTAAAAAAAAAATACACAAAACCATTTCCAGTCTTCATCCACAGCACCCTCTTCGTTCAAATTCCCCATCCTGTGTTCCTTACCTCGGTGATTGGCATTATCAGTCAAGCCTCCATCGACACCAGAAGTCTGAGCATTTCACCCTGGATCTGTTGCCTCTGTCTTTACACCAGTAGGTCCCTTCCCCTGGCTCACTCCTCCCTCCTTCCAGGTTCAGTGCATGCTTTCTGTCTCTTGATGGCCTTTCTTGCCAATTTTCTTAACAAGTTAAATGTCCCTTCTTTGTATTTGTATAGGACTATGGGCTCATCCTATCACAGAAATTATTAGAATCTCTCTTTCGCTCTCCCTCCTCCCTCCCTTCCTTAACCCCTCCGCATTGTCTCTCCCCCATGAGTTTCACAAAAAGTCATTGATTTTTATTCCTATCTAAATCCCCAGAATTTCATTCCTAATTGGTGTGATAAATATATCTGGGACGAATGAATGAATTGAGAGATATTGCTAAAATAACTATCTAAAAGAGAGTTTATTCCTATACCAGCAGGTCCCTAATTCTCTCCCTGTTAATGCCAACTGCAGCTCAGTTTTAAGATGCTGCTATCCAAGGAATAGATGTAGAGGGAGTAGAAAATGAGCAAACAAACATTTATGAGAAATGTGTCTTGCCTTCGCAGAAGTCAGCTTCCTGGACAAGAATAGCTACTATAATCCAAATCAAGACACAGTAGCCAAACATTCCTTAAGGATGTAAGGATATAAATTACTTCTATGAATATCTGGGTTTATACAGTCTCATTCTGTCAGTTGGTTGACTGGTAGACTTTAAAAAAAATAATAATAAAATGTGATAACTCTAATAGCAACTGATACGTTGTGCCAGTCACTGTTTTAAGAGCTTCACATACCATTACTCTTGTTAATTTCCTTAAAATTCCTGTGACGTAGATCCTGTTATCTTCATTTTACAAATGAAAAAACTGAGGCTGAGTTTGGTTAAGAACTTACCCAAGGTTTAAAAACATCCACTTAAGTGGCAGTGTCGTTATTCAAACTCAGGGTCTCAGACTCCAGATATGATTCTAACAATTATGTCACTGCCCTTCAACCTTCGTTTAGCCACTGGCAAAACAAACATTTTCTGAGTGTCTGTTAGAAATTTTCAGTGCCAAACACGAAGTGAGGGAAGTGATTTAGACTCCATGAAGCTAGTATTAGGCCCTGTATCTAAGCACCTTACAACCTAATAGGCACAATATATTTCTATTCGTGCTATGAGAAACCTCTACAAAAGCCACAGTGGCGGAAAGAGAGAAATGACCAGACTTCAAGAGGAGGCAGCTGATGACTTTGGTATGAAAGATAGGCAAGAATTTACCAAGTTGGCCAGGAGAGCAAGTGTGGAAGCTTGCAGATGTATGATGGTAATTATCAGAGAATTATGGGAAGATGCTTTTTTTAACCAGATTGTTAGTGAGTCTCAAGATGTTATTCCTGCAATAGAGGGTCTTAATCTGCTGCTTGTAGACCCTAAGAGTCTTAGATAGAACTGGATTTCAGTATATTTGATTTCTTTTATAACCATTCTAATGTGCTATATGTATTTTCAAATATTTTGGTAAGGGAGCCACAGGTTTCACTGCCAAAAAAAGTCTGTGGCACAAAAAGTTAAGAACCTCTGAAATCTAGACCTAATATAGATATATTACATTCATTTTGATAACAAGTAGAATTGTATTATTAACCAGTACTATTAAATGAATATCTTACAATAGATTCAGTGGACAAGAGAAAAACTGATGAATGATTCAGTGGTGTTTGTGTACTTCTTGGATATAAATAAGTCTCATAGAAAAAAGATATATCAGAATACCAATGACTATGATAAACTTGCGAGTGTGCTTAATGAATTCCATATGAAGTTGAGCTCAACGTCTTTGGAGGTAAAAGCATATACCACATAAAATCTGAGGAGTACCATACATCTATATATAAAAATAATTATTTATACACGCATTTATGTATATATACATATATCAAATCAAAAATTTTTAAAGTGTGTGAGATCAGGGAAAATGTACTCACCAGATTTTAAAGCATACCATTAAAATGTAGTTTTATATTTTTCATATTATCTTGTTCCATTTAATAGGGTATAATTTTAAAGACAAGGTGCACAGTTGAAGGTGTTGGCTGAATGATTATGTAATGGAATTCAGAACTGTATTCAGGATAGAAATAGTATTCAGAGCAGGAAAAATATTTTGACTCTTTTACATCTTCCCCATTGTTGTGGGAAGAAATGTATTGAAACAGAGAAAATCAACAAATTTTACCCAACAAAATCACAGAAACTGTCAACCAAATTCCTAAATCCCTTCCTCCTGCCACTCATTTTACCCCAAAACAGAGCAGTAGAAAAACTGGATGCTTTTCTCTGATTAATTCTCTTGTTTCAGCCTGTAATTTCCTCTAATTTTACTCACCAGAATGTTAGAAAAGGAACAATTTTCATTGTACAAATTTATTTTCTGTAAATATAAACCAGTTTAATGGGCTAGATTATTAGATACTAGAGTAGTCATTCTCACTAGGTATCCTTGTTTGTAAATCATAGTAAACATTTGTTTTTCTGTGTCAGCATTCAATTTATTTGTCTATTTCCTCTGCTAGATTTCTCATTCCTTGGTATTCTTCAAGGAAGCCATACAACATATCACAAGAGCTACAAGGGTCCTTCGACAACCAGGGAGTCACATGTTACTGGTAGGAATTTAAATTTTTCAAATGTTTCAAGTTTGCAAGAATAAAAATTAAAGAAATCTGACAAAATGCAATTTGTTTATAGGAGCTGTCTTTATTCAGACTTTCCAGTTACGAAAATCAGATATTTGAGTCACAGGGTAGGATCTTTGTTCTCTCTAGTTTATATAAGAAATACATCAGCAAATAAAAATGTTACTTGCTTTTAAAAGATATTTGATAGGAATAAAATCAATGGATCTAACACCACCTCTAGGGTATCCTCAGCATTAATACAGTGTTCGTGCAGGTGGATTTTGACTTCAAAATTAGTATTCTTACTTAAATATTGATTTAGAAATGTGAGTCTTTGCACAAACTTTTGCTTCACATGAAAACAAGTGGAAGCTCAATTAACCTTGAATAGAGAAAAACTTTCAGAAAGTTGAACTCTAACATACTCAAACATTTATGTGAATCACACTCTTTATGACTATTTGAGCTATCATTTGTGGCTATTCCATGTTTTATGCTTTATTTTTTCCAGCCCTGAGTCTCAAACCTGGGTCTATGACTTTCATACCCTGCCCTTAGCTGCCTGAGCTCTGTTGAGGGAGCCAGGGGACAGACGGACTAGGCTTAATTATTTACAACTATTAATTTAATTTACAACATTTTTTTAAGAAGGACATTTTTTTCATTTGGACCGGAGATTTGTTTAAATTATCATTAATTTCAACAATCTACAAAAAACTAATTTAAACTAATTAAATTTAAAATCGGAAAATATAGCTAAGAAAAAATATAGAAGCAAATATTTCCACCATTAAACTATACCTTTATTAATCTTCCCCATCTTATAAATATGTTTACAGCCAAATACCTAGGAGTTCTACCATCATTCTTGATACTTTTTGGTCACACCCCACATTTAATACATCAATAAATTCTCCCAAAGTGTATTTTAAATATTCCTATTTCTCATCTCAACTGCCACCTCTCTCTCCAAGTAATCAATATCTCCACCAGGACAATAACCTTCTCTGCTCCCCTTCTCCAAAAGAGTATGCCCCTTTCTAGTCCTCAGTCAGTGCTACTCTGTACCTTTAGTCTGCTTTATTTTTCTTTCTAGTCCCTAACATTATCTGATCTTATGTATGAATTTTTATTTATTATCTATCTCCACATAGAACATAAGCTCTATTAAAGCTATAATTTTATCTCATTTCAATTATCAACAGTTTACAGTCTATTCCCAAAGGATATGTTCTCAGTTTGCTTTTTTTAATACAACAAAGTGGCACTTCCTTTTCTAATAACAAGTAAGTTCTCCATTCTGAAATTCCTAGTAATGCATGCAGAGCAATATTTAAAACCTACCAGTCAACTAGAACTTTGTCTCCTTTATAATCCATTTACAGATGTTTTGTCATGAACCTGTATGTCCTTTCAGAGGTGCTATTAAAAATACAATATAAAATCATGCAAGTCCCTGATTCCTCTATGATCCCATGACCGTTTTTTTTTTTCATGTAAACATCTTATATAGCTCTTTGCCGTGGACCAAGTGGCACTTCACAGCAATGCTGTAACTGAAGGCTGACCTAGCACACGGAACTTTGGCAAAGAGAAGCAGCTGGTGGAGGAAGCATAATGATTTTATGAAGAACATTCAAAACGGATTTCAAAACAAAACAATCATAATCTAGATCACTCAATTCAAATGAGCTTATTAGTTGAATATGTAAGAGCTTAAAAATTATACTTGACTTTTTATAAGTGAATACTACTGAGTTCACCTGAAGAGCCTGTTATGTAATGTTAAACTGTAGAGCAAGAAAACCAATATTTCAATGTAAAGTATTGATATAAAAGTCTGTTGCAGACAATTTATTTTGTAAATTTTCAGTTTTTGACAAAAATTTGAAGACAAAAAGAGACAAAGTGTGAGCTATATATGGTGGGGAAAAGCAGTCAAGAGAAATTTCCTTAGGGGAGATTCATATGTTATGCATAGCAGACAAAGATTTCAAATCAACTATTATAATATATTGAAAGAAATAAAGGAAATCATATTTAAATAATTAATGTAAAGTATGCAACTTTGACACACCAAAGAGACAATAAATAAAAGATAGAAATTATTTTACAAAATTGAATTTCTGGAGTTGTAAAGAAAATTAATGAGATGGAAAATTCACTAAAGGGACACAAATGCAGATTTAACTTGGCAAAAGAAAGAATCTCTGAAATTGTAGATAGATCAATTAAAAAGCATCCCATTTAAAGAAGAGAAGAAAAAATTTTAAAAACCCAAGTTTCAAAGATGTGTGGAACACCATCAAATGTATCAAAATATGTGTAATGGGCATCTCAGAATGAAAGAAAACAGAAAGGAGTGGAAAATATTTTAGAAATGATGTCCAAATATATTAATCTTCATATCCAAAAAAGTTCAGTAATGGTTCAAGAAGTTCCAACTGGTATAAACACAAATAGATCCATACCTAATTTCATTATTAGTCAACTATTCAAAGACATAGACAAAAAGAAAAATCATCAAGGCAATAAGAGCAATAAAGCCTACTTATCAATTATCACTGTAAATGTGAATAGATTAAATTCACCAATTAAAAAACACAGACTGGCTGAATGGATCAAAAAGTAGGACGCATCAATATTGTAACTGCAAGAAACTCAGATAATATCCAAAGACAAACATACTTTGAAAATCAAGGGTTATGGAAAATATATCTAAGTAACGGGGATGAAAGGAATCAGGAAATGTTATACTAATGTTAGACAACATAAGCTTCTACCTAAAAAGGGTCACATGAAATACGTATGGCCATTACATCATAGTCAAGGAGGCAATTCATAAGAAAGAAATAACTTTAATGAACATAATGTACCCAATGCCACCTAAGTATATAAAACAAATACTGACAGATAAAGGAAACTTTGACAGTAATATAATAGTAGTAGGGGACTTCAAACCCTACTTACATCAATAAATAGAATATCCAGGCAAAAAATCAACCAACAAACAAAGACCTTAAATTAAGCAACAGATCATATGAATCCAACAGACCAAAATAGAATGTTCTGCCCTGAAAAAAAAAAGAATGTACATTCTTCTCAAGTGTTCATGAAACATTCTCAAGGATATACCATAACTTAGCACACAAGTCTCAGTAAATTTAGCTAGATGGAAATTTTGGAAAGCATCTTCTCCAACTACATGGGGATGAAGGTAGAAATGAACCAGAACAAAGCTGGCAGAACAACAGAGACATGGAGACTAAACAACAGATTTCTGAATAACTTTTGTGTCATTGATGAAACAAATATGCTATTAATAATAATCTGGAAATAAATGAAACTGCAGAGATGAGCTACCAGAACATATGGAATGTGGCAAAAGCATTTATGAGAGGAAAAATTACAGCCATACAAGTGCACATCAAAAACCAAGAGATGACCCAGATTTAAAACTTAATTACACACATGAAAGAAGTAGAAAGGGAAAAACAAAACCAATAATAGTGGAAGGAAAGAAATAATAAAAATTAGAGCAAAAATAGGTAAAATTGAAAACAAAGGGACCATCCGAAAGATCAATGAAACTAAACTTGGTTTTTTGAAAAAATAAACAAAATGGATATACCTATATCCAGAATCCAGAAGAAAAAAGTGAAAATCCTAATAAGAATCATAAATAGGTAAAATTATCACAGACATCACAGAGATGCAAAGAATCATGAGTCTTTTATGAAATCACGAGACTATATATATGACAACAAATTCATGAATCATGAAGAAATGGACAAATTTCTAGAATCCTACAGCCTCCCAACTCTAAATCAGAAAAATGTTGATAATTGAAAAAGAACAATAACAATTATAGAAATTGAAGCTGTAATCAAAAGTCTCACAAAAAACAAGAGCCCAGGACCAGATGGCTTCACTAGTGAATTCTGCCAAACATTTAAAGAAAAACTAATCCCCACACTCTTTCAACTCTTCCACAAAATCAAAGAGGAGGAAAACTCACAAATGCATTTTGCGAAGTTAATGTTAGCCTGATCCCAAAACTAGACAAAGATGATACCAAAAAAAGAAAATCATGGATCACTATCACTTGAACATAGATTCAAAAATCCTCAACAAAATCCTGGCAAACCTAATTCAACAGCACATTAAAAAAATTATATTCCATGATTAAGTGGGATTTATTCCAGGGATGCAAGGCTAGTTCAACATATGCAAATCAATCAGTATAATACCCGATCATCAACAAAAGGATAATAAAAATATAAGCATATCAATGATGCAGATAAAGCATTTGACAACATTCAACACCAATTCATGATTTAAAAATCCTTGCCAAAATAGGGGTAGAAGGCTCACATATCAACATAATAAACATATATGACAAACCCACAGCCAACATCATGCTCAATGATGAGAAGTGGAAAGTCTTTCCCGTAAGATCTGAAACAAGAAAAGGCTGCCCACTTCAACCACTATATGCAATGTGGTTCTGGTCAAGACCAGAGCAGTTAGTTAAGAAAAGGACATCAAAGGAATCTAAGTTGGAAAAGATGTAACAAAATTATCAATATTTGCAGATGGCATATTATACACAGAAAATCACAAAGTATCCACCCAAAACTACTAAAAACAATAAATAAATGTAGCAAAGTGGCAGGTTAAAATAGCATTCCTACATGTAAATAATGAAGTAGAGGAAAATGAAGTTAAGAAAGAAATCCTCTTCACAGTAGCACCAAGTAACAAAATAAGTCAAAGGGTGGACAATAGCAAGTATTGACACAGATGTGGACAAACTGGGACTCACAAATATTGCTGGTAGGAGTGTAAACTAGCACAACTACTTTGGAAAACAGTGTAATCCTTTCTTAAAAGATTTCACATAGATTCACCCCATTGCTAAGCAATTCCATTCCTATGTATCTTCACAAAAGAAAGCAAAAGAAATGTCCACTTAAAGATTTTTACAAAAATACAGTAGCATTATTATAACAGCAAAGAAGCAGAAACAATCCAAATGTCCATCAGTGGGTGAATAGATAAAATGTAGTCTACCCATGTAATACAATAAACAGTAGAATAGTATACAATATGATATTATTTAACAATGAAAGGAGCAAACTACTGATACATACTGCAATTTGAAAGAACCTCAAAACCATCATGCAAAGTGAGTTGTCAGATGCAGACATTTCCATATTATATGACTGCATTTATAGGAAATGTCAAAAAATGGGGAGGGAGGCATCTCTGAAGACAGAAAGCATGTTAGTAGTTGTTTGAGACAGGGGCTTGGAACGAGGATTGACTAAAAATAGGCTTGAAGGATCTTCTGGAGTGGTGGGATTGTTCTAAAATGGATTTGGTGATGTTCACAGTACTCTGCTAATTTACTAAAAATCTTTTAATTAAGTGCACTTAAAAGAAAGGTAGTCTGGAGATTTTACCTCAATAAAACTGGCTATCAGGGAAATGCAAATCAAAACAGCAAGGAGATCACACCTTATACCTGAGAGATTGGCTATTATCCAAAAGTTTGGAAACAAGAAGTGTTGGCAAGGATGTGGAAAAAAAGGGAACACTGCTTGTGGGAATGAAAATTGGTACAACCCCTATGAAAAACAGTATGGAGATTCCTTATAAAGTTGAACACAGAAATCCTTTAAGATCTCTTTATCCCACTTCTGAGTATTTACCCAGAAGATACAAAATCAATAATTTGTCGAGATATACACACCTCCCTGTTTATGCAGCCCTATTTGCAATAACTAAGAACTGGAAATTACCTAAGGGCCCAATGTCAGATGAATGTATAAAGATGATGTGGTACATATACACAATGGAATACACATAGCCCTTTGAAAAGATGAAATCCTGTCACTTAAATCAATATGGATGGATCTAGAGGGGATTATGAAATAAGTCAAAAAAAGAGAGATAGATACCAGATGATCTGGACTGTAAATAGACAAAACAAAGGAACAACTGAAACAAAACAAACCCTTGTACACTGGCAAGAGAACGGAGGTTACTAATAGGGAATAGGACAGGGGTTGGGGTGGGGCACGTGGTGGCGGAGCCCAGTGGACAATGGTGAAGAACCCTTGGTGATTTGGTGGAGAGCAGAGTGTGTTGACATATGTCTGAGGAAGCTGGACATTGGGGAACCTACACATATGAATTTATTTTAATTTATAAAGCAAAGATACTGTAATAAAATACTAACACAGTTTTAAAAAATAGAAGAGAAGGAACCATGAAAAAAATTGTTATCAAAAATAATACCTGTCATCTTCAGCAAAGAGTACTTATAGCTTATTGTTAAAGTAACAACTACCTCAATTCTTAAAAATTAAGAATCAAATATTGACAGTGATATGATCCTTTATAAGCTTATCTGTTATTTTTCCAGATTATATCGTCTTTCTAGTAAAATTATTTCATACATTTCAAGAGACTATAAAGAGAAGGACAGTTTTGAATGTGTATAAAACTTTGATAAAATACTTTAACTGTATTTAATATATCTCCCAAAAAATCAGAAAATTAGCTTGTTATTTTTACTAAATTTCTAGCACAGAAAACTATACATTGAAAAATTCCCAGAACATATATAGGAATCATGTTGGATATTTTTTTCTTTCAAAGATTGGAATAGATGGGTGTGGAAAAGAAACTTGTGCAGCCCTGGCCTGTTATTTGATGGAATATAAATTATTTCGAATGCCTAAATCACACAATTATTCCTACATAGAATTCAAAGAAGATTTTAAAAAGGTGTTTTTTCAAACAGGATTAGAAGGAAGTTCCACTGTTTTGATAGTTGCTAATTTAAGCCTAAATCAAGTAAGTACTTTTCATTTCTATTATTTGCTAAGGTTTGATGTATTCATAACCCCCCCAATTTTAATATTTGAAAAGAAAAAAATGTATCTATGTTCTTATTAGCCTACCATAGTGATTCTTTTCATCAGTCTCCATCCTTATCCAGTCACATTCCACAGTTTATATATTTATAATCATGTTGTAGTTTTGCATAAGTAATACAACAAAAGTATTCTCTGTGTCTTTATAGTGTTCATTTTAATCGACAGAAGGGAATTATCTGTGTAGCTAAACTATCTGACCATGTATTTTATAGTGCCGTCCCTCAGAATTGAGGTTTCTTTTTCTGTCCTTCAACCCTCTGCTCTAAGTTTACCCTCAACTTTAGCACTTTCTTCACAGGATATACTTTTTATATATATACACGTGTAGAAAATATTAATCACCCAACCTTTTTATCTGTTATTTTGCAGAAATGTGACTCTTCAATGGCTAAAACATGATTAAGAATGCTATCTAAGGTAGCATTTGAGTCTTTGTGGCACAAATTTAAGGAAACTTAATTTTTTTTATCTAGGATTCTTCTATTTTACTACTGCTTCAAACTCTCATCTTGTTTTGTCCCTTAATATTGGCCTTCTCTCCCTAGTATTTTTTTCTTTCATGTCCTATTTTGAGAGCAAATTCAAGCACTGTGCTGTATCTGTACTCTAGAATATACAGTTTCTCTGCTTTACCTATGCATTCTCCTCTTGCTCCATTTTAATATCCTGCTTTATGGATCAGATCTAAATTTCTTTATGTAAGATGTCATTTCCCCATGCTAGAGCCTTTTGTTGTAAATTAAGAAATCATGTTTCAGTAACCCACTCTCAGTCACAGCTGAGATGAACAGGTGTCCTCTGCTCCCATGTTCTTCATGGTTCTTACTTTTTTCCTTGCCACATGTTCCAAGTTTCTTCTGGCCCCATGGTGGCTTTTTATGTGAATCGCTCAAAATGGTGTTGTACTGCTAAATTTGTATTTGTTAATGAAGCATGCATAGGGTGCCGGATGATAAGCCACATTTAACAAAAGACCATAAAAATTAAAATGGGGAAACTGTTCCTCATATAAGAACTTGTACAGCGTGACTCAAGGGCAACACAGGGAAGTCGAGGCAGAATATAGCCAGAAAGGCAAGACCTAGGACTCATGACTTTTTAGACTGTGATTCCTGGGCTAGAGCCAGCCTGATCAATTCAAACCCAAAGTCTGGAGTTTTGGTAAGTCCCCACAGGAATCTTATCTACGGGTCAACCTTATCTACAGGTGCTGGGTAACAGAGAAGACTTGATCATTAGGGGAAATCATATCAGAAAATCCCATTTGCTCAACTCTACCTAAGGTACCTAAGGCATGAGCTGACATGAAGGGTCTGCTGTCAGTATAAGGTCCCTACAGGCTCTTGGTCAAACAAAATGAATGCTAAAGCAGAAGTACCTGGAGTTCGCTTAGCTAAACTCTCATTGTCAAGCAGTTGTCATTGTATTCAGTAAGCTTTGGCAGCTCTTCATCAGGTCTTCTCTAAGACTGGAAATCAGCTCACTCCATGCTTGCCAACCCAGCACTTACTTACCCACCTGGGCAGAAATTCCAGAAACATGTGCCTAAGGAGAATTCCAAGGAGTCATAATGCTAATGGTATTTTCTTTCTTTCTTTCTTTCTTTCTTTTTTTTTTTTTTTTAAGAATTCTTGTATTTATTCTCAAAAGCAAAATGTTTATAGTTTTATAACAGCTCCTCTGGTAGTTTCCTTCACTGCTCTTCTCCTCTGTTGTCTCTCCCAATTTGACTTGGAACCCATTTACAGAGACAAATTTGGCTAAATTGAAATAATTCTTCAGCCATGTTATTTCTAGTTTGTTGTATTGAAACACAAAAATGGATGTACAGAGGTCTTCTATAAAACTCTTGAAGAAAATTCCAGGTTCAATTCATTATTGTACCCACCCCTCTCATACCTCTTGCCCCACCCAGTAAGTAACACATAGTAAGTGTGTACTGTCTGTACCAAATATATGGTGGGTGACTGAAGTTTTCTTAACTCAGAAAAAACTTTTATGGATTTTAT
Source organism: Solenodon paradoxus (assembly GCA_004363575.1). Lineage (NCBI taxonomy): Eukaryota > Metazoa > Chordata > Mammalia > Eulipotyphla > Solenodontidae > Solenodon > Solenodon paradoxus. The sequence goes on from RJWH01000583.1 coordinate 198,701, forward strand.
TTAAGAGAAGTTTAGTTTAAAAAAATAACCTCAGTTCTCCTTTTAAACACTAATGACCTCTCAGTTTGGTGTGCTTACAGTAGAGATATGCATGATTTTTTCATTCTTGATTAAATATGTTTCACTTAAAGGACACGTTTTTGGAAGATTTGAATGGCATTCTCAGTATGGGAAAAATACCAGACTTATTTGAAAATGAGGAGCTGGACTCTATTGCACTAAGGATTAGACCTTTTGTTGAGCAGTCTGGTTATAGTGATGATAGGCAATCCTTACTCTCGCTCTTCAGCAAGGTACTTTTTTATGTGGTTTGGTTTTATCAGTTATCATGTGAAATTAAAAAGCAGGTTATATTTATAATTTATACATACTTTCAAGTTGGACCTTCCTTTAGTTGTTTAAATTAGGTTTTTCTTTTTGCTTATTTTATTTAAGAAGAGGGAAAGCAAGCAGGAATGAAGGCAGGAAGGCAGGAGGCAGGAAGAGAGAGAGAGGAGGAAGAAGCATTTTATTTATTTGTTCATTTTAGTTTTTCCCCATCCCAGTGGAAAACCCAGATTCTTGGGTATGTGGACTGCTCCCCCAGACCCAGGCTTAACATCTGAGCCACTAGGAACAACTAAGTGAGTTTCTCACACAAAAATAATGACCGCCTTCCTTACACACAGACACGTCACATACTTAGGCAGTTCACAGTTTAGCAAGGATCTCAATCCGACTGACTATCCATGACTTTCAAAAATAAGAACTGTTGTAGGCAATGACCAGAATAATGAGATCCCAAGATTATTTCTTAGACACTGAGATTCCCCTCAAGTCATTGAGGTTTTCATTTTTATCATATTGATAACAAGTCTGTAAAGACAAGAAGCAAGAATTCTTTTATCCCTTTGAATAACTCTAGAATCGACCCCAAGGTGATGGATACAAAAGGAAATCAACAGATGGAGCAGGCGATACCCATAATGAACTCCATGTAGGGTAACTGTGGAAGGATGGTTTTGATAAAGGATACAGACTAGACAATGAGCCAGGCTTTCTGTATCTTCAAGGCATTATGACTAACCAACGGTTTACTAAACAGATATGATTATCCAAATCAAATGTTCTTTGGAAAGTTACATAGGTCAACATATTTCTGGTGCTAGTTTCTGCCTATCATGGAGTCATCTTGTATCTAAATGGAGCCACCCTCCATTCCTTAAATATATACCACCCCAGAGAAAAGAGTTAAGATCCGTCAACATCTGATTTGTGGCCCTCTAATGAGCAGAATTCTAGTACAAGACCCCCTTTAAAATCTGGTTTTTACAGCGTTGCTCTGGAGTCCAGCACCTCCGCTACTCAATTCATCAAGCTGAAGTCAAGAGGGTGGGGTCACATAGAGCAGGACTTGGTTGCTTTCCTTGGCTGTGGGATTTGCAGTTTCCCTTGGAAGGATTCTGGTTATGACAGGGCCTCAAACTGCAGTTGAACAATATCTACTCTATCCATTAATGAAAGAACTGAAATAAGTATTAAATGCAATTTTTAATATATTTTCAAAGTGCTGAATTACTTTTTAATGACATGTTTTCATTAATTTTCAGAGTAAATAAAAATCTTCATATCTGTATGACCATGAGTCCTGCAGGATCTAAATTCCACCATAATTGTAGAATATACCCTTCAATGATCAGCACCTGCACGATTGATTGGTGTGAGAGGTGGCCAGAAGAAGCTCTCCTTATTGTAGCCAACTCTTTCTTAAAAGAAAAGGTGGATTTAGAGAACAGAGAGGTAAATAAAAACCTAATGCAAGTGCAAGTTTTAATTTATTAACAGAACCTGTCATCACCATGTTTCTAAATAGCAAAGAACTAAGTTGGCAAAATAGACAAAAATTATGGAGTAGTTCATACGCTTATCTTCACTAACAATTCCTCATCTCTTTTGTCTGTTAATTAACCCTATTTCAAAGATGCCTAGATTTCTCACTGCCTGGATCTCTTCACTCTTCTGCCTCCATGGTAAATTAAAGACTTCCATGAAGGAAACCCACCTCCATCTTGCACACTGATTCCTATGGTAAGGGTGTTGCAACTTCTGTGTTTTCCTTGTAAATTTTTCTGGCTTGGCTGTAACAAGCAAACTACAAAGAAATAAGAGCACAAGTCACACACAAAATTATCTCAGATTTTATGAGCCACTGGTAAGAAAGAATCTATCCAGTGACTCATCAGAAAATAGTGTATTGATAAAAGAAGTAAATGTCTAAAACTCAGTGTTGGGCCTAGAAAGGAACTTGCATCCTTACTTCTTCAAGTGTTCTAAGAAACCAAAGACCAAGAAGGGGAGAACAAGGAATAATAAAATGCAGCTGGGTTAAAAGTCACAGATGGTTGGCTAGGCTTGGTGAACTACAGGTGGTTCACCAGGATTCATTTATGTCTGAGAATTGGAGAGAACTCTCTCTCTCCAAAGTGTAGCAATGGAAACACTCTTTCTGCTCTAGGGTTGCCACGTGTGAGTGTGTGTGTGCTGTATGTGTGTCCTCTGGGTGCTTTCATTTTTATAGTTTTATTTTATTCAAGGAAATTGACTGTCTTGACATTGATAACCTGCTTTCAGAAAGGAAAGTAAGAGATAAAGAAAGCACCATAACCCTCGACCATTGATGCTGGCGCCTTAAATCCTTGGATGGCTATGTCAGAAACGAGGGGAAAGCCTAGAAGCATGAGTCTGACCCACCATTAATCATTAGCCATTTTGTGGCTTCTTCCACCCTGATAGCACCCCAACCATTAAAATGCTCATGTTTTGGATCTCACTCATCCAAGGCCTTTTTCCTCTATCTCCACATCTTAGAAATGATCAGCTATTTTATTATTCACGATGTTCCTTTTTTTCCCTTTTTTTATGTATATTTGAATTGCTAGCTCTTCTTAAAAATTATTATTTTTCAGAACTTAAAAGAAAAACTTGCCCCAATATGTGTCCAAATCCACAAAAGTATAAAAGACTTGAACTATAAGTACTTTCAAGAAACCAGTCAGTATTATTGCATCACTCCCAGTAGCTACTTGCGATTCATGGATACTTTTGCACACATTCTGTTGTCACGAGAAAAGGAAATGCAAATGAAGAGGTAAGGCTTTGTGATTACATAAAAGATAGATATCTTTCTTTATTTTACATTGGTACTTTTATTTGTAAAAGAGACACAAATGCAAAATAAGTGAGCTCAAACTCACCTTTTCAGTATATGTGGGGAAGGGGAAGCAAAAACTACACATGACCTTAAAAAGGTAGGTATCTCCCCTTGGGGCATTCAAAGGCTCCCACATTAGCAAAGGGGACACATTTCTCCAGTGAAGAGGCAATACGCCCTTGTTAGGTTCATCTAGTTGATCATTTGCATAGTCAGTGGAAGCAAGAGTAGCTCACCTTGCTATTCCCCAAGTCCTTCGGGACACCAATAAAATGGGAGTCAGATGACAGCAGCTTGGATAGTAGACACCGGGTTGCCAAGGAGTCCATGTCTTGCTGCAGCGACACAATTATAGATCCCCCACCTGTGCTTGGAAAAGGAAGGAGGAAACACCAGGCTGAAAGTCATACGTGGTTAGCATCCGGTTGAAACTCTTTCCTGACAGCCTCCTGAGACATAAGGGAGAGAGTGGAAAATGGTTTCGTGACATCTGCTCACAAGCATCTCGTGCTCTCATGTTCTAGGAGGGTCCTGTGGTGTTCTGCCAAGACTTAAATCAGTCGCAGTTCAGCCTTGCCCACATGACGTATGTGGAGATGTGAAAGGTTACCAGGACACTGAGGTAGCGTCATCCCTCTACAGCTCCACCCTCCAACTTGTCCCATATCCAGCTAAGAAATAATAAGCCCCTCTATCAGATTCTCTAGTTACACTGGTAAAGGCTTGAACTAAATCCATTCTATTTGTCTTAGGCAACGTCAGATGAGCGTGACCATAGCTATGACTCATACATGAAGGATAGATTCCTTATTTGGCGCCTAACGAATTAAAACTATTATTAATTCATTTGCATTAAGACAGTGTGTGGCAATCACACATTCTTTGCCTCAAATGGCCAGTAGGAAGCGCGGGGAAATGAAAACTTTCATTGCGACTCAGGCTAAAGAGTTTAGTCGTGTGTGGCAGGCAAGTACAGTCCTAATCCATAAAAAGTAGTCACTGCTTCAACTACAGTATTTTATAACACAGGATCAGGATCTATTTATGAAGTTTTTATTAACAAGCTCCAGTAGGGCATGGCTGATTCAGCAGCAGTTAAATATTGAGCAGTTGCTATACTCTGTGAATGCTTTGAATCTAAAAGGAATCTTCATTGTTCACAAAGTCACTCTTGTTCTATTGTTTTAAGTTGAGGCTGCTTGCTCCTGAAATCAGCAATGCCTGGGCGGTTTCTCAGAGTCTTAGATGAAGGTTTTTGTTAGCTGGTAATTAAATTAAGAGTAATAGCAGTCTGGGTACATTGTCCATATGTCTTACAAATAAGAGTCAAAAGACATTAATAACCCTTTTTCTACCTCTAAACTCTGGGTTTCTAAGCTGTCCCCTCCCCACCATCCAGGGTCGTTGCTCTCCATTCACCGACATGATGCTGTTGTGCCCAGCCCCTGTCACAATCACTAGGCCCTTTTTTCCAGTCTTTCTCATGTCTTACATTAGAGACCCAGACACATCCCTAAGTGACTCAACAGTCTTCCTTATATACCTTGCATTATCTTAGAACATTTTCCACCTTCTGACATGTGGGTTCTATCAGGACCAGCTTGTCACCTTATAAGCGTAATTATTATCATCAATATACATAACTTCTCATATCCATCAAGTATAACTAAGTGGTAAAAGAAGGTGACCGATCCCCACTTCCCAGCTCTTCTTTGTTACTCATAAATTCCAGTGACCCAGTTTCCCAGGTCTACATAGATATGGAGAAGAAAGTATGTCTCTTGTGATTTTCGTCTCTTACAGCCAAGCCATGTATCTCCCCAACCCCAAAACTCGTAATTAAACATTCTTTTTATACGGGAGCTGCCCTGGAGGAATGATCATATTTAAAACCTAAGTGCCTCCCTGTGAACTGAGCTTCAGTGCTCCAGTTACCTTTTTTAATTTTTCCTTTTAAAGTCCCTTTTATTTTTAATAGCAACTGCTTCTTGGGGAATAATCCTTCTGTTTAAATAGATAAGTAATATAAATAAATAAAAACTGCATTTTAGGAAGTTCTAGTATGCTAAACTGAAAAGATACAAGAAGGAAAACAAAAATTTGAAAGTTATTATAGTCATTCAGATGAGAAGTTTTGAAGTCCTGCCCTAGAGTTAGATTAAAGAATAAAACACTGAAAGTATTGATGACACTGACAATTTAAAGTACATGGATGGCAAAGTTGTATTTACTTATTAATTTTGGACAGAGGACAAAGAACAATAGGCACCTTTATTACATAACCTAAGAGAGAAGGATTTATTGGCCGTTTCTGACTGATTTTCCTCAGGTATCACTCCAGCTTCTTGCCCTCTAACACATCGCCTTCTACAGGGCCACACTCTAATGACTAGGGATTTGAACATCCTTTCATGTGCTTATTTACCATCTATATATCCTTTCAGTTTAATGTTTCTTGATATATTTTTCACATTTTCTACAGAGTTCTTCATATGTTCTACATGTGAACTCTTTGTCCGATGTGTGGATTACAACTACTTTATTACATTGGTAGGTTGTATTTTCAACACCCTGACAAGGTCATTCATAGATAAAGTTACTAACTTTGATGATGTCCAATTTTTATGAATTGGGCTTCTCTTTTCATATCTAAAGTCTTCAATTAAGCCCTAGATCCTGAAGATTTTCTCCCATGTTTTCTTCTAAGGGTGGTATAGTTCTCTTTTTTATATTTAACTTCTGATCTATTTTGAGTTAATTTTTGTATATAAAGTGTGAAGTTTAAGTCAAGGTTCATTTTGTATAAGCAATTGTTTCAACACCATTTGTTTGAAAAAGTTGTCTTTCCTCTGTCATTTTTGCGCCTTCATCAAAATCAATTGAATGTACTTGTGTGAGTTTATTCCTGGATTCTCTGGTTCCGTAGATCTACATGTCTGTCCCTCTGCCAGTGCTACATAGTATTGATTGCTATGGTTATATCATTATTCATTTAATATCATTATTGAAATTTAAGTTTCTATTTGTTTTATTGTTTTTGAAAATTATTTTAATTATCCTAGTTTATTTGCCTTAATATATAAATTTTAGAATAAACTTTCTACAACCACAAAAAATATTGCTGTGGTTTTGAGGAATTGCATTAAACATATAAATCAGTGTAGTAATAACTGATACCTTTGCCATGTTGGCTTCTAATCCATGATCACAGTGTATATATAATGTGCAGATTCATGTAACCACCGCAGCCATCATGATACAGAATTATTCCATTATTACTTGCCATTTGCCATTTTGTTAGATCTTTGATTTTTTTTCCTTCACAATGTCTTACAGCTTTGAGCATGCAAGTGCTATACATTTTGTATTTTCCTTTTTTTGAGTAATTACAAATGGTGGTGTAATTTTAAATTAATATCATATATTTACTTCTGGTATTTAGAAATACAATATTTGTATGTTGATCTTGTGTCCTGTGGCTTTGCTGAACTTATTAGTTACAGGAAGTTTTTTTATAAGTTCCTTGGGATGATTTTTCTATGTTGATGATGTCATCTGCAAAGAGGGACAGTTTTATTTCTTTCTTTTCCAATAGTATGTCTTATTTTCTTACCTTATTGCACTGGATAAGACTGACTTAATAAGAGTAGCAAAGAGTGGAAATTCTTGCCTTCTTCCTGATTTTAAGGAGAAAGCATTCAGTCTTTTGCCATTATATTACCTGTAGGCTTTGTGTAGAAGTTCTTTATCAAATTCTTGATCAATCTGGGGGGAAAAAGCTCTCTATCCCTACTTTTATGAGAGTTTTTATCACAAATGTTGTCAAATACTTTTTCTTTGTAAAGTGATATAATCATATTTTTTTCTTTTTTCACTTAACAATATGAATTGTACCGGTTGGCTTTCAAGTAGTAAGTCTATCTTGTATCTCTGCATTAAACTCTATTTAATCAGGAAGTGTCATTCTTTTTAAGTAGTAGTAAACTGTACTTGTTAATATTTAACTATATTTTATGTCTTCTTGATATTTTTTTTCCTCCAGGGATCGTTTCCATATGGGTCTGTCCAAGATTCTGGAAGCAACCACTCTAGTTACAGATATGCAGGAAGAATTATTAACTCTTGGTCCTCAAATAGAACAAAAAACAAAGGTATGCGTAATCTGAAGTCTCAAAGATTTTATGGTTTCATATACAGCAGTGTTTCAAGGTTATGAGACTTAATAAATGTGGGTTCAAATTCCAGCTTTATTATCATGCAGTTGTGAAATCTCAGTCTTAATCTCCTTATCTTAAAATGAGAAAAAGAATAATAGCAAAATAGTATCATCATTATATTTTAATGATTAAATGTGATAATAGGTGCATAACTGATTGTAAAAGTTCACATAGAAAAACTGTGTAGTTATTAGTTAAATCTACCTGAAATACACTGTAGTAACTGCAGTCTGCCCAATATTATAAAAATTATTACTTGTCATTCTTTATGTGTATTGTAGAAAATGTCATTTACTGTAGTTATTCTTTTCTTTATTTTTAAAGAAAAGGTGCAGGCAGGAATGGAAGTGAACACAGGTCAAGCAGGCCGGAAGAGAGAAGAAGAAACACTTTGCTTATTTAGTTGTTCATCTTTGTTGTCCCCACCCCCAACCCCAGATTATAAACCCAGGTCCTTGGGATGTATGTGGACCATGCCCAACCAGTGCTGTAACAGGGCATACAAATAAGTTATTTTTCTTAGTCAATTAAATATATTTCAAGCTAATTTTGACAAATTTTGTAATAATGAACCATTTAACTTTTTCTTTTAAAAAAGCAAATGTCTCATAATTCTAAGAAGAATTATTTTGATTCATTAGGAAAAAGAAATTCTAATGGAAAAATTACAGAAGGATTCACAAGTAATTGAGAAAGTTCAGATGCTTGTTAAACAAGATGAAGAAGTTATGGCAGAAGAAGTAAGAATCGTGGAAGATTATGCTCAGGTAAAATTAAAATATAATGAATAAAAATTGTATCTACATATATACACACTTATACCCCCAAGATGTGTGTCATTATTTGTAAATTATATACATGAGCGATTATCTTTACTAATATCCCAGTGCACTAAAAAATACACAGAGCAAGGATTATTATCAACAATAGCGATATAAATACACATTTCAAATAGTTCCCTTAGTCATGTCAGTTTGGGGTGGTGGACGGGTGGTTTCTTGTCGGACTGATTAAATCGTCATCATTTTTACCTTATCACATGGCTGGAGAAGAGTTTATTCCAGGAATAGAGAAGCATCAGCCGGCCTTCTTTCTCATTGTTCCCTTGTACAGCCATCATTGACATTATCTTCAATTGACGGTTTCTCTCGTGAACCTTAAGCTACCATTCACGTTTTGAGAGCTGATTTATTTCAAATAAGAGAGCATAATCGGTACCTTCCTTTACCTGGACACAAGTAAACTGTAGGGCTGCCTAATGCGCTGCACCTTTAGGAAGTGGAAAACCACCGTTGCTGACATTTGGAGTCTATGGAACTTCCAGTCTTCCCTCAAGATGCCACATAAGTCCCACTGTGAGTGACCCACCCCTCAGCCAGGTCAGCCGCATTAAGATGTCACTGTTAATCAATAATTAAATATGAGTCAGCTTAATTTTAGTCTTTAATCTTTTAGGCCAAAAAGAAAATGGATGAATAGGATTAATGGGTTTTTACCAAACCATAGTACAGGAAATAATCTGCTTTCAGAGGCAAATCCAGTTTTTTTAGGACTTAAAGCTTATACAATATTAAGACGATACTTTTTAAAGAGAACTCAAAATTAGTTCATAGTTAGCCATGAAAGTTAATATTTATTTAGAATAATTTAAAAAATAAAATAAAATACAAATTCTTTAAAGCTGACAATTATCACATCACAAAATCTAGAACAATAGCATAATTGTGTTTAGTAATTAAAAGCCTTACGCCATTGTACTTGTTTCACTGAATACTCTGTGATGATAACTTACTCCTATGCTAATGATTTTGTAATGTTTCCTATAGATTGCTTAAAATAGTTGACCAAAATACTGATCAAGCTTTCATTGTTAACAGTTTAGAAGTTTCTTTCAACTTCATAACTCAACATTGGTGGTGTCATGAATTTTATTTTTAGTATTTTTTTTATCAAATTTGGAGTAAGCAGTAATGACACTTCAGTGTTTCTGGTGTAGTGTTTAATTTTAAGTATGGTCCGAATTGTAAACTTTGTTACCAATTTTTTATCAATGCTTTTTTTATAGAGGCATTTTCTGATTTTTATATTTTTTTACTCATGTCAATATTTCTTGCAAATTCAGCCATAAACCTGAATTTTTCCACTGTGATCATATGATGTCTTCTTCATTAATTGGCTTATTAAACATACCAAGGGTCAGACATTACCTCTGTCCCAGGTTTATTTTTTCTTCTTAATATATTATTGCTTTTGGTGTGATCTGAAAATTTTATTACATTTTGTTCCTCACTATCAGAGTAGTTTCTGTTGGTTTTAGTATGCTATCACTTCAATATTCCACAAATTTTGTGGTTTTAGATGTATCTGTGTGTTTTTATATCTATGCTTTATATGTATTTCTGTGTTTGTTTTTTATTTATCTGTAAATAAAAGTAGAAAAATAAGTGCCTTTTACATATACCTATGTAAGGAATATACGGTTTCTCATTTGTTTTATTGAAACATTCCAAAAGAAATTTCCAAATGCAATAATAATTTCCTAAAAACCCAGAAATTCTCATTCTCTTTGCAGACTTGCCATCAAAAAAGGGAAAATGTGTGGTAGGTTAGAATAGTACATGCTGCATTACCAACTTCGCTCAGAGAGGAGTGGATTTACATTTTGAGCTGTCATCAGTGAGGAGCTCTAATGCTCTGCTTAACAAGTGTTATGCTCTTAATAAATACAAGAGTTTTTCACAGACCAGGCTCTAGGTTCACACATTGCAAACTTCATTTCTCTTCTACTACGCACACGCATATAGTGCTGGGCTCTATTGTAAAGGTTTGTATTGCAATAAAATCTCTGGCCCTGTGCCTTAATGTCACATCACCAGAGAGTTTGCAACTGCGGATGGCTGAAGCATTTCTAGAAGTCATTCATATTTGCACTAGCTTACAATAACTTAATTGTACAGACAAATAACTATGAGAAATGTAAATATAATTCCCAACTCAATACCTTACTCAGGTCCCAGAAATGTCCACAGACATTCTAGCACCACCTGACAAAGACTGGGTCAAAATATAAAGAGTAATTTATCTTAACTGACTGCGGTTAAAATGTCCCTCTTTTTGCAAGACTAACAAAAATAAGTGACCCCGAAAACATACTGGCAGAACTTCTTCCAGTGCTTTGGAAGAGGACAGTGCAAGTGAGGGGGTTCATTAGATTTATAGTAGATACACCTTTACATGGATCACTCATCAAAAGGGCATTAGTATTTTCAGTTATAGTCGAGAAGGCAGAAACCATTTAGTGTTTCTGATTCTCAAAGATAATTTTCATCAAGGATTGAATAATACATTGCATTTAGGACAATAACACACATTTCCAGTGTGCCCTGGTGGAGCAGCAGTCTGGTCAATAACCTCCAAAAGAGCAAGCCACATATCCCTGGGTTCGAGTCCCAGGTCTGAGGAAAAATAACCAGTGTGAACAACTAAATAAAAATAAAGATGCTTCCTTCTCCTTATTCTTTCTGCCTGCCTGCCTACTCTCCACCATTCCTGCCTCCATCTTTCCTTTAAAAAAACAAACATGCGTTTCCAGCAATATAAGTTTGCATACACATACCTAAGTCATGCAAGATGTATAATTCATGGGCACTGTAGAAGATTTAATTAAATTTTTGAATAAAAATATAGTTATGTTTAAATATGCAATTATATCCATATATGTGTATGTGTGTATGTATATATATATATATATATATATATATATATATATATTTGGGGTCTATAATTTTATTGCAGAAAACAGATAATGAACTAAAAAGTGTACTGCCAGCCTTAGAAAAGGCAATCATGGCTCTAAATTCCCTGGATAAAGCTGATGTCTCTGAATTAAGGTGAGTAATTCATCTAAATTGTTTTAGTAGGAAAAGTTCAAAAGCAAACAAATTCATAAGTTTAGATTCCATTAAATTAAGATATTTTTACCCAGTTACTTTTAATGTTTTCATTATGTGTGTTATGTACTGTACCTTATCAATTTTATGATGTCATCACTATAAAGTACTTCAGTATTTTATATATCCTTAAGAAAGAAAAAAATACTGCCAAGTAGACTATATGATACGCCATTGGTGGATTTGAATCCATGTTAGAAACGTAGAAATGTGCATCTTAGAACTAATAGAATGCTGTAGTATCTAGACAAGAAAGAAAAGCCACAGTGATGTAGACACCTGACCAGAAGTTCCAAAAAATAAGAAGTCAATTTTGAGGATGCTAACATTTATGCTAATTTAGAGGTTAGAACATTTGGGATTAGTGGAAGGCAGTTTACACCCATCTGACAATGCAATATTGTTCAGTGCCACAAGGTGTCACTATAGGAAGTACATCATCACCTTGAGCCCTTTTTCCTAAATCTAACCTTCCTCTGTGTGTTTGTGTGTGTGTGTGTGTGTGTGTGTGTGTGTGTGTGTGTGGTGTGGTGGGGGGGTGGTTTGTGTGTGTGTGTGACTTTTAAAGAGAAATTTGTTAAAAAACAAGAAGAAATTAAGCATTTTAAGATACAAAGATCCGAAACTTTTAGTTTTCATTTGAATCTTTAGATGAGATTATTTTTAACTTGAATTCTCAAACTCAACAACCTATAGAGATTTACCTATTACGTATTAAAATGTGTTGTTTTTTCCATTATTTATAAAAAGTAGATGTAAACATATGGAAACATGAAACAAATCTACTATGCTATATAGACTCTGAGAATAAAAGAAAATGACATAAATCTTTATTAATGTGTATTGATGGGGAAGAATAGAGCACATCAAAATGCTGAAGTTACTCCACCTAAAGTTGAGAAGTAAATACACAGAGACAAACAAGAGGAAAAGGACAAATTGTTGCTTTATTTCTTTTCTTGTTTTTCCCTCACTGATATGTAGTAATTCTTATGTATTCATTTATTCACATTCAGCAAATTCATTGTGTACACAGTGCAGATCCCATTCAAACAGCTGAGGTCACAGCAGTTTATAGTTGGGGAAGGTCTTTCTGATGGGGTCATATTGAGGCAGCGAACTGAATGAAGTTTGGGTGCGACTAGAAAGGTATCTAGGGGGAGAGTATTGTAAGTAGAAGACACAGAAAGCACAAGCGACTTGAGGTGGAAATACGCTTGATGGGTTTCAGAACTATATAAAGCTAGGATGGCCGAAGCTCAGTTAGCAAGAGGGTAGTAGTAGCAAGGCCCAGGTCTTCCCCAGCATAGCCCCCAATACCTCCTGACCTTGTTCCAGAAGTCCCATTCATTTAGCTTTTCTCTGGCAGATATTTCCAGCCAAGAGATCAGCTCATAGTCCCTTTAGCCTCATGTCCAAGGGCAATGTTTTTATCACTCTGTACCTGGTTGCTGAATTGGACTCCTGGCACTGCCACTTTCTACTTGTATAACCTCTCTATGCCTCAGTTTCCTGATTTGTGCAATAGGGATAATGACAAATGTTGAGAGCATTAGCTTAGTTAATGCAGGTGAAATGCTTAAATTCTGACATAAGACGAGTACTCAATAAAAGTTACTGTAATGCTAAGAGATCTCTGACCCCCTACCTTTTTTTAAGTTGCCTTCCTTCCTTTTGGGAAGTCTGTATGCTTTCCTTTGGGGAAGGACTCCATATTCTGGATGGCTCTGTTCTTTTTGTTCCAAGTTCCAGACACTGCTGCACAGTAAACTCCACCTTCGTGATCTTCCATTGAAACGTGCTTCTCGTGAATGTTATTCTACCCCTGGCTTTCTAGAGTGTCCGCTTCTCATCAGTGATGCAGTTGTATGTCAGCTAATTCAGGCGCAGCCCAGGGACAACTTCATATGTTCCAATAATCACATTGTTAAAAACTTGAGAGACAAAAATCCTATCTACCCTCCCTTTCCCCACTCTGTTGTATCAAGGATCTTTATGGTCGAATTTTAGATCAAAATAAACTCAGGATGTGTTTAAGGAAACTTGCACCTGAAAGAATCCCTGAAGTCACAAGAACAGGACTGACACCCAAATACACACACACACACACACACACACACACACACACACACACATACAGTGTCTTTGTCAAGTATCCTTAGTAAATCAACACTGGGATGAAACAGAAGAGTTCCTACGCTAAAGAACTCCGCAATTAATACTCTTTTATTGGCAAAAATTGCTTGATGGTGAAAACATACTTTTGCCAAGCTAAAGAAACCCAGTCTCTGTTGTTAATGTCCTTAATAACTTTTTTCTTAACTCCTTGAGTGGCATCTGGGTTTAGGATCTATGTATTACCATCGATTGGTGGTAATATAGAGATTCCATGGTTGTCATCCAACCCTTGATCTCCTGTTTCGATGGGTCCTAGCAGATCCTGGGGGTCAGCTTCTTATAGGTTGCATCTGCTAGCTGTCATTTCTACAATGACCTTCAGTTATCTGGGCACCATATGTATTATGTTCACCCTGAGCTTCTATGTGGCTGAGTGTTCATTTCAGTGCCTCTCTTGAGACCTATAAACTGTTAGATGCTTTACCATATGGTTTTAGAGGTGGAGGACAGTTGGAGACATGTATTAAAGATACCCAAATAATGAAGTAGCTATATGTTAGTATAATAATTCTTAACAAAATTCTTGTTTAAAATCACATATATTGTCTTCTGGAATTGTTTGCAGTGCATTGGTTTCAATTGTGAAGTTAACTCCATTTTACCACCTATTTCAGAGTATATACACGGCCTCCCTTCCTTGTACTGACTGTTATGAATGCAGTTTGTATTCTTCTGCAAAAGAAACCTAACTGGGCAACAGCAAAGTTACTTCTTTCAGAAACTGGTTTCCTAAAAAAACTGATTAACCTTGACAAGGACAGCATACCTGAGAAGGTAAAAAGTTAATCACTGATGAATGTTTTAATTGATGCATTCTGCATTTCTATTCTTATAGGAGTCAAGTGGAAGTATTACAATTGAAATTATGTATTAGAGCTGGATGACATGGTGACAGTTAAAAGATTGGGGAGCTGGCTGCATATCCTGGAAGTGTAAAGGAAAAGCAATGTCAGTTGTCCAATGAAGCATTGTCCAATCAAATTGGATGATGTCATGTCTCAGGATTTCCTTAAATACGAACAGAGAGAAGCCCAGTAGTGGCGAGAAAGTCTTTCTGAATGGATTGCATTACACTATGAAAATGCAATGATTGGATAAAAGCTATTAAGATTTTCTTTTAAGTCCAGTTGGCATGTAACATTATTTTAGTTCAGGTGTACAGAATAATAATACACTCTTTATATAATATTGCAAAATGAACATCCATAATAGGTCTTGCTGACATTCATCACCTTGACAACTACACATAGCTACAATTTTTTCCTGTGATGAGAAAGTTTAAGATTTTACTGTCTTGAAACTTTAAAATTAGCAATATTATTATCTATACTCACCAAGCTGTACACTACAGCCTCAGGGTTTGTCTCAGAACTGGACATGTGTACTTTCTGACACCTTTACCCACTTTACCCAGCTTCCAACCCCCGCCTCTGGCAACCTTCAACCCTGGTCCCTGTGTCTTTGAGTTAGTCAGTTGTTTTTTTTTTAGATTCCACATATAAATGAGATCATACAATATTGTCTTTCTCTAACTTAATTCACTTGCATAACGCCCTTATGTTTCATCCACATTGTTGCAGATGGAAAAATTTTATTCTTTTTTTTTAATGACTGAATAATATTCTACTGTGTATATACACATTTTCTTCATTCACCTATCAATGGAAACTAAGGCTGTTTTTATGCCTTGACTATTATAATGTTACAATAACTGGAGGTACATATATCTTATTGAGTTAATATTATCATTTTCTTCAGATAAATGCCCCGAAGTGGAATTGCTGGATCATATAATAATTCAGTTTTCACTTATTCAGGAAACTTCATATTGTTTTCTGTATGGCTTCACCAATTATCTACATACCCACCAATATTGCATAAGGGTTCCTTTTCCTTTTTCTCTACATTCCCACTAATACATACTATTTCTTCTTTTTTTTTTTTTTTAAGGAAAAGTACAGGCAGGAATGAGGACAAGTCAACAGCTAGGAATAAAGAGAGAAGAGGAAGATGCGCTCTATTTTTTATTTAGTTGTTCACATTGGTTGTTCTTCCTAGCGCAGGTCTTGAACCCAGAACTTTGGGATGTATATGGGACTGCTCCCAGGTGTACTAGACCACTAGGTCACCAGAGTACACCCTGCATGTTATTTATTATCTTTTTTGATAATAGTCATTTTAACAGATGTGAAGCGATACTTCATTGTGATTCGATTGCATTTTCCTGACAATTATTGTCAGGCATATTTTCATGTACTTCTTTTCTCTGTATATGTTTTATTGGAAAAATGCATTTTTCAGATTCTTTGAACATCTTTAAAAATGTTCTTGAATGAGCATTACATCATAATGTTATACAAGTTTAAGGTGTGTATCATTATAAATCAACATCTGTGTGTAATCCATAAAGTTACCACCAACAGTACAGTTTTATCCTTCACCATCTAATTGACCCCTTATAGTCAATTTACCCACCCTTCTGGTACATAGTAATTTGATTTTATAAACTGAAAGACTATCTTTGTTTGAATAGATTATTTAGTTTCTTTGATATCTTTATATAATACATAGGAGTGAAGCTATACAATGTTTATCTTTCCCCTTCTGACTTACCTCACTAAAGTATAATTCCCTCTGGGTCCATCCATGTTTTTGAAAATGGTAGGATTTCATCTTTTTTAACAGCTGAGTAATATTCCATTATATATATATATATATTATATATATTGCATCTTCTTTATAAACTCATTTGTTGCTGGGCATGCAGATTGTTTCCAGCCCTTGTCTGCCAGTTTTTAATAGGACTGTTTGTTGTTGTATGAGTTCTCAACTTATTTATATAAGCCTCTTATCCAGATATATGATTTGGAAGTATTTCCTCACATTTGATAGGTTTTCTTTTCATTTTTTGATGAATATCTTAGTTATACAGAATCTTTTTTAAATGTAATTCTACTTGTTAATTTTTGTTTTTGTTGTCTTTGCTTTGGTGTCAAATCCAAAATATCTTCACTAGATACTGCTTATGTTTCCTCCTAGGAGTTCTATAGTTCCAGATCTTATATTCAGGTCTTTAATTTTGAGTTGATTTTTGTGTATGATAGAAATAAAGGGCCGATTTCATTCCTTTGCATGTAGTTGTCCAGTTTCTCAACACTGTTTATTAAAGACTGTGCCCATTCCCCATTGTATATTCTTGGCTCCTTTGTCATAAATTGACATTTATGTGAAAGCTTATTTGCGGTTCTCTTTTCTGTTCCATTGATCTCTGTTTCTGTTTTATGTCAGTATGATACTGTGTCTTATCACTACTATAACTCTGTAATACTGAGTGAAATCAGGAACTATGGTTCCTCTAACTTATTCTTCTTCCTCAAAATTGCTTTAGCTGTCAAGGTCTTTTGTAATTATATAGACATTTTAGAATTTTAGTTAAGTTTCTGTGAAAAATATTGTTAAAACGTTGATAGGGATTGCATTCAATCTGTAGATTCATTTGAGTAGACTGACCATTTTAACAATATTAATAATTCCGATTCATGAGCATGAAATATATTCCCTATTTTTATGACTCTGTTTTCATCATCACGGTGTTATGGTTTTTCACTGTACAGATACTTTACTTCCTTGGTTAAATTTATTCCTTAATAGAACTGTAAACAGAAATTTTTTTCATCTCTGTTTCTGCTAGTTCTTTATTAGTGTATGGACAGTAACTGAATTTTTGTTATTGATGTAGTATCTTTCAACTGTACTGAATTTATTAGTTGGAAGTTATTTGTTGGAGTCTTTAGGGTTTTATATATAATATCATTTCATCTGCAAATGATGACTATTTTGCTTCTTCCTTTCTGATTTGGATGCCTTATATTTTTCTTAGTTAATAGCTCTGGCCAGGACTTCCAATATGATAGTTAGCGTCTTAATTTTGCTCCTGATCTTACAGGAAATTTTTTTTGTTTTTTTACCATTTATCATGTAGTCTATCACATTGACTGATTTGCAGATGTTGAACCAACCTTGCTTCCCTGAAATAAATCATACTTGTTTGTGGTATATGAGCCTTTATTTTTATTTATTTGTATAACAAGTGTTCACATAGCAACATGTGTTTGGTGTGCCTTTTGGGTACTTTGCAAATATTAATTCGTATGAGAGGAGATGAGGAACATATTGAAGCATAGGAAAATATTTCTTTAAGATAAGGTACTCTGAATACCTAGTGAAGGGTCTCACTGGAGTGAATTTAATTCAGAAGAATGTGGATGTGCCATGCCTCATTGCAGGATCTGAGTGAGGGTGAAAGCAGAGCCAACATCGGAGGAAGCAGGCATTCAGGGCGCCAGTAGAGTTGGGCAGGCCACGCTAGAAATATAAGTCTTACAAGAAGAGGAAAGGAGTCCAGTAAGGTAGGCAAGAGGTTATAGGGTCTGGACCAAGATATTCTAGGTAATGGTTAGAAAGGCCAAGCGTCACTGTTATGGTCCTAAGACAGATAATGCCTCTAGCCACCTGAATATGAAAGATTCTCCTACAAATGAAAAAGCTAAATGGAAGATTTAGTAAATTTGTTCAAGACTCTGAAACTATGTGAATGGGCTCATGTTCTAATTTAGATCTAAGTCTAAAGCCCATGTTTTAGAGACCCCAGGTGGAATGCACCTTGATTTCAGATTTTTGGTCTCCTGAACTGTGAAAGAATAAATAAATTGCTGTTGTTTTAAGTCACCTCATTTTTGGCAAATTGGCGTAATGGCCACAGGAAACTGATAAAGATTTTGGCATCACTGACTAGACAACCTTTGAATAGCGACCATACTCTGCCAATATGCCTCTTAGGAGGCAGAAGGTGGAGAACAGAATCTCCAGTTAAAGGAGCGCGATAAGGAGACTACAGATCTCTTTGGACACCAAATTTCTCAAAGGTGGAGAATGTTAACCTGTTTTATTTTTGTTTTAAAATGGAATTCTTTTTTAAAACTATAGCAAAATTTCTCTTACAACAATGGCAATAACCAGAAGTTTATCATAGGAACTATTCCCTTCCTCTTAAAAAATTGCTGGTACTAGTATTACGGCCATTTTGTACCTAGGTCTGTGTCGTCAGTTCTACTGTTGGAAAGTAGTTTGATATTTCTTGTATGAAATAAAATTTCATTTTAATTAATGTGTATGGGGAAAAACTTAAGATCAATAATATTTCTAACTCATGTAATACATGAAATGTATTCTCTCTAGGTTTCCATGAAGCTGAAAAAAATTTTACTCTTACCTGATTTCAACCCAAACAAGATTGCCCTCATTTCCATTGCTTGTTGCTCTATGTGCCAGTGGGTTATAGCTTTGAATAATTACCATGAAGTACAGAAGGTATTTGTTTTCCTCCAAAATAAATCTGATGATTTAGAAATGATAGATCAAAGTCCCAGAAAGAATTTGTGTTTTAAAATGCTCAAATGAACTTCTGTGAAAAGAACACATAATAAAAAACATTTTAATCAAACATATTATGCTAATAGAAGTACTCCTGGATGTGTAGCAACTATACTAATGTTCGTTTTAATGTTTCACCATATTAAGCTACCCTGTCTTCCATGTGTGTGTGTGTGTGTGTGTGTATGTATTATGCTAGGAAATTTTAAGAGCTGACACCTATAAATGTCTCTCAAACATAGTGGTATTTTTTACAGTGAACTTAATTTTCTTGACACTTAAATATTATGACTTTCTTTTCAAGATGGTGAGCCCTAAACAAATTCAAGTAGCTGAAGCGCAAAATGTCCTAAAAATTGCACGACAAAGGTTGGCTGAAAAACAAAGAGGTTTACAGCTGGTAAGAATTATTTTTACTTGTTAAATTCTCAACACCTTTATGAACTAGACAAAAGCATCAGGAAAAATTTTACCTCAGCAGAGTTTACTATAAAAATGGGATAATGATAAAAGTAGTGAGACTAATTGTGATTAAGAAAATAATTTAAACACTGTGTATAAGATCTTAGTGCCTGCCACGTAATAAAACACTCAATAATGTCAATTATTATCATGTTAATAATGTAATTAATTTACCATTTTGTCCTAGGAGATCTTCGTTACTTCAGTCTTCCAAATTTTCAGTCTGTGTTCTTTAAAATCTGGGCTTAACCTAATTATATCAGTTACTCTGTGGCTTTGCAAAGATGTAATTATTCCTTCAATGTCTTAGTTTTAAATTACAATAGAGAATCATTATGAGATCTAAAAGTAGAATTGAGATCATCAGTCTGTCACCTCTTTAGCTCACATGCATTTTGAGAATGGTAGCAAAGTAGCAGACAAATTCAGTCCACTGAAATCTCTTGTTGGCCTATACAGTTTTTCTCCCTCCATCCCACTTCCAAATTTTGGTGTACTTATAAACATTTAAAAATCTGGAAATTTCATTTAAACTCTCAATTTCTATCTTCTCTTGAAAAAACACAGCATCTGGACACTCGGCTAGATTTCTTACTTGACTGTGATGATCCCTCAACTCACTTCAAATATTCTATCACCTGCCTGGCATTTCTTGTTAACTCAGAGATACAAAAAGCATTGAAAAATTTTGAAATTTGAACTGAATTTACTGTAAATTGATACATGATTTTATTTCTAATATTGCAGCTCTACCTTATCTATATTATGTTTAGATATGGGCTGATAATAGAGAACATTTATTGTGCACTGTCTTCCAACTGCTATGAAAATGACTGATGTAATTTTTCTCATTTCGTTCTCAAACCAACTTTCAGAAGTGAATGTTTACAAATGAGAATACTAAATTTAAAAGACTTTCTAAATATCCTCTTTATCTTGAGCCTCAAAGTGGAGATGCACATGTTCTAACTGAGGTCAATCTAAGTGTAAAGCTCACATGCTTAACTACTACACTGTAAAATATTTCTATCCAGAAGTGATATTCAGAATATCCATTGCCGTACCGGCACTAACCATCAGAATGAATACTTGTCACAGCAAGAGCAGGATCCTGAAGGCCACCAGCTGAGGTTGAAGAGGGAATACAGGGTTGGGTGAACCGTGTTTAGGGGTGAAAGTGCTTTATAGGACTTGGGGCAAGACCATTTAGCAACTACTATGAAAATATTTTAATATTTTAACAATTGCTGCATGAGAGTATACCACTGAATATAAGCCATATTTCTGTTCCATCCACAAGTTAATTAATGAAGTGAACCTTAGAAAAGATAAAGCTTAATTCAGAACTTAAAGAAAAAGGGAAAAAATAGATATTAACCAAATTAATAAAGCTGAGAGTTCAAGTATAATTTTTTTATTTAATGAAAGTATTTATTTCTTTTTGCAGCAATTACTTAGAAATTCTACGTAAATAAATTTGAAAGCCCGAATGATATGTCTCATTTTCAAAAATATTCTTACTCACTAAAAGTCAATTAAATGCATGTATGCACACACACACACAAACACACACTGACTCAGTGAATTCCAGAAATTGAAGATAAACACAGAATAGCTATCATGAAAGAGGAGTGAGAAACAAGACTTAAGAGAAAGACAAATATTGGGATAACGGGTATTCTGAAAGGTAAAGAGAGGGAAGAGAAAACAGAGAACTTAATTAAAGAAGTAATAGTCATGAACTTTCCAAACCTGAGATAAGAACTAACCATGAAGTCCAAGAAGTTGAAAGAACATCCACATTTGCAAATGCAAGAAGACCTACACCAAGACATAACCATTGTAAAATTATCGAAAGTCAAAGATACAGAAAAATTATAAAGGCTATTAGAGAAAAGAGGAACATAGCTAACAAAGGCATCTTAGAAGGCTATTACCAAATTTCTCAGCAGAAACTCTGTAGGTCAGGAAAGAGTGGAATGACATATTCAAAATACTAAAGGACAAAATCTATGTGTGAAAAATACTGTACCCTGCACAATTATTATTCAAATATGATTAAGAAATAAACTCTTCCCGTATAAACTAAAGTTAATGGACTGCTCCACTACTAGACCTGCCTTTCAAGAAATGCTGAAATGGGTTTTTCATCATGAACAAAAACAAAAAAAATTGTAAACCTAGAGGAAGGTGATAACTAGAAAAATAGAATCAGAAGCACAGACAGGACTCATAGGAGACAAGAAGATAGTATTAAAGGAGAGGAGAAAAAAACAATTTGTATTAACAAATGACAATGATTCAATGTCAGGTCAGAAAAAACTACCATGGATGTGTAAAGTTGGATACAAATTTCATGATAACCACCAAATCTAGAACTAGAGGAAAGACGCACATCAGGGAAGATGAAGAAACTGAGAGAACCACCATGGAAAACTATACAAATGAAAAGGCCAGCAAGCACCTAGGAAAGGGAGCAAGAGCATGAGCTCCAGCATGAGCTCTTGGTTGTCTCGCAAACCTTTTTGCTTATCCAAGCAGTCTTCTTGCTTCATAGGGGCTTCATAGGGGCTCCCAGTATTCCAGCTGTACCAAGACTTAGCATTGTTCCATGAGGGTAGATATGGGTCTCTTTTAGTGAAAGAGTAGGAGGTGGCAGCTTCTTTCTCTTCCCGCTGCACTGAGTTCTCAGAGGATAACTAGTTAAGAACCGTTTCTAAGAACAGTTTCTTAGCTTGCTTCTGTACTTTAGGACTAATGAACACAAGCCTGGATGACCAGCATGGCCAGGTGCCCAAGGGGTGCCTCCTCTGGACAGTACCCACAAAAGCTTTGGCACTAGTTGTGTGCACAGACTCCTTCCAGGCCAGAAGACTATGGAAATGGCACCTGACACAATCAGTTCCTAAATGTGTTAATTAGGAGCCTTAGGGAGAAACCCTTTCAAATAGCCCTCTTTTAGGCGAAGACTAGAAAATGAGCATTTCTATATGCATCCTCTGCTCTGAACCCTGGGGAGATGGTTGGTTAAAAACTTTCTTTGTCCGTCATGTGGTGAATCTCACAAACAGGAGCTCTGCTGTCTTTCAGGGCTAGATGTTTGTAGTTGTGGGTGAGGGGGTGGGGGGTGCAGTGTGGCTATCCCTCAGGTGAGCCTTAAAGTCGGGGTGCTAGATATTAGATATTAGATCCAAACCACTCACTCCTCAGGAGAAGCTGTGAGTTGAGGTCCCTCCCACTTGTATGCCACTGTGCTGGAGGATCGTTTATGAAAGCTTCTATGTCTCCATCTTGACTTGAGCTTCTCAATGTTCATTTTTTGTTGCTTGGTATTTTAAAATTTGATCTTTCCTAATGTCTATGATTTTGGGAGTCTGTTTTTAATATTTTCATTTATTTGTCCAGTTAATGTTTGTTTCTGATATTGTTCATTCGTATTTTTATTATTCTTAAATGATAGAGAAGGATAAACTCTAAATTCCACCCAGAAACTTAACTATTAGTCTTCATTCCCTGCAGCTCTCATAGGCTTCCTGAGAATTTTCTAATATTTTTGACTCATTGAAGTCAAACAAATTTTAAATGTATTTAAAAGTTAAATGTATTTTAAATGCACGTTTTTCAATTCATACATTAAAATTGAGTATTGTAGTCCATTCTCTTGGTATTATGTCCCTTGTTGACTTTTTCTCTTCACTCAGTATGTACTGTCTCCCATTTTTAAAATTGGTTTTTCATTCACCCAGACACTGATCTAAAAAATATTTCTGAAAAATCTAGGAAACTTAGAATTAAATAATGCCAGAATTACTTATACTGCATAAGTATTCATTTAAAAGGTTATCTTTTAAAATGTTGCGTTTGTGTTATCATTTAAAATGTTACACAGTGACTGTCATATAATGAAAGTTTCCTAAGTGTGATTAAATCAATAAGCCCTACATTTTAATATCTAAATAGTTCACTAGGTCATGAGTAGCAGGAGAGGAGTTTTCTCAGAGTACTCAAAATGAGGGAGTGAGAAAGCAAACAAAAACAGCATAATAGATAAAAGAACTAGCAACTGAGTAATTCTTAGGGTGAACCAGGAATAAATTAATGTTATTTGAGTAAGTATGCCAAAAGTAGCTAATGTATATTTTTAATTAGGTACTTTCATAGATAGCTTCTTGAAATTATGAGGAGAAATTATGAATCACAGTTCATTCAATAAGCACAATTTTGTATTTGTAATTATATGTATATACTGTGTTCAAATATCCATGCTAAATCCTGTCTTTAATGAGTCTTAGAAAACATAAAAATACTTCAAAAATGTCAGAATTAATAAGACTATAAGACCACAAGTCAAGAGAGAGTATCAGGCAACTTATAACCACTTCTTTAATAATGTTATGAACAGTAGGTCAGTATGAGTTTGACAAGACGGAGATTTTATAACAGTTGGAAATCGATAAGGATTTTAAAAAATGTCATTCTTTTAAAGGAGTCCGGAAATATGGGAGTATGTGAGCCTAATACAGTGTTTGAAAGATGTGGAATGAACCCATCTGGCTGAAATATAATCTTACTGGAAAGAAGATGATAGAAAGAAAGAAAGCTGGGAGCAGATTTTGGGAATTTTGTTGATAGAACCAAAACTTTGATCTATATCCTTCAGCCTGCATTTCCATAAAAATTCACCAAATGTTTTTGGGCCAGGGTGTGACCAAAATAAGTGACAAGTGTAAGAAAACTCTTTTGATTGCCTATTCATGAGATTATATTTAACAGTCTAGGAGTGGTTTAATGGTCACTTCATCCTATCTGCCTAACTTCAAGAGCTTATTAGTTCATCTGGGCTGGTCAGTGTATCTAGAATGAATAAAGTTCATAATTTTAAAGGAAAAAAACATAGATTTGATATAAATTTTTCTGTGTGAAAATTAAATCTTAAAATGATGACTCTACTAATGTTAAAAACGTAAGAAAACCTGTTGAGGAAGATGGAATTAAAAATAAACTTCAATATCAAGAAAGCATTCAGTTACTACAATGTACATTTTCCTATAATAATATAGTGCATGTTTTCAGGAAGATTTTCCAGGATATGTAAATTGTCTACACACTTCATTTATATAAATGACAGGTAAATACTTGAGGCAAAATGAGAGTAAAATTTTACCTCAGTAATGAATTAATTGTCTTTCAGATTGAAGAACATCTGCTGTTTTTGCAGGCAGCTTACAAAGACGTTGTTGCTGAAAAAGATGTATTAGCAAATCGAAGAAAACTGGTCACCAGGCGCTTGCAGTGTGCATCGATCTTACTAATGGCCCTGGATGATGAGAAGGCATGATTTACTTTGGTTTTATATCTTTCATTAAATTTTACTGCATTTGACAACCCCCAAGATGTTATTTTCACTGATAACTAGATTATATACTAAACTATCTTACTGTTCATTTTCCTTTTTGAGTTCAGTAGAGAGTTTTATTCAGATAGAAATAAGCGAGTTTGGGTCAAGTAGTTTTACATGGAGGTAATAGGCTTGTACAGATGAAAAGTTATTTTGTCTTTCTCCTAAGACATCAGCACACTTGTGTCTGGTGAATCCCAAAGAAAGCCTGTTTTAAGTATATCAGTAATTATGTCCTGAATTTTCCTTTTCTAGCACAGGAAGAGCCTAAGCAGAATGTATGGGTGGGGTTAAAAAAAAGAGAAAGATGTCATTAGGAAGAAAAAAGATTAATTTTATTTTGTTGTCTCAATCTTCTGACCTCTTATATCTCATTCTTTAATTTCTCTTTTAATTCATCTGCCTTCTCTATACTTGAGTCCCTAGTGAACTGATTAGAATCTTACTTTAATCATACCTCAGCTCTCTCAAAAAATGTTGTAAAATTCTTCAGGTGATTTTAATTTAGTTTAAGCGTTTATATAAATACAGATCATAGAAGACCTATGTACAAAGGGGAGGAGGAGATACTAGAATCAAACCAGGGATGATTAAGGTTCTCGGAAACCAAGTATATGTTGAGAAGCACTAGAAAATCAACTCTCAGAGAAGCTTCTTGCTCAGCATGCTTTATTTATTGACAAATCAAACCTATACAAAGAGGTCAGATATCCAGAGAATATGGGTTCAGAGACCAGCTAGACCCCTTAGAGACTCCGTGAACTTGACCAAGCTGTTTGACTTCTCTTAACTTAATTTTCCTCAGCTTAAAGTCAGTGGCTTTTATGTATCAGAATACTGAAAGCGTTAAATGAGATTCGCAAAGTAAAGTATGTGTCAGATAAGTGTTCAGTTAATACTAGTTATAATTGTTGTGGTCAAACATTAATGTAATATAATAAGTTGATATTTTAAAAATTATCTAGCTTTATTCACAAAGGATTTGAAATGACAATCTTAACAAATATGACATATTGACAAATCCAACAACAGGACTCATATTCCTCTCAGAAAATGATTTGTTTTTAAATAGTTTTCATTATTAAGTTTAATCCAATTACAATGTGAAAACAGTACTAGTCATAGCAATGATAGGTCCAATTTTAAGATCATTAATACCTAAAATTCATATTTTTTTAAGGAAGATATAGGCAAGAATGAAGGTGAGTAGGCAGGTAGGCAGGAAGAGAGAGTAGGAATAAGCATTTTTATTTTATTTTTACTTAGTTGTTTACACTGATTGCTTTCCTGCCCAAGGCCCGGGACTCAAACCCAGAGATATGGGCTTACTCCTTTGGAGGTGATTGACCTAATCACTGCTCCATGAGGGCACACCCATAATAGTATGTTTTATATCAGATATCAATAGCTCATTTTCATTTTAACTTTTAGACTCGATGGCAAAAAACAGTCGATCACATAGACAAAAAATTGGAAGGAATTTTAGGTGATATACTTGTATCAGCAGCATGTATTGTCTACAGTGGAATATTAACAGCAGACTTTCGTCATTTGATTGTGAATAAATGGGAGAATCTTTGCATTGAAAACAAGATTTCTCTGTCTTCTAACTTTTCTTTAATTGAAGTCATGGCACAAAAACAAGAGGTAATAACATATTTCTGTCACCCAGTTAAGGGACTGTTATTGTTGATTTGGATTTTGTGTGTGTATGCATAATTTTGACTTGAATCTTTTACCCAAATTATTTTGACAAATGGAAATACTAAAGTTTTTCCCAGGCTTTAAATTTTTCTTTAATTTTAGTTCTAATGCTTCAGTTCCTTAGATTACTTGTTTCTCACCCTCTAGGTGAAAATTATAAAACATGCTTTTTTCTCATTGCAGTTCTTCTACTCTACCCTAATAAATATAGTCAGTTTCTTTCCCTGAAGCCTCTTTAATTAATAAAATTAATAAACATATTGAATTGTAGGTAGTATTCATAGAAACAACCAAAAGTATAGATCTCACATTTATTAATGTATTGATAAATACTGTATTCTATGTAATTTCTTTACTATTGAGATACTTATATGTATATACAAATATGTGTACATATATATATATATATATATATCTTTTTTTATTCTCACAGAGTAGTTTTAAACCAGTTCTTCTACAGAGAACTCAACTTAAACTGACCATCTAATCTACAAAGTCCCAGATGTAAATTCTAGCTTCTCACTTTTATAATACTGTACTAGAGATCCTAGACAGTGTAGTAAGACAAGGAAAAGAAATAAGCTATTAGGATTGGAAAAAAAAGAAAAAGTATATACTCTTTTTTTCAGGTTGTATATTATATTTCTAGAAAATCCAAAAGGATCTCTAGATTATCATAAGTTTAGCAAAGTTTCTGGAATTAAAGTCAATATACAAAAACCAATTGCCTTTCTCTATACCAACAAAACAGGTTGCATGATGCTTTTACATATCATTTATCATAGCATCAGAATTAACCTATCAAAATGTATGTAAAACCTACAGAAATAAAACTATAAGATATTGAGATAAATTTTAAGAAGTCTAAATAAATGATCATACTATGTTCATGAATTGGAAGACTCAATACTTGAAAGTTGCCAGTTCTTTCCAAGTTGATCTATAAATTCACTGCAATCCCAATCAACATTCCAACTGGTAGAAGGTTGTGTGTGTGTGTGTGTGTGTGTGTGTGTGTGTGTGTGTGTGTGTGTGTAGTATATGTGTTTGAGTTGAGGAGATGATTCTAAAAGTTATAAGAAAAGGCAGAGAACAACAATGCTAAAGATAATGTTGATGAAGAACTAGGTGGAAGGACTTGCTATGATAAATATCAAGAATTTCTTTAAAGCTACGGTAATTAGATAGTGGTAGTGTTGTCCACGCGTGTTTAAATACAAGGATAAACAGCTATCCCCGTGAAGCAGATTTGTGAGCCCAGACACAGATCCACAAACTTGGATATTTGATTATGACAAAAATGATAGTGCATTTCAGTGAGGAGTAAATGCTCTTTCCAATAGTATTGAGTAAATAAATATGTATTTTAAAAGTATCCATTAATTCACACCACACATATAAGTTGCACTTGAATGTGGACCTAGATGTGAAAGATAAATAAATAAAGGCAGTAGATCCTTCCAAAGGATCCTATAGGATGCTTTAAAATCCTCTAGGAATGTTGACGGTGAAAAAAGTGAAAACACTTCTAATTTCATTCCAGATCCGCCAATGGCATTATCAAGGACTACCTCTAGGTCAGTATTCAACAGAGAATGCCATCTTAATAAAGAATGGTCTGCAGTGGCCACTGCTGATTGACCCACATAAACAAGCACACAACTGGATCCGTCAGATGGAAGGATCGAGGCTTCTGGAGCTCTCCACTGAGGATAGTAATTACATAAAAAAAATCAAGAATGCTATGAGAACAGGAGGGAGTGTCCTCTTGCAGGTATTTGGACAAACTGACCTAATGCCCTAATTCCCTTGAGCTAACGTGTATATGTTATTAGTATAAAATTAAGAACTTTAAGTGACAGGCAACTATCAGGGTGAAAATATTGATATATAAATACAATGAGATTTCAATGTTCAGTTCTCTCAACTCTGCCTTTTGCCGATGTACAGATATTAACAGTTTAAATTAAATGTTTTAGCTCTTCTGTCTTTTCTGTTGATTTATTTGTTGTAAGATGAAATTTTTACTTATATCTTTTGGGTTTTTCAGAATCTCCCGCAAATATTAGATCCATGTTTAAAGGCAATTTTGAAAAAGGATATTTATCAGAAAAGAGGACAATATTCCATAAGGGTTGATGGCACAGAGATTGAGTACAATTCCAAATTTAGGTAATGTCTCTCCCAGTTACGCTGAGTTATATTTTTTAAGGCAAGTAATAACAAAGGTGTACTATATTTTGTCTTGAAAAGCCCCTCCTGCAGGAAAAAGTGAGATTGCATTTTGAATATTCTCTTTGTTTTTGTGTTTCCAGTAATATTCACCATAATACAAATTACGAAACATATTTTGATTTATCAAGTTGTACCAAACTAATATTTTTCAAACTGTGCCTGATGAAACCTGTGGGTTCCATGAACAGTCTTTAAAGCTGTGCGGGGAGGGCAGCAAGCAGGGAGCACAGCCCACCTGATCTAGAGGAGCCCTGCTTGATCTGAGTGTCCAACGTCTTTTGGTCAGGAAAAACTTCTGCTTCCTTTAAAACAACAAAACAAAACCCATCTTTTATATCAAGAACAAAAAGAGATGTTTTTCCCAAGAAGATAAAAGCATTGTATCCACGTTCCAAACAGTAATGATCTCAAGTTGCACCAGTCATCTTCACTATAATATAGTCAAATTCATAATGAAAATGTTGCTGAGTAAGCAAGTAATTAATCAAGGGAATGAGAAGATGATTTTAATGATCCCTAGACAGGGCATTTAGCTTCTTTCCAGGACTCTTGCAGACTGACTTTTGACACTTTTAAGTGTTCCTGACACTTAAATGTGTTGGTCAGTGGGTCTGTGTTTGAGGAGACTGGGGAAGGGGCTGTGTTAGAGGGCAGACTTGGATGACAGAGCCCCACTCTGTGACTTTCTGACTATGTGATATGCCCAACTCACTGAACCTCTCTAAGCATTTACTTCCCCCTTTATAATAGAACAAGGAATTGGCCCTTCTTTTTTGTGTGGCTATGAAGACTTAAACATGATTCAAAATCTGATCATTCCCGCTGGTACCACCCTGCTCCAAGCCACCGTCATCTAACTTTTTAGCCAGTCGTCTAACTTCCACTTTGCCTCGTTCCTCCTCTGTCCATACTACTCTCATTATAGAAGCTACAGGCACCCTGTCTCTACTCAAATCCCTCCATTGACTTCTTACTCAGGGCAAAAATCATAGTCTCTACAATGACCTAATAAATTGAGGACCTACTTTGTGTTCAAGGCTGAATGAATAACGCTAAAAATTAACTTGTTTACTTCCAGGAGAAATGTTTTATTTTCTGTTACTAATTAATTTAAATGTTTTCCCTCTAGACAGTCTTTGAATAACTGGTGCCTTTCTTGTGTTTTAGGTTATACATTTCTACAGAAATACACACTCCTCATTTTCTTCCATCAGTGTTTAATGTTGTTACTATGATCAACTTCACAGTAACATTCCAAGGTTTGCAAGATCAGCTCTTATCTACTATATTAATTCATGAAGTTCCTCATTTAGAAAATCAGCGTTTCCAGTTATTGGAGAGTATTTCCCTTGATGTTATGAATCTTGAAGAACTAGAGAAAAAAACACTCAATTTGCTGCAGAATTCACTAGGTAAAGTATTTAGTGATTCAGGAAACTTTTGTGTATCTTTGTGAAGAACAGAAAAATAGTCATAAGGACCATATAATGAATGGGAACCAAAATACCACATCACCATTTCTCAGATAACTGGCTAATGTAAGCGAACCACCCTCACTTCTAAAATTTAAACATTTTGATTCTTTTTGGTTTTTTTTATTTAGGTAACTTGGATTCACAAAATGATAGAAATTTAGATTGCGTTCACTCCTCATCAAATATGTGATAATACACTATTTCCACCACCACACTTCTTATGGTTCTCCACCACTTTCTACTGAACTCCGACCATCCCCTGCCCCTCTAGTAACCTCAGTTCTGCTGTCAATGTCGAAGAGTTATAAAATGGTGAATTTTGACAGTCCTCAGTTCCCATCTCTGCTTTAGCCCATGTGTCATAGGACAGCTGCCGCTATATAACTAGTAAAATGGGTTTCAAGAATCTGATTAGTTTTCTCATATACTCTTATAACTGTACTTTAGATGCCTGAAATTTATTATATATGTCAAGTTCAAATATAGAGACCAAAAGATTAGGTTTTAACCAAGTATTAGCTTAGAAAAGGACACAATCCAGTGACTTCTGTATATGCCATTAAAATGTGCTTATTGAAACCATTTTCTCTTTCAGCACAGAAGTATTTTAGAAACCATATATTGACATTTAAACTATATAAGCATCTCTAGTGGTAAAGGGTCTAGAAATAATATTGCTTTTTTTAAAGCACTTGAGGAAAATAGGAATGTTTGCCCATCAAATAGAAGCAGTGATAGCACAAATATAAAGGCTGCCCATAAATATTTGAAGAATTCTTGTCTGTATTTCTAAAACAGTGGTTTTTCAAAAGGTGAGTTGCAGCCTACTAGAGGGATGAGAATCATTTCCATTGGTCATGATCGACTTTGTTTAATAAAACAGAATGCAATGCAAAGTCTCAAGAGAGCATCATATGAAATAATAGTACTCTTGTGTGGTTTTTTTTGGAAATTTTATTTTCATTGTCTATGTGTGCAGTGTCTCTCAGTGGAAATTTATTCCTTATGATGAAGTGGCTGCTTACTTATGTGCCTGTGTTGAAAATAATCCACAAACCCTAAAGTGATATAAAGAAAAAAATGATAGTGGGAAGTGGGTCATTTGTACTATTAATTAAATTTATTAGACATATGACCTATCTTTACTTAAAATCTTATCCTCAAACTAAAACCTAGAGAAAGTGAGCAGTACAAGACTCCTGCAGTATAGACTGAGGAAGCTGCCAGGTAATGTGCCAATGATTCTTATTTAAATTCATTTTTGTGTCTTTAGGGTGTATACTAGATGACGAGGAAATTATAGACATCTTAAGAAAATCCAAAATGACTTCAAATGAAATTGCAAAGCGCATCAAAGCTACCAAAAAAGCAGAAAGTGAAATTCAAGAAACACGTAAAATCTACCTCCCCATTGCTACCCGAGGGGCTCTGCTCTACTTTCTAGTCACTGATCTTACACAAATCAACTACATGTACCAGTTCTCCCTAGACTGGTTTTGTCAAATTTTTCTTTTGTCAGTAGTTTCCAAAGGCAAAGAGCAAGAAGAAGGCAGTTTTAAAAGGGAGAAGACATCTCTGAAAAATATTTATGAAATTACACATCTTTCAAAAGAACCTATGTTAGAAAGTGAGAAAGACCTCTTAAACAACCTTCTTAAAAATTCAGTAGACGTGTTGACAAGAAATGTTTTTAAGGTGAGACATCCTTTAATGTGAATCTTGTATTCTTAACCTAACTCAGTCTAACCATTGCTTTTCCTTTATAGGTGGTCTCTTCAGCTCTGTTTAATCAACATAAGCTTTGCTTCTCCTTTCGACTTTGCACTGTAATTATGCAAAATAATGCTAATGAAAATCTAATGCAGGATGAAATTGGGTCCCTATCAGCTGAAGAATGGAAAACCTTCTTATATTCTAGTATATTGATCAATAGCAAAGATGTGATGCCCCATGCTAGATTTGACAGTAAGTAAAAGTAACTGCTTTGAATTTAGTTTAAAAAAAAAAACGTCTCTCCCTGAAAAACACTGCAAGATCTCTAAAGCACTCGAAGTCAATGCTCCTCTGTCGATTTTACTTTAAAAGCAGCTTGAGGTCCGTTAGGTCATTCTTGTGTTACATTATTGAGCATGTAACTGATATTCAGCTTTTCAATAAATAAACAGTAAGTATCATAGTTATTATAAATATAACCTACAAAGCAGAATACCTAATACTAAGCAATAAGGACACACACACACACACATTGATCAAATACCATCAGGAGTTAAAACTCACCCCTCCTAACTATAATTCCCTCATTTTCTTTTGAAAATTTGTCCAAAAAAATCATGCTTATCCAAAAAAAAAAAAAAAGAAAAAAAAAAAGAAACCAGGCAAATCATTTTGAAATGTTCTTATGTTATATATTTTAAAATATATTTGTATTTTTAATTGTAGCAAAATACATATAACCATTTTGAAGGGTACAGTTCATTACTTAAGTAGCATTAGATACATCTACATTGTTGTGTTGTGTTGTGTTGCAATTTTAAGTTCCCAAAAAGAAATTTTAAAGAAAGTTTGGCATTCTTACTGATGGGGGAAAATATTGGCGATTTGTCAAGACTTTGTCAAGTGTTTGGCAGCTATCAACAAAAGACTAGAAATTAGAATGGAAGCATGAAAAGAGTTGCCATGGAAGATATCAGACATTTGGACGGTTTGTTTTTTATTGATTCTTACTGGTACCTGATATACAGTTGATATTTAGTAAATGATTGTTGAATCAATGACTGCGCTTATGAATTTATTGGTATTTTTTTGCTTGCAAAAAAACATACAACCATAATTCAATAGCTTAAACCAAAGAAATAAAAAATTTTAGAAGGATCCTGGGATACTTAAAAAAAAAAAAAAAAAACAGCAAAAATGTGAACAACCAAACACCAATATAAGAAACCACTCTTGACAACTATTACCATAATTCAAATCTTGAAGTTCTCAGAGACTGCCTCACAAGTCCAGACTCCATATTCCCAGGAAGGTGAATCTGAATGCCATTGGCTCAGGAGTCTACTCCTGAATCAACCACTTAGAATCTTTAAAATGTCTTTAGTGTGCCTTAAAAAAAAGTAATTTCCATTTTTTGACTGTACAGCAATAAATGTTTATTATAAAAACAGAATTTGCAGATAAGCAAAAGATGAAAATAAATCTTATGTAATTCCACCATCCAGTGTAATCTTATTAATATTTTCTGCATCTTCTTTGCACTATTTTTCATTTGACATATATACATGTGTGAATATTCAAAACACTCTTTAAAAGAAAAGTTGAATTTTATATGCAGACATACTTGCTTTTTTCAAAATAATAGCATATCAAAAACAGCTATTTTGCCAGTAGACATAGACTATTTAATGTCTGCATAACATTCTAATTTTTTAATGTACCATATTTCCTTAATCATTCTTTTATGTTAGAGACTAGAGCTTTTTCCAATTTTTTCTTATACTGAACAGTAACACTATGCTTAACAGTCTTTACCCTTATCAGGATTCTAGTTTTAATAAAATGCAATTTTTGAATGTTTCGTTCATTTAAAAATGACCTTTTGAAAATAGTGTGGCAAGATGGAATACTAAGAAACTCCAGAACCTCCTTTTCCCACAGAGACATTGAATTAACAAGGTCTGGGCTAGATATGTCTGTGAGAACTCTAGAGACAAGTTAGAGTAGTCAGGTCATTATAAAGCCAAGAAGAGACGCCAGAGAAAAGAATAGAAAGAGATCAATGTTTGACATGCCTGTTAGTGCCCCTCCCTTTATGCAACATAGTGTAGAACAATCAAGGAAAAAAAAAAAAAAAACCTCCTTAGTGGAGCACTTTTTTCATGATGGAAACAAAATTTTTCAACCATATCTCCAACATTCTGGCTTGTCTGGGGTCTGCCCAAGAGACTGGTTTGTGTCTTACCTTACCCAGAGCACTGATAGGACTGGTACTAGATTTTGAAAGTCACTGAAAACAGGTGAGCAGTGTATTAGAGTTACAGTTCCACTGGCAGACATCAGGGGATGCAGGAAAGCAGAAAACATATGAAAAGTTGTATGACCTCCAGCCAGGTTGATAGGTGAAGTTCTTCCTCTACACAAAGCCAATACACATCAGACAGAGAGATGGTGGTTTTCACATATGGCTAATCCCAGCAAAAAATTGTAAGGCATGCAAAAAAACAATCAGCCCAAACAAAAGAACAAAGTAAGAATGCAGAAACCAACCCAGAAAAAATGCAAATATATAAACTCCATGAGATAATAAATATTTTTAAATAACTGTCATAAAGATACCCAATGAGCTAAAAGATAAAAGGAAGAAAAGAAGCATAAAAGCAACTAAGGGATGTCAGGAAAACAATACAAGGACAAAATTAAAATATGAACAAGAAGCTATACAAAAGAATAAAACAAAAATTCATGAGTTGAGAAATGCAATAATTGAGCTGAAAAATTCATTAGAAGGACTCAGTAGCAGACTTGGCCAGACAAGAGTAAATCAGCAAATTTTTGAAGACAAGATACTTGAAATCCTTAATTCAGAGAACAAAAAGAAAAAATAATAAAGACAATGCAAAGCTAAGAACTCTTAGGAAACTGTTAAGCAGACCAATGTATGCATTAGGGAATCCCAGAAGCAGAAGAGAGAGAGAAGGTGGAAAAGAGCTGATTGAAAGAGAGAATCACTGAAAAATTCCCAAACCTCAGGAAAGAAATATATATATATATATATATATATATATATATATATATATATATACTATTAGTTCTGTTCATGTGAAAATTCAAGGAACTCTAAATAGCCAAAATGGACAGGCCCTAGTGGAGTAGAAGTTTGGTCAACCATCTTAGGCTGGTGCAGTCCACGGCATTTCAAGGACCTGGGTTCAGGTGTGGGAGCCTGGAGAAACAATCATGATGACAACTAAATAAAAGTGCTTCTTCCTCCTCTCTCTCCCTGTCTGCCTGCCTCTGCTCACCTTCATCCTGGCTACACCTTTCCTTTAAAAAAAATAAATAGCCAAGATGATTTTTAAACAGAATAAAGTTGGAGGCAACATATTTTTTTTTAATTCAAACTGCATTATAAAGTTGCAGTAATCAAATAGCCTGGCACTGCCATAATGACTAACTGAAAAAGCAATCTATGAATGGGAGAATATATTTCAAATTATTTATTTGATATAGAGTTTATATATAGAATATATGAAGACTTCCTACAACTCAGTAATTAAAAAATCAAATAACCCAATTTAAAAATAAGCAAAGAACTTGAATAGACATTTCCCCCAAAGATGATATATAAATGTCCAATAAGCATATAAAAAGATTTTCACCATCACTAATCAAGAAATGCAAATCAAAACCATAGTTAGATATCATTTCACACGAACTAGGATATGGAAAATAGAAAATAAAAAGTACTGGTAAAGATATGAAGAAAATTAGAACCCTTGTGTACTGCTGATGCAATTGTTAAATGGTATAGCTTATAGAAAACAATATAAAGAATTCTTTAAAAATTAAAAATAGAGCTACCATATGATCTAACAATCCCACTTCGGACTATGCATCCAAAACAATTGAAAGCAGGGTCTTAAGATTTGCACCCCTGTGTTCTTAGAAGCACTTTCTACAATCATTCATAGACTGAAGCAACCCAAATACTTACCAGTGGGTAAATGGATAAACAAAATGTTGTGTATGCATAAAATAGAATATTATTCAGTCTTTCAAAACAAAGGAAACTCTGTTACATGCTACAGCTTGGATGAACCTTGAAGATAACATGCTAAGTGAAATAAGCCAGTCGCAAGAAGACAGACAGCCTGATTTCACTTATATGAAGTGTCTCTCCAAAAAAGTCAGATTCATAGAAAACAAAAGTAGAATGGTGGTTGCCAATAGTTGGGGGAAGAGGAAGCGGGGACTAGTTTAATGGGTACAGAGTTTCAGATTTACAGAGAAAGTTCTGGAAATTTCACAATTTGAATGTATTTGACTACTGAACTGTACACTTAAAAATAGTTAAAATGGTAAACTTTGTTTTTTTACCAAAATAAAAGATATTGCCTCTTATATAATAACTGTTATATAGCATGACTTTTCATTCAGTAACAAAAGTTAATTAAGCATCTACTCATTTAAATGAGTAAAATATAAATGATACATACATGTATTTGCATATGATCATTTTTCCTTTTCTGTTAGGCATGCACGAAATCTGTGTACATGAACATCTTCAGTGGTTGTCAGATTCCAGATGGAAACAATGCCAATATCTTAGCAATGAGCTAGAACCATTTTCCCTTTTATGCAAATCCCTTTTATCAAATGTAACACAATGGAATGCTTTTAAAAACAGTAATGCTGTATATCTTCTGATGAGCACACCTTTCTCTTCAAAAACTATTTCATTGGAAGAAAATAAGGAATCACCTAATGAAAGTAAGAAAACATACAATACTTTCATCTGAATTGCATATATGTGTGTGCTTATTTTTAACTGGATTGTTTTTGTGTGTGTTTTTTGTTTGTTTTTGGTCCATTTTAAGAACCCTATTAGTGTAATAGATAATTAATTTTCTACCTTTTCTGGCTTGTTAAAGATTTAACTTATTCATTCTTCAAAATCTGTCATTGTTTATTGGATTTTTTTATAGTATCTGTACCATACAAATGCTTAAATGTCCAATATGTTATATCTGGGGATTTTTTCTTTTAGAGTTTCTTGATTTCTAGTTCTGATTTAGAAGTTTTACTCCTCACCCTACCCAATAATTTTCTTTGAGTTATTATTTTATTTTCTTGCATTTGTCATTAATCTATCTTGAATGAATTTCATATTACATTCTAAAATAAGTCCATTTTTTTACTTAAAGGCACTCATTACTGATCCTTTTTGTAAAGATCTTTTAGTTTTGCAAATAATTCCCAATTTATCAATTTGTAACTAGATTTTCATGTATGATGGACTTTTTAAAGTTCAATAAGCCTATTTTTGCTATATTTAAAAAGCTAGTCTGCAATATAATTTGTATTTACAGTTAGACATTAGAGAAATACCATAGCAATATGAGGTAGATAGAAATGATAGCTGTATATAGGATAGTTGAAAATGAACACTTCCCATCTTGCCTGAGAGTGTGATCCAGTAGCATTCTCTTGCAGTAGCTAGAGGGGCCATGAATCGTATGCATGTATGTATAGGTGTGATATTCAGTTTTGAGAATCTTGTTGCATTTCCATTTGAATATGGTTTCATATATCTCTTATGGGTATATTATAAATAAAAATCTCTTTCTCTAGAGTTATTAGTTTATATTCATCAGGAAAGCATCATATCACAGCAGCATGCTCTAGTGTCGGTTTTCCTATGTATACTCTTTGGTTCTCTTTTTTTCCTTCAGTTATCCATGATCTTGCACTTCATCAACTATTTCACCAGGATCAAAGTGAAACTTCAATCTACCTTAATGACCTCATCTTTTGCAGTACTAAAGATAGTCAAAAATGCCTCAAAATCCTACTTATTAGTTTATTGTTTTTATTACTTTCTATCTATAAAGCTCAAAAGAATTTAGCCATGTCTAAAAACATCTTTATAATTTTGCAACAAAAAATTTTTGTTATATCTTTTAGTGATACAAAGTATTTGATTGTTAATCTCAGTTTCTTTCTTTAAATTATATCTAATTGAAGCTTCGAATGAAGATGAAGAAACATGTAGTTCTATAAATTTTCCCTGGGAGAAACTCACTCCATTTCAAAGACTTATTTTGGTAAGATGTGCTATGAAAAAATACTGATATTTATTCTAAGCACTTTATCATTAACATATATCTTCAAATCTAAAATTTTATGAGCAAGAAATATCAATTTTACAAGCTAACATTTAATGAGCATTGATATAGGGAAGCACATACACTCCTACTCTCTCTTGTGCAGAGAGAATCTAATTAGAGTAGCAATCCTGGCATTTCCTGAACCCCCTGATTTACTCTTCCCTAGAGAGAAGGATTTATAAGGTGGGTAAATTTGAGAGGTGAATTCAAAAGGCATGGCTCAGCCCCTTCTGTTTTAGAATCTGCCTTCCTGTGAAAGCAGGAAGCAAAGTAGAAAGTGTGAATTTTGCTTGAGTGCCATAAATCACACAGCAACACTCTGACCCTGTAGGGTGAAGCCAATGACTGCCGAGCAATGCTTGTCTAACCTCAGTGTTCAGCGTCAGGAAGGGCATACAACAAAACCATAACCACCACCTTGGCCTTTATTGTTAGTAAAGGCAATAATTTGCCTCATCTTTCTGTTTCTCAATTGCTTCAGTATACAGTGAGGGTGGGGTAGTTGAGTTACGGATATAAATAAATGTTATTTATGGGCCCCCCTGAAACATCAAAAGCTTAGCATGTGCTAAGTATTTTTTATGCACTATTTCATTTAGCCTTCATAATAATCTTAGGGAATAGGCACAATTATTTTTTCCTATTTTACATGAGGCTGTCTGAGATAGTTAACATTAAAACTTAGACAGTTTGATCTAAAATCTGTGCTCTGGCTAACAGCGTATTATTCTTTCCAAAGTAAATCATCCTGAATACATCCTTTCACTTCAAAAAATCTTTATTTTTATATTTACCCTCTGGTTTAGTGATGGAAAATTCCTTCTCATTCCCTATTAATCCTATTTTCCTAAAAATGCCAGGATAGACAGCCAATTATTTTATTTCTGCCTTACATTTTATTTTAAAGTAGTTTGGTAGCCCTATTCTACATGTGGATTATTGATATGATCATGATATGAAAATGTATTTAACCCATGTTAACTGACAAGTGCAAAATACTAAATAATCTGTGTAGTAAAACTCCATTGGGGGTGGGGCCATTTAGGGGAGGGTATACAGAGAGATGCTTCCAGGTGTAGAGACAATATCTGTAGGAAAACATGAAACAATGATAGTTATCTAGAAAATAGGACCTGTATTTTTCAATTTATGCTTTTTTTATGTTGTCTGAATTTTATGTAACAAGAATGTAATATCTTAACAAAAACAGTAAAAGCCCATGCTACATTACCTTTCCCCAGTTAGTTCCAGGTAATTTTAGTTTATGAACTAGAAGCTTTAATAGTATAATGATCCTATTTTCCAAACCCACTGTCAGAAGACATAATCTGATAAAGTGGTAAGTGTATATATAGGGAAACTGACTGAGAATATTTGAAACTGTTATCTGTATGAGTTAGGCATTTAAATTGCCGTATTAAGTCAGAAAATATATTTTTAAATAACAACCTGGAGACAGATAATATCATGGGACTCCAAGAGAGCAAAGACTTTGTCAAGTTTATTTACCTCTCCCCATTGCTATAGTCTATGGGACAGAAAGGGAGGAAGAATACAATGAGAAGATAACATGAAGAAACTTTTCAGAAGTATTTTCAGCTGCTTAGAAAAGAGCTGGTAAAATTAAATTCAGTAGAACTCCATTTGTTCAATATTCCCTTTCTCTTGCTCCCTTCAGAAAAAAAGTTCATCATACAAAAAAAAAAAAACAGCTATAGACCAAAAACTCTGATAAACATAGATGCAAAAATCCTCAACAAAATACTAGCAAACAAAACTCAACGGTACATTAAGATAATCATGCAAATGGGACTTATTAATAGAATTCAAGGATGGTTTGTTATATCCATATCAATAAAATGTACTATCCCACAGAAACAAAAGGAAGGGGAAAAAACATAATCTTATCTATAGGTACATAAAAATTTGGACAAGACTCAATATCCATTTATATATTTTTTAGAGTTAACAAAATAGGCATAGAAAAAATCTCAAGGTGATAAAGTCCATATCTGATCATACCTCATCATAAAGTTCTTAATATGATGAACCCACAGTCAACATCATACTCACTAGTGAAAAGCTGAAAGCTTTTCCTCTAATATCAGGAACAAGACAGGGATGTCCACTCTCAGCACTATTATTCAACATATTAGAAGTCCTAGCCAGAGTCATTAGACAAGAAGAGGAAATAAAGTCATCAAAATTGAAAAGGATGAACTAACACATCACTGTTTTTAGATGGTAAACAGAAAATCTCAAAGACTCTAGGAAAAAATAGAAATAAGTGAATACATAAAAGGACAGATGACAAAATATACAAATTAAAATTGATGTAGAAAAATTTGTTGTGTTTCTATATACAAGTAACAAACCAGCAGAAAAACAAATCAGGAAAGCAATCCCATTTACAATTTCATAAAAAATTATTGACCAGGGAATAAATTTTACCATAGAAGTAAAAGATCTGTACACTAAAAACTATATATTATTAAAATAAATACAAGGCACAAAGAAATGGAAAGTTATGTTATGCTTAATAATTAGAAGAATTAAATAATTTGGATGATCATATTTCCTAAAGCAATGTAGAGATTCAATGCAATCCCTATCAAAATTCCAGTGGCAATCTTCAGAGAAATAGAACCCAAAAAAACCATAATTTATATGGAACTCTAAAAGACCCTGGAATAACAAAAACAACTCAGAAGAAAAAGAGCAAAAATATAAGGTGTCATTCC
This sequence comes from Solenodon paradoxus, assembly GCA_004363575.1. NCBI lineage: Eukaryota > Metazoa > Chordata > Mammalia > Eulipotyphla > Solenodontidae > Solenodon > Solenodon paradoxus. Next base: position 239,567 of record RJWH01000583.1, read on the forward strand.
TCAATTTATAGTATAAAGTAATTGAAATAGCATGGTATTGGAATGGAAACAGACACAGATCAATGGAACAAAATTGAAAGCCCAAAAATAAGCCCACACACCTATGGAAAACTAATTTACAACAAAGAAGCCAAGAACATACGATGGAGCAAAGAAATTCTCTTCCATAAATGATGTTGAAAAAACTGGGCCACATACAAAAGAATGAAACTAGACAACTGTCCAGCACCATACACAGAAATTAATTCAAAATAGATTTAAAATCTAACCAGGACTAGCATCCAAAATTTATAAAGAATTCATAAAACTCAACAACAAAATAACCTGATTGAAAAATGAGCGAAGGGTCTGAATAGACCCTATTCTAAAGAAGACATTTTTGACCAACAGGCACATGAAAAAAATGTTCATCGTAGCTTATTTTTAGAGAAATGCAAATCAAAACAATGAGATATCATTTAACATGTGTGAGGATGACTGTCATCAAAAAGACAAGAAACAACAAGTGTTAGAGAAGATGTGGAGAGAAGGGAAATGCTTGTATCCTTTTGATGGAAATATAAAGCTCTTAAGGAAAATAGTATGGGCATTCATCAAAAAACAACAGCAGCACAAGTTCCACACTATCCAGTTATCCCAATTCAGGGTACTCACCTAAAGAATACGAAAGCAGTGATTCAAAGAGATATGCACCCCCACGTTCCCAATAACCAAAAGTTGAAAGCAGCCTAAAGACCCACCAACAGATGATTGAATAAAGATGTGGTTTATTTACACAATGAACTATTACTCAGCTATTACAAAAAGATGAAATCATACAATTTACAACAACATGGATAGATCTAGAGTTTTACCAAGTGAAATAAATGAGAGAAAGACAACTGATGTATTGTTTCACTCATATGTGGGATGGACTTTTAGTAGTGAACAATTTATTATATACAGATCTTGACATAAGGAAGCATACCAGAAACTCCTATATTATAGTGCAATTTTGTGTCAAAATCAAATAAATAAGACAAAACAAGCAGCAATCAAAAAAAATACATCCTAGACTTGAAAAACAAAATATGGTTAACAGAAGAGAAAGGGCTTAGGAGGGTAAGATGAAAGAATGGGAACTAGACTCTTGGTATTACACGCAATGCAGTACATACAGATGCTGAATTATAATTCTGTACCCCACAAAACCACATGTTATAAAGCACTGTTACTTCCATCAAAACATTTTTAAAGAATGAAGTCACTGAGATGGAAAATTAAAACAGCAGAGACTTTTAATAAATGTTTGATTAATCAGTAAAAGGGGGTGACAGCATGATGCTGACAAAGGATCATGATCGCACTTGGGAACACAGATTCTCCTCACTGATGCTAGTCCCACACCTAATCATTTTTCTCACTTGGCTGATTCTAACTTTCATTAATTAGATATTACATGAACTCTGCTGTTAAACCCCAGGTTCTTTGTGTGTTGTCGATTTTCATTTTTTAATATATTCTGCATTTATTAAAAATAAAAGTTTGAGATTATCTTTTCAAAAGGGTAACACTAAAGAACAGAATTCAATATAGTGAATATACATACTATGTTAAAGATGTGAAATCACCAATATTTGACAATTATATTGACCTGAAAAAAAGGAATTTCCCATCGTTCGACCTAGTACATCCACACAGACCCACATATACTGTGTTGACTTAACGAATGGAGTCTCTGATGCTGAAAATGTTCATGTGAGAATTCATGATCATTCTGTAAAGAAAAAGTACATACGTGATTTGTATAAAACTATCTTCATGAAAGAGTTCTTTCCTCTGAAATGTGCAATGATTGCTAATAGGCCCTGAACCATTACTTAACACATGTGTAGTGTCTCAAAAATCTTTCAGTCTTTCTAAGCTCTTCAGAGCTGTACTCAATTTAAGCACACAAATATTGTGCTACTTATTTTCATTTTATCTATGTAAGAGTCAGTCTCTTCTAATGTGCTTTTCTGGATTTTAATACTACACCAAGGGGTTTTCTTTCTCTAGACATGGACAACAGGGCAGAAAGAAACCTAGGAAAGGGTCTTTTTTGCAGAATCAGACAATAGAACTTGAATTTTTACATCAAAAATGAGACTCTCAGAGTGTGAAAAAGATTGAGACACAAGGTGACCCTGTCATCTAGAAAGGGCCATCGGAAGGTCAGAGCAGAGGCAGCAGTTTCCCTTATAGACTCTCTTCTGTTAAACCCTCTCAACACAGGCATAAGAAACTCCAAATGACAACCTAAAATAATGAGTGCTTCTTTGTTTTGTTTCATTTTACCATAGGAAATAATCCCTTGAGTGGTTTTTAAAGTGGCTTTATCTTCCATGTTTTTTCTTAGATAAAGATTCTTAGACCAGAATGTTTACTGAATTCAGTGAAAAAGTTCATAACTGAAAAACTCGGAAATGAATATCTTTGCAGGACTGGAATTAAATTGGAAAACTCATATAAAGAATCCAATGCCAGAACTCCACTGGTACTTATTCACTCCGAAGGTAAGCCGTTTGTGAACAGTTAAGATGACACAATATTGGTCAAGAGATGTAGAGAAGTAGATTCTGTGTCAGATGGCGTATGCTTAAAATATTTTCCTAATTTTATTTATATATTGTGGAAAAGGGATCAATTAAAACTTTTTTTTTTTGAGGAAGGAAGCACACAGGAATGACAACAAGTTGGCAGGCAGAGATAGAGGAGGAAGAAGCATTTTTATTCATTGATCTGATTGTTCATATTTTGGTCTCCTCCCTGTACCTGAAGTCACGAACCCAGGACCCTGGGCTTTATGTGGACTGTGCTGCCTCAGACACTGATTTAACACTTGAGCCACCAAGGATTACCAATTAAAATGTTATACTATAAAAAGAACCAACCTTTCTAAGTATGTGGATGAATAAGGAGGCATAAGGACAGATTAACAAATATGGGGAAAAAAATCAGTGCTAATTTTCTGTGCAGAAAATACATTCCAAACATGTATTATTGATTTTGAAAGTTGGTATTGTCCTTGTACTTTATGATTGTTTTTGATTAACACTGACTCATGAAAAAATAGATAGGTTATAAACTATCAGAAATTGGCCCTGATGCTCCAGCCCTTATATTCCTTAAAACTCCAAGTGACTTTTAAATTTTTTCTGGTCTTTGTTCTACAAACCCTAAGTAAAATATTTTCCCCTATGCAAAATTTTTTCTCCTACATCATCATCTCCAAATCAACCATGTCTTTGAATGCCTCTTTTTCAAACACTGGGTCTATTCAGCAAAAAAACCTCATTCAAAATGCCTGCAGGCAGTGGCTTTCTCAACCTGGAACCTTTGCATGTAAAGCTATAAGCCTGACACTCGTAAGAGGTACTGTCCATTTCTTGAAGACTTAACCCAAGATGGGTTAGACTAGCTAGAGCTCTAGTCATCACATCAATGTTCTAAGTAATAGAATGAAAGAAAGGAAGCATCACACAACAATTTGTTAACACACTTTGTTGTCCAAGTCTTTTTACAAATCTTCAATGCCTAGATGCAGCTGCAAGAGAAGGTACGAACAAAGTATTTTAGTTGAGGACATGATCATCTCAAATAATATTGGGGTTCAGCTCCAGTGGGGAGAAAATTTAAGTCTTGGTGCAGCAGTTGCTATTACAGATAAATATCCTCATCCCCATCTGTTAGAGACCCAGGCCCTCCAGTTAGTAAGTGGTAGAGCCAATCTTTGAAATCTGGCTTCTTACTTCAAAGAAAATGGCTTTCCCACTGTATCTACACCTTCTTATGCCACCACTCAATATATGCTGTACTGTATTTTTTTTAAGAAGGAATTCATTGAGTTTACAATTGTACCTCTCCGCATTATTACTATACAGGGATTGACCTCACCAACACACTCCTGAAATTGGCGCAGGAGTTAAAAGGAACCACACAACACGTGACCATGATTTCTTTGGGTCGCGTCCAGGCAGCTAAAGCAGAAGCCCTCATTTTTAAGGCCCTGCAGGAAACCGAGCAATGGGTCTTCCTCCAGAACTGCCATCTTGCAGCATCGTTTATGCCAAGGCTTTGCGCTATTGTGGAATCGTAAGACTTTTACATTTATTTGTGAGAGATTAGATTAATCATTAAAACAGTGAAATAAGACTGGCACTAGTAATGTATACTGTGCTTAAACAATGCTGAAATAATGCCTTGGGCCACTCAGAGGAAATTTCAGCTATCCTATCTGGGTTCTCTGTTCTCCAAGAATTTGAAAACTACTCCTTTTTATTAGAGAAAAAAGGCCTCTTTAATTGTTACTTTCTGTTTGTGGGGGGTTTTTCGTTGTTTGATTTTTACCACTTTCTCTCCTAAAATTTTCACTCTCAGTAGCTATACATAATATATACACACGCATATATGGATGTTGGAATCCATAACGTAGTTGGATTTTTTTAATATTCTATAGGAACATACCTGGCATTCATACTTTCAGTGATGATTTATTTTATGTCATATGCATAGTACTTATTCTGACGTTCTGTAGCTCAATTCACTCTTTAGAAAGTTGTATCTTCCAAAGCACTTGCCCACTTAGGAAGAAATTTTCATAGGCTTAGTCTGCTTGTTTGCAATGGAAATATGTGGAAGCTGACTGCGATAACTTTGAGAGAAGAATTATCAGTGTATTGAATTAATGTTTTAACCACTTATATTTTATGCTTTTTTCTCTAGCCTTTCATTTCTGTCTGCTGTGCTTTGTAAAGACACTATTATACCATAAAGGTATATTGAAATAAGAGTCTTCTCTTCATCCAGTTATTTTTTTGTTGAACACATATGCCAGGAAATTATAAAACTAAAATGTGATTGCCTGACAAATTTCTAAAAACTCTGATACTCTCATCCATTCTGTTTCCATACTGTTATTAATTTACCAGTTTAAAAACTATTTAATGATTTTTCTTTTTGATGCTTACTTCATCACAGAAGATGAGGATGAATTAGTTATATTTCAATGGATGTATATTTTGGAGGCATGACACAATCATTTCTACCAGGTCTTTCATTCACATTCATTCAGAAAATATTTATAGGGCGCTAGCTATTTACCAAGAATCATTCTAGAGACTAAGGAGAGTGTGGATCAAAAAGACATTGTATTAATCTCCAAGTGCATTACAGTAGAGAGACAACAGTATAGTGATAATGATGTATCACTAAAAAAAGAAATAGAAAAATGTTCTTCAGACAGAATTTTTGACTTAGCTAAGATACATAAAGACTTAATAAAGATATGTGCGAAACATCCTATATAATCAGAGAGCTATTAAGAGAAATTCATACATTTTTGCCAAATTAAGCCTTTTTTAAACATTTAAGACTTAACAGTCTAGCAGCTTACAGATAAGAAAGGAAAATGCCAAAGAAAACATTCCTAAATTTAGAAAGGGAAGAAATATTTTCGCAATATATTGCTAAGAGAAAAAAATCAGACTACAGTGTAACAATGTAATGTTTTATTTAAAGAATGAGAAAAAGAGACGTGGAGGGGACCAAAGGAGAAAAGTATACTTATACCTTCTTAGTGAACTGCAATTATTTGTTTACTTTGTTTAATATCATTTGGTGTTCTGTTATTGTTTTCACTTTTATTAATTTTGGTTTATTTTGTAAATTAAATTTTTTTCTGACTTTCAGCAAAGTTGCAAGAATAGTACAAAACCTTCCCATACCTTTTATATCCAGTTCCCAATTGTGAACGTTTACCCTATCGTTTCTTTCATATGTACAGGGTTTTTCTCTTTTTTTTTATTATTATTATTATTTGAAAATAAAGGGCAGGCATGATGCTAGTTGACCCCTAAACATGTCAGTGTATTTATTGATTATCTAATTAATGACTACTTAGTCGCACCCAGCTCGTCGTCCCAATAATATCTTCTATGGCAAAAAAAGAAAACAGCTGTGGTACAGGTCCCAAGGATTTCTCTTTGAATTAAATTGTCATGTCTTATAAACTTCCTTTATTCTAGAGTAGTTCCTCAGTCTGTATTTTGTTTTTCGTAACTTTAAGATGTTTGAAAAGTATAGGTTATTTTAATGACAATTATATAATTTCTTTTGTTTACATTGTTATATTCATTTTAGGAGACTGAAACCACACCTCAGTCTGGGAGTATTTCACACACCAGAGTTCAGTGCCCCTTATCAGCAACGTGCTCCATCTTTCTTTCCCCCTCCTCTCACTGTTTGCATATAGAAATGCTACTGATTTTTTCTGTGCTGACTTCTATCTTGCCTCTTTGCTGTATTCACTCATTGTTTCCAGCAGTTTTTTGGTGGCTTTAGGATGTTCTAGGTATAATACCATTTCATCTGCAAAAAAATGATAGTTTTATTTCTTCTTTTCCTATCTGAATTCCTTTAATGAACATTTCTTGCCTTATTGCTCTGAACCATACTTCTAGAACTGAGCGGAATAGTAGTATGAGACTGAGCAGCCTTGTCTTGTTCCAGATCTTTGGGGAAAGGTTTTCAGTTTTTACCATTGAGTATGACATTGACTGGATGTTGAATCTTGTCAAGTACTTTGTATGCATCTATTGATATGATCATATGGTTGTTTAATTTAATCTTTATTGAAGTAGCTATGATTTACAAAATAATATAAACCCGTATGTCCAGGTTCACTATTCCTCAAATATGTGAAAACATACCCTGTCCTCCACCAGATCACCGTATGTCCTTCACTGCTGTCCACTGGACACATTCAACACTTGCTCCCACCCACCTTTACCCATTCTCCACTGGTAACCTCAGTTCTATTATTAATTTCCAAGGGTAGGCTTTTGTTTTATCTGTTCCTTTGCTTTGTTTCTTTATATTCTACATATCGGCAAAGTCTTCCAGTATTGTTTTTCTTCTTCTGATTTATTTCACTTAGAATAATCCCCTCTAGTTCCATCCATGTTGTCACAAATGACAGGATTTCATATTTTTTAGGGCTGTGTCATATTCCATTGTGTAAATGTATCACATCATCTTTATTCATCCAAGTCTTGGTTATTGTCAGTAATGCCACAATAAACATGGAGTTGCGTGTATCTCTGTGAATTAGTGTTCTGTGTTATGTAGAAATTAAGTGCATTATATCAGATTTCCATTCTCAAAATTTAAAGGAACCTCCATACTACTCTCCATGAAGGTTGTACCAATTTACTCTTCCACCGACAATGTAAAAGTGTTCCCTTTTCTCTACATTTTCACCAACATTTGTTGTTTCCATTCTTTTGAATAATATCCAGTCTCACAGATACAAGGTGAAATCTCATTGCTGTGTTGATTTGCATTTTCCAAATGACAAGTGAAGAAAAACATCTTTTCATATGCCTGTTGGCAATTTGTATATCTTCTTTGGAGAAATGTCTATCTAATTCTTCCATCCATTTTTTTAAAGTGGGTTATTTGTTCCTCTATTGTTAAGCTTTATGAGTTCCTTATGTATTTTCTATATTTAATCTTTTTCAGATGTATGATGTGCAAATATTTTCTCCCAGTCAGTATGTTGGTTCATATACATTAATAAGAGTTGTATCTTCTTGCTGAATTGACATTTAATCATTATATAGTATCCATCTCTGTCTTTTGTTATCTTCTTTATCTGGAAATCTATTTTACTGACATGATATGGCTTTGCCTTCATTTTTTTCAGTTGTCATTTGCCTACAGGACTGTCTTCCAACCATTGAATTTGAGCCTTTGTCTATCTTTCAAATGTAGATGAGTTTCCTGAATGCAACAGAAAGTCGGGTTATGTTTTTTTTTAATTGTTTCAACCACTCTTGTGCTGTTTGATTGGTGAGTTCAATCCATTAACATTTAGGGTGCTTATTCAAATGGTAGCTGCTTATTGTCATTTTGTTCATTGCTTTCTGCCTGTTATTGCAGACTACCTTTGTTATTCTCTTTTTCCTCTTAGAAGATTTGAAAGCAGTTATGTTGTGTTTGACTGGTCTTTTTATTTTCTTCCTTGTTTTTCCCCTGGAGTCATGTTTTGAGGTTACCCAATGGTTTACATAAAAGTTCCTATGCATATAAACTGTTCTTACTTGAAAGCAAGACATTGAGCTCATTCTAACAGCTTATGGTTTTATTCTCCTGCTTCCCACATTTTGATTTTGATGTCTTGCTATTTTTATGTGGGGTTTTATTTTCATTTTATAATACTTCCTGTAAGGCTGGTTTTATGGTAATGAATTCCCGTTACCTTTTACTTCTCTGAAAAGCACTGTATAATTCCTTCAAATCTAAGTGATAACCTAACAGGGTATTCTTCGTTAAAAGTCCTTTTATTTCAGCACTTTGAATATATCATGCCATTTCCTTCTGTAATGTTTCAGCTGAGAAATCTGCTGACAGTCCTACGGGGCTCCTTTGTGTGTAACTCATTTTTCTCTAGCTGCTTTTAAGATTTCTCTTTAGCTTGTACTTTTAACACTTGAATAATGATGTGTCTTAGTAGGTAGATCTGTTTGACTTTCTTTTGTTTGGAACTCTTTGAGTTTCCTGAGACTGGAGGTTTGCTTTCTTTCTCAGGTTAGGGAAATTCTTATATATTATTTCTTCAAATATAGTTTCTGCCCGATTGTCTCTCCCTTCTACTTCTGGGAACCTTCGGATGTGAATTTGCTTTTCTTGATGTTATCCCATAGGTCTTATATGCTGTCTTTAAATACTTTCATTCTATTTTCTCTTTACTGGTCTGTTTGAGTGCATTCCACTGCTCTATCTTCTAGCTCACTGGTCCTGTTAGAGGCTTCTTCCAGTCTACTGCTGAGTCCCTCTCTTGTGCTCTTTAGCTCAGCTATTACCTCGTTAGCTCCATGAATTCTGTTTGGAACTGCTTCGTATTTTCTCTATCTTTGTTATAATTTTCTTTTTGTTCCTCCATTGTTTTCCTAATATCAGTGAGAAATATTAAAACTGTTGCTTTAAAGTCTTTATCAAGTAGTTTACTTAAGTCTGTCGAGTTTAAATTTTCTCCCTGGAGTTTTGCTTTGGTCCATCATTTTGCACATATTTCTGTCTCTTCAATCTGTTTGGCATTCTGTGTTTATTTCTATGACTTAGCCTTCCCTGATGGAAAGGTCTTGCATTATGGTATCAGGTTGCACAGAGTACACCTGGGTGTTAGTTTGGAAAGTTGGGCTTTCTTTAGTTGTGTGATCTCAACACTTAATTGGACTTGTTGAAGCTCTGGGGTGAGCCCTGTGTTGAGGGCTGAGAACGCAGTCTACAGGGTTGGAGTTGACGCAGGCAATGTAGAGTTTTCTCCCAGAGTCATAAGCATGAAAAACAAAGCCCAAGGAGGAAGACCCAAGAGTTATGAGTCCAGTCTGCAAGCAAGTCACAGTTCCACTGTAGCTTACAGAAAAGAGACAACTGGGAGCTGTTCCTATGGAGTGCACTCCCTTTTGAAAGTTCCATAATCCCATAGTCCCAGCAGGGGGGTGGTAAACAAGCCTTGAAGCCTGGGGTGGAATTTCAGGAAGTTCCAAATAGAAACAAAGCTGTTTAGCTGTTGCTGCAGGCAGGTGGGAGCTCTTTTTTCATACAGCTTTTCCAATTATTTCCCCCTGAGAAGAGCAAAATGGAATGCTCCTTGCCAGGGAAACAATCAACTATTCACAGCATGGACCTAGCACTCTGTCTCTGACTGCCTGTAGAAAGGCAGGAGTAAGTGCCAGCAGTCCTGCACCAGTGTACTTATGACAAGGAGGGTAGATGCTTTCTCCCCCTGGGGATGTTCCCACAGTGGTGGTCTCCAGTACCAGCACCATGAGGAGGCAGCATCTCCAATCACAGAGATAACTTCCCTCTTCCGACCCCATGACTAGGCTCCCAGCTCAGTAACTGAAAGCCAGTTCCCAGGTATGGAAGCATTTACTGTGGGAGAAAGTTCTGGGACTGTGTTCTTTTTTGCTGGTTTCTCCTATGGTCCAGAGTCTTGAAACAGATTGTGGCACCAAGACATGTGTGGCTTCTCCTACCTTTTATGGAGGTGCGTCTCTCTTTGTGGAGATGTTGGTCCTGTTTCATTTCAAAGATCACAGTTGCCCAGTAGGTGAGGTTTCTTGTTGTTGTTTTCTATGGGGAGGAGTCAAGCTTAAGAACAGTCTGCTATCCTGGATCCTGATCATGTAAATTTTTAGTTTTTTCTTTGCTGATATTGTGTATTACATTGACTGATTTGCATATGTTGAACCATCTTTGCATTCTGGAGTAAATCCCACTTGATAGTGATATATAATTTTTTTAATGTGCTATTGAATTTTGGTCTGTCAAGACTTTGTTGAGAATTTTTGCATCTGTATAGATCAGTGATACTGGTCTGTAATTTTCCTTCTTGGTGCTTCTTGTCTGCTTTTGGAATCAGAGTAAAGTTAGCCTCATACAATGTACTTGGGAATTTTCCCTCTTCAATTTTGTGAGAGATTTTAGGGAGAATGGGGATTAGCTATTCTTTGAATGTTTGGTAGACTTCGCTAGTAAACCATCTGATCCTGAGCTCTTGTTTTTTGGAGACTTTTGACCATTGCTTCAATTTCTCTGTTGGCGATTGGTGTGTTCATCACCTTTTTATAACTATTTTTTTGAGTCGTATATATGTTAAATTGTCTCAATCACTGTCAATGGATTTCTTCTCTAGGGAGCTCATGGTGTCTTCCTCTCTTTGAACCATTTACATTTTATTAGGGGGATTTGGATTTTTGGCATGACTTTCTTCTCTGCCTTGAATTTATCACTGGAGCTTTCCTTTCTTCTTTTAATTTCTTCCTAGGTAGTGGGTTCTGCACTACTCCTAGGCGGTGCATGCTTCTGGAGTTTGCTAATGTAAATTGTGGGGCTGAGATTGAGTCTTCTCTCTCACTTGTATGTTGATGCTTTGGTCTCAGTTCACTTAATGCCTATTGGCCCCTGTGGGGATGGGGGCCACTTTCTCTCTGGCATGGCTACTGGCAAAGTCAGTTATTTTGTAAAGTGTCCATAAATTTTGGCTTGTATGTTGCTTTCTTGTGGTTAGATAAAGGTTATGCAGTACTGCAGGAATATCACGGAACTGATTTTGCATCTTTCTTGGTATATCATATCAAGAAGCTCATGTGTCAATTTCTTCCACCATAGTGATATGACCTTTGATCATTTTAGGGACTTTAGGCACTGTAAGGATTTTCAGGCCATGTGTAGTTTTCAAACTTTCACTCAATTGTCTTAACACACATTGAAAATTTTTGACTGAATTATTGCTACATTATTTGCAAAATTGTCACTTTTTAACTTCACAATTCCTCTAAATGTATTGAATGTTGTATTATAAGAGTTTTCCTTTCTCCCCCACTTATTTACTCATTTGTTTGTCAATTTGGATTCATAGATTCTTATTGTATTCAGTGGATTATCATCTAACTATTGTCATTATTTTGATGTTCAGTTGCCCCAGATTTGATGAGTGAAATTCTTTATTTTGTTCTTACCTTGTCATTTTTTTCATGTTTTTAATGAGCATATATTATTTTTGTACTTAGAGGAGGAAAAACTTTTTAAATAGGAATTATGCAAATTCTTGTGCAACTTGAAAAATTTTATGGTAGTCTGATAAGACCTCTGATAATTAAAATGATTGCTAATATTACTTCAAACATCAAAATACTATGTTTTTTAGAACATGTTCATTTAGTTCACATTTTTCACATTAAAATATTTATAATTATTTTATTTTATAGATTTAATAGTCCAGATGTGCCTGTTGACCCTGGGTTTAGGCTGTGGTTAAGCTCAAAATCAGGCAGCTTTTTCCCAGCTCCTCTTCTTCAAAAGAGCTTAAAGGTAAGGACAAATTAGGGCAGATTGTAGTTTGACAGAGGAACAGTATTTGAACATAAACCGTTTTGAGAGCATTCTTAATCCTAAATTAAGAAGAGAGTGCTAATTGTGGTATATACTAAATTGCTCCTCTGTGCTCAGTCCTATACTGAAGATCAGGAGAAATGCTTAAGTAGCAGACAAGATCCCTTCTTTCTAGTGGTTCACGATTCAGATGTGTGTTTTCTCAAATAAAGATGCTTAGGCTTCCAACTATCATAAACCAGAATATAGACTCTGTGTACTTTTCTTGCCCCTTGCTTCTCTAGTTCTTTCCTATCTTGCTGCCCTAGCCATTTCACATTTATTCTCTAGAAAAATTCTGGTATGAAACAAGTAGAAACAATTGTTTAATAATTCCTCTCGAAAATTGAGGTCCAAGATGGCAAACAGGTAGGAACCCAGACTTGCCTCCTCCCCACAGAACAACTAAGAAGTACCTGCTTTATAGACACAAATGCTGAGGAAAATCAGGACCGCAGCTACATAAGCAGGAGCATTTAACACCACAAAGGGTGGGCGAAAATGTCCAGTTTCAGAGCTACATCCCAGTTTCAGGGGGAAAAAAAGGTCACAGTGAAGGGGGCAGAGCCTCAGGAAGAACTAGGCCTTCCAGAAAGTCGATCAGCAACAGAAAGCATGCCCAGTAGAATTAAGGTCATGGAGCTGAGGCAAGGCAGAGGTCTTGGTGAAAAGAGGATCAGCATGCAGTAAACTGAGTCAGAGTTCCTGAGGGAAATCTGCATCGGTCACCACCATAACCAGAAGGAAGCTAGAAGAACCCCAACCTTTCCCACCATTATTGCTCTAGAGCTATAGGACCCACCCACAGAAATCCCATCCCCCCAAGTCTAAGGTCACTGAAAACAGTGCCTCTGGAAGAAGTCTTCCAGAAGGGAGGAACCTTCAATAGCTACCCAACAGAACCACAATGTGGGTGGAGGTGGAACTGCGACCAGCTTGCTGATTGTGGTCCAACAATAATCTACAGGTAAATGTTACCATTCAGACCTGTGACACTAAGGGAAGGCTCTGCATTCCCCCACACAAATGCCAGCACATAGGCTGGACTCTCAGGTCTCAATGCAGGTTCCAATTCAGAACTTCAACAAATCTGACTGATGGTGATGCCACACAACTAAAGCACTCCCAATATTCAAACCAAAGATGCAGGCTTATTCAGTGCAAGTTGATACCCTATACAAGGCCGTCACTTCATGGAATCCTAACCCAAGAAATAAAATACCAAACAAAGAGAAAGGACAGAGAAATATATACAAAAGTATGGATCCGATTATAACCTTGGGGAAATCTGAATGCAACCAAAACATGCAAACTACGTGAGAGTGAATTTAGGATAACAGTGATAAAACATACTGATGGAAATCAAGAAAATAATAAAAGAAGAAAAAGAGAGCAATAAGAGACAGTGGAAATGAAGCAGCTCAAAACAGATGTCAAGAAATAGAGAACATAATAGCTGAACTAAAGAACTCAATAGATGGACTCCAGAATAGGATGCCTTTAGTAGAATAAGTGAACTAGAAGATGGGGCAGAGGGATACACTCATGAAAACCAGTAAAGAAAAAAAAATGGAATGAAAGAAATGAAGATAGCATAAGAGACCTATGGAATAGAAGCAAAAGGAATAATATTTGCATCATAGAAGGAGAAGAGAGAGAAAGAGTATCAGAAAATGTATGTGAAGAAATAATAGATGTAATTTCCCTACCTAAGGAATGAAGCTAGCCTTGAGACCCTGGAAACTGAAAGAATTCCAAACAAAAAAATTCAAACAGACTTACACTAAGACACATTGTCATCAAAATAAAAAATACAACCTAAAGAGAGAATTTTAAAAGCAGCTAGAGAAAAATGAGTCACATACGTAAGATTGACAGTGAATTTCTAGTTGAAACCCTATAGCCCAGTAGGGAAAGATATGATATATTCAAAGTGCTGGGAGCGGGGGCATGGAGGGGGAGAATTTTCAGCCTAGGATGCTATATAGCCTGCAAGATTATCATTCAGAACTGAAGAAGTTTAAAAAAAGCTTTTCAAATAAGCAAAATTTAAAGAAATTCATCACCACAAAAGTAGCTCTACAAAGTAATAAAGGAGGTTTGATAAAATGTAAAGAAATCCCACTTAATAACAGTAATACAGCAAAATAAAAAAAGTGGGGAGGAAGAGAGGAGAATATAAATATGCATCACTAGAATGAGTTCAGGTATAATATGCTTTCAAATAAAAATAGGAAATAAGCATGGATTCTTAGTACTAACCTCAGGGTAACTTCAGAACACATTGGCAGGGAAAAAGCAAAGAGGAAAACAAAAAGTGAAATCAAGTAAAACATAACTACATTCAAACCACCTAAGAAGAGAAAGAGAAGAAAAAAGGCAATATCTGTAAAAATACCCAGAAAACAATTAACAAAGTGACAATAAACAGATGCATATCAACAATCACCCTAAATGTTAATGGATTGAACTCACCTATCAAACAACACTGAATGGCAGAATGGATTGAAAAGCATATCCCCACTTTGTGTGGCATTCAAGAAACTTACCTTCTTTCAAATGATAAACATAAGCTCAAAGTCAATGATTGGAAGAAAATCCTACAATAAAATAGTAACCACGAAAAAAGTAGGTACAGCCATAATTATATCAGGTAAAGCAGACTTCCAACTGGAAAGGATAGGAAAAGACAGAGGTAGACATTACATAATGATTATGGGGTCAATCCAGCAAGAATACATAAAGCTTATTAATATATATGCACCACATGAAGGAGCATCAAAATATATTAAGCAAATATCACTACTAATGAGAGACACTGACAGCAGCATAATAATCGTATGATTTCATTACCCCACTTAGAGCAATGGATGAGTCATCCAGGCAGAAAATTAACATGGAAACAGCATTTTAAATGACCAATTGAAACAATTTGGTCTAATAGACATATAACAAATACTTAACCCAACGACTATGACATTCTCATTCTTTTAAAATGTACATGGAACATTCTCAGTGATATGTTGGGACACAAAACACGTCTCAACAAATTTACAAATATTTAGATGATGTCAAGCATTTTTCTCTGACCACAATGGCTGAAAACTAGAAATCAACCACAAAAAAAGCTGAATTATCTCAAATTAATTGGAGACTAAACGATAGGCTTCTGAATGAATCTTAGGTAAAAGAGGAAATCAATGAAGAACATAAAAATACTTAAGAGAAAAATGAGAATCAAGACATAAGCTACCAGAATCTTCGGGATGCTGCAAAAGCGGTACTAAGAGGGAAGTTCACTGCAATCCAGACTTACCTCAAAAATAGAAAGATCACAAATAAACACTCTAACCCTGCATCTAAGACAACAAGAGAAAGCAGAACATTTAAAACCAAAAATCAGTAGAAGAGAGGAATTAATAAAAAGTATAGCAGGAATAAGTGAAATAGAAAGATAATACAGAAGATCAATGAGATCAAAAGTTGGTTATTTGAAAAAATAAATAAAATTGGCAAACTCTGACGAGTCAGAAAGAAAAAAAGAGAAAACCCTGATAGCTAGAATCAGAAATGAAAGCGAAGAAATTGCAACAGATATCACAGAAATACAAAGCATCATAGGAAACTGCTATGAACAGCTCTATGCCAATAAAGTGGACAAACTTGAAGACATGGAGAGATTTTTTAGTAAAATACAGTCTACCAAGACTGTACCTGGAAGAATTGGAAAAGCTGAACAGACTATGAAAAGCAAAAAAATTGAAGAGGTAATCAAAAGTCTCCCTAAAATATATAGCCTAGTACCAGATGACTTTTCTAATGAGTTTTATCAAATCTTCAGAGAATAATTCATACCTATTCTCAAACTCTTCCAAAATTTTGGAGAGTGGGGAATATATCCAAATACTTTCTATGAAACTAACATCACACTGGCAGCAAAAGTTGATGGAAACATCACAAGTAAGAAAATTAACAGGCCAATATCTCTAGTGAAATTAGATGCAAAAATTCTCAGCAAAATATTAGCAAACTGAATCCAACAATGCATCAAAAGGATCATACATCATAAGCAAGTAGGATTCATCCCAGGGATGCAAGGATGGTTCAACATGTAAATTTATTAATGTAATATACCGTATCAGCAAGAGCAAGGAGAATAACCACAAGATCATATCAATAGATGCAGAGAAAGCTTTTGACAAGATCCAATACCAATTTATGATAAAAGCCCTCTATTAAATGGGAATAGAAGATACACACCTCAACATAATAAAGGCCATATATGGTAAACCCACAACCAACATCATGGTCAATGACAAAACACTGAATTTCCTCTAAGGTCAGGAACAAGGCAATGCGGCCTCTCTGGGAATCAGAGCATGGAGACACCTGCCTCCCATCAGTTGCCCATGAATAGGAATTCAGTCTGCCTGGTCCTGAAAGCTCATATTCATGTGCTCACACACACATCCACATATCACATATACATCTCCACATGCACTGACATGTGCCATACAATACATCTCCCCACACAATTTTATACAAGAAATATACATACATATACACTAGTTCTGACACTCAAAAAAAAACCAAAACCCTCCAGATTATGCTAAGTGAAATAAGTCAAAAGAAGAAAGAAACCTGATGACCTCACTCATAGGTGGTATGTGAATAGAGAAAACAAAGGAACAGATGGAACAAAACCAACCCTTGGAAACTCACAACAAAACTGGGGTTGCCAATAAAGGATGGGGTAGGAGGGTGGCAAGGGGGTCAAAAATGGTGTCAGAGTCCACTGGGCAATGGTGAAGAACACTTGGTGATTTGATGGAGGGCAGGGTGTATTGGCTTATGTATGAGAAATGGGGAACCTTTACATGTTCCCCGTTTAACCGTCCACTTAACCATCTCCCCACTTCATCTCTATCCCTCTTCACTTCAATTATCCTGGTTAAGAAGTCAACCAAAGAGAATTCTAATGCTAGCAAAACAATTTGGTAACACACCAAATATGTTTTTTTTTTTTTATATCAATAATGACTAATATTTTGGTTGGTTCTGATTTGGCACCTCCTGTCCCTGATGCCTTGTTGAAGTCACGAAGTTCCCCCTGTCTCAGCCACTGAGCTGCATTGAGAGTTTAGCCTACATTAACTGTCTCATTGTCAAATGTGCTCAACTGCTGCACTTCCAGAACTCTATGCTTACAGGAGCACTTTTAATAGCAGTGTTATGTTTCTCATCTTAAGATGTGAATTGGAGCAGTAGGACATTCCTTTATAGAAGTTTTCAAATGGGCCAAAGAATGACACAATGTTTTTGACTGGCCACTGAATCTTAAAAACAGATTCCTAGCCAGTCCTCCTACCAACTATACAAAGAAGAGTCCCTTCTGTCACTAATGCCTTTTCTGCCCTTACATGCTGTTTTTACTCACATTTCCAAGATCGCAGTGGAAAACCCCCAAGGACTGAAAAGTAATTTGCTTCAGACATTTGGATATAGTGGGAGTAGAGAGGTAACAGAAGAAATATTTGAAATGACCGACTGTGGACCATGGTGGAAAAAAGTTCTATTCAGCATATGTTTTTTCAATGCTCTGATCAATGAAAGAAAAAATTATGGAATATTGGGCTGGAATATTGCTTATGAATTTAGTTCTTCAGACTTGGAGGTAAGTGTGGTGTCTTCAACACAAACGCTAATAGCAAATAACAATACGAAGGCCTACTGTATGTCTACACTAATTCTGGTTTTCAAGGTGATAAGCAAATGAATTCTAACTGACTGTGTTAACAAGGCTGAACAATTGAAAGCGTGGGTTTTTATACCAGCTCTTCTGGAATGAAATTTTTCAGTTCCACTACTGATGGATATATATGTACTCTGTTGGGCAAGCTAATTAACTTCTCTGGGTTTTAGATTCCTTGAGCACAAAGAGCAGGGTGGAGGAGGGGAAGGCAATTATCAGTAACTGTTCCAAGGGACATTGTCAGAGGCAGACTTGTTCATTTGAATAAAGCACTTAGAACAGTGCCTGACATGTATAAATCACTGCAAAAGTTTTATTGTTTTTACTTATGCCTTTAGAGCAAGAGAGATTACATGGACCCATTGAGGGAGTTTAGCTTGATAGTCTTTATTATTCTCTACAAATCTTCTCTTTGTGATTAATGTTTCAGGGTGTTTTCTTTATTGCTAGAGTAGACGTGTGGTAACATCTGCTTAATTTTTTCCCAGGTTAATTTTCTTGCAGTTGTGCCTCCAGCACAGAAAATTGCTCTGATTGCCTGTTAATTTATATGTTAGAGTGGACACCAAAAATCTTTCTGAGGAAAATCTTAATTTTGCCTCAGAATATATATCAACACACACACACACACACTCCTTCTGGATATAGACATCACCTACCCTGGATGCTTCCATGTCTTCTCTGTCTTCATTAGGCCTTTCTGTTTTCACAAGAAGCTGTCCCATCACACTCACTGCAAAGTCATCTGTCTATCAAAGTGCATCCTTCTGCACCTAATTTGAACATAACATACAACAAGGAATAAGAGCTCCAGCATACTCTTGTCCAAACATAAAACTCATTCAAAAAGCAAATAATATATTTAAGAGCAAAGTACTCAACACCGTAATTACACAAATGGTTATATGCTTATTTTATGAAGATTTCTTCTAAAAGAAGAAAAATATGCCCCCATAGGCAAAGGACATGGATAGGCAATTCACAATATTAATACAAAAAAGATGATGAAAAATTATTCCATTTCAGTTTCATCAGTAATCCAGTGGTTAATTTTGTGTCAATTTACTGGGCCATAAGAGACCCAGATATCTGATCAAACGTTATTCTGAAAGTCTGTGAGGGTGTTTCTGGAAGAGATTCATATTGAAAGCAGTGGGCTGAATAAAGCACACTGCCCTCCTCAGTGTGGGTGGGCCTCATCTGCACTGAGGAAATTCTGCCCGACCGTCTTCCAGCTGCCATGTTGGTTTATTCCTGCTTCTGGGTATAACCAAAGTATAGGCAATTTCTGGGTCTTAAACCTGGTCTTTAGACAGGAACTGCACCACAATTCCTCTCACAACTTCAGATTTGAATTGGAACCACCATCAGCTCTCTTGGGTATCCCACTGCTGACTGCAGATCTTATGATTTGCAGCCTCCATAATTGCATGAGCCAAGCCCTTATAATAAACCTCTTTCTATATAAACGACATAATGGAGAATGTAGAAGTAGGTCTGAGTTCATATGAAAGTTTAATATTTGACATAATAAAATATTTTGACTCATAAAGAGATATTTTAAAAATGATGCAAGAGATTATGTGTACAATCTTGGAGTTGAGGACAACTTAACTAAAATTGGAAGCTCAGAATCTTCAAAAAGGCATGTTTGATTATAAAAACTTTGATGTGGCAAATGGTGACAAAAGTCAATAAGATAAATCACAGATTTAGGATAATATTTGCAATGCAAATGAGTGAAAATTATCTATACAACAGAAATAGCACTTACATGTTAACAAGAAAAATAAAGAATCTAAAGGAAAAACAAGCAATAAACTAAAGATCAAATTTCATGGCCAATAAACATGAAAAAAGAAGCTCACAATATCCAGAACCAATAAGACAAAGTGCAAAGTCCCACCCAACAGAATGACAAATATTAAATAGCTCAGCATCACCTATTAGAGGCAGAGATGAGAGAATGGTGACAGGGAGTCCTTTCGTGTACTATTAATGGACATGTGAATTGTTAAAACTATCGAACAAGAATTGCCAAGGTAGATCATCCATTGCAGGTTAGTGTGTATGCAAACTAGCATTTGTGGAAGAAAGGAAGACAGGTGCATCCTGGTAACTTAGTGGGTAAATCCTCCAGGATTAGTCCACATGTATCCCAAGGCCAGGGATAACAACCAAGATGAACAACTGGAGAAAAATAAAACTTTTCTTCCTCGTTTCTCTTCCTGCCTGCATCTTTCCAGAGAGAGACAGGGCGGGGGTCGGGGGAGGGAGGGAGGGAGAGAGAGAGAGAGAGACTGGTAGTTGAATGATGGAGGGTAGAAAGAAAAAGAAGAGAGAAAAAGAGGTCAGGAGGGATAGGAGGAATGAAATCAATTTATGTGCATAAAGTTACATAGAATATCTGAATAAGGATACCCAAGAAATTGCTAACAGTGATGGTTTCAAGGAAGGAGAACGTATATCTATAGTAGGGTAGGAGAAAACTTAATTTTCTTTGTCTATAATGTTGTAGCTTTTGAATTCAACACTATATGCTTGTTTTAGCCATTCAAAAAGAATAGAATTGGATTGTTGATGGTGAGTTTACTGTGTTATATACAGATGTTGATTTCTGATGATGCACACCACAAACCTATATAATGTTATGATGCAGTGTTCCTTCAATAAAATAATAATAGTAGTCAAGCAGTTAAAGGTTCAACAAAAATAATAATGAACAAAAAGCTTGTAGCCCAAGATTGCATTACTCCTGCTATTTCCACACGTTTTGAAGGAGAAAACATATATAACAGTTTGAGAGCTACTGATTTTCTGTTAAAACATCACAGTCGGTTGCAAACACTTGATGAAAAAACTCAAACTAGTGTACTTTTTACAGGTCGCTATAAAGGTGCTGCGGGATGTCCTGAGCGCCCAGCAGAGTGTCCCGTGGCAAACACTCCGGTACCTGACTGGGGAAGTGATTTACGGTGGCCGGGTCACTGATACCTGGGACCGACGATGTTTAAACACCCTGCTCTACAAATTTTGTAATCCTGAGGTGCTGGAGGATGACTTCAGTTTCTCTGGTGATGAGGTATAAAAGGAATTTGTTTTCTTACTTACTCCATTGTTTTTAGCAAAGCATTACTAATTGTTTTAAATCTGTGTTTAAATAAATGTTAATGTTTGCTTTGAATGGGTGATATTAACTTTCAGTATAACCAAAGTAAAGCATCATTGCTTTATCAAATACAGCATTTTTCTGAGCAGTAAATAAGAAAGAATGATAAAGAAATGGTTATGCCTTCTGGGAACCTTGCATTTAAAATACAGAGTACAAGAAAGCAGAAGTAAGTTACCTTTTATTGATCAACTATCCCATCCTATCAATTTATGTGTTACTCACTTAAAGATCAGAATAGATGCTATTCCCATTTTACAGAGAAGAAAACCGAGGTTCTCCAAATGTAAGCACATACAGCTAGAAACTGAGCCGAGATTCAGGTTTACCCCTGCCCTAATCACTCAAGAAGATGAAATTCTGCATCTTCTCCTGTCCCCTCTCCATTCTTATCCAGACTTAGCGTGTCTGGGACACCACCTTTGGGGAGAAAAAGACTCCAGGTCAGGCACCAGCTGGTTGCTAGCTGAGGAAAAATTCTGCAGACCTCTTACCTTAGAGTATGGACGTAGGACTTGACTTCAGTTTTCCTGGGTGGCGGTTTAGACAGGAGAAGTGAATGGAAGATGAGCAGAGAAACAGTGCCATTGGGGTGATTGATGTAAGTTGGGTATGCAGCCTGGTATAGTCAAGGCAACAGAGGTCATGTCTGGGTCATCAGTGAAGGCCTTTGAGAGTATGGAGAGAATAAATGGTAAAAGCGATGTTTTATAGATAAACCCCAGCAAGGACACAGGGACACAAGATGATGGCTGCCAAGGGGAGAGAAGGTGGGTGGGAAGGGGGAAAAGGTGGTGAAGGACAGTGGAACTCTGGGCTGGGTGTGGTGTGAGATGTAGATTGAGGAGCAATTTCAGTATCATAAGATGGGTATGAATACAGCATTGTGAATAAAAATAACAAATATGACTGTTTTTAAAAGTGATGTTTTAGACACACCCTCTTGGCTCAGGTGCTAAGCTAACAGCTGGAGCGTAGATTATGCAGCTCAAGGACCCTGGTTTTCAGTTCAGGACCAGGGAACAAGCGAAAAACAACAAATAAATAAAGGTGCTTTCTCTCCTTCCTTCCTTCCTTCTTTCCAAATGCTTCTTACTCCTCTCCCTTCCTTCCTCTCTGTAAAAAAACGAAGTAATGTTTTAAGAAGATTCCTTTATAAGGCACGTATAGTGTGGACAGTAATAATAATACTCTGTATGATGGCCTTGAGTCAATAAGAAAACCCTCTTGAGTTACCGTTCTAGTCCATCAAAAGTAAGCTATTTAAGCTATAAAGTTTTCCAGTATCCTTCACCACCACAACCAAGATGAACAACTAAATTAAATGCAATACTTCTTCCTCCTCTCTCTTCCTGTCCGTCTGCCTGCCTTCATTCTGGCCTGTACCTTTCCTTTAAAAAAATAAAAAGTTTTCTGAACTGCTCCTGTCTGTAGCCAGTGATCTGAGGTCCTCTCCATGTTTCACCATCTCTGTCCCTTTCCATCCAAGCTGATAGAATTCATTTTCAAGGTTTGTGGGTTTCTTGTGAATCAACCTCAACTTCAATAAACAAACACTGTGCCAAAACATATCCCCAGGGCCGCTTGGCAGTTTGGTCTGGCTCAGGCTTCTCAAAGGTTACAGTCAGGATACCAACTGGGCTGCAGTCATGAAGGCTTATGGGGCAGGGAATCCGCTCAAGCTCATTTCACAGTACTGGAGTGTCCTCAAACCTGATAACTGGCACAGCCTCCCCACCCCCAAATATGTAAACCACGCGAGAGAAAAGCAGCTGCGAGGCCTTTGATGACCTGGTCTCCAAAGTCACACACTGTCCCTTCCACTTCATCTCTGTTTGATAGAAACCAGTCACTCATGAGTGTCCACCCTGCATTCAAAAAGAGAATTAGGTCCATCTTTTGAAAGGATGAATGTTAAAGAACTTGTGGACCTATTTTTAACCCACACAGTCCCATTCATCATCTTCACTTAACAGGTTTTTTTGAAGACACATTTTCTTCCAAGTAGATGTGACCATGGAGATCAGCCACAAGAATAACTGCTCTCCCTACAGAGTCTTTATCCTATCATTTCATAGTTGCAGCTCATGATCTAGAAGATACAGCTGATAAGGAGAAAGAGCTCAGCTCCTCTGCCCCATAAGTCTTTTAATTTGTTATATTATTTATTATATAATTGAAAATCTGTACCTTGTACCTCATAAGTCATTTCAGTCACTCCCTACCCTCAGAAGTCTGTTATCCTTATGATCAGTCTCACATTCCTTCAGGTAGGTTTTTCCAAAGTAGTATGACTGTAAAAGCTTGATTGCCTCTCCGTCACCTATGGGTAGAGTTCATTGAGGCAAAGGGAAGTCAGAATCACCTGTCTTTAAAGTGTTCTTTTATTTTCCCTGATATATGTTATATGTACATATCATGCAACTGTACAATACAGTGATCGCAGAGGTAGCTTTTGACAAAAGTGTCTAGAATATTCATATCACCTACATATAAGTATAAATGTTCATGAGGAAGCATTGTCTTTGTGTATTATTGAAAGTAAATATCTCATTAGGCAAAACTGACAACGTGGTTGCATTTTCAGAAATGTCAGCCAGTGCCAGAATCTGCAAGCATAAAGGACTGCCTAAGTATTATCCACTCTTTACCTGATGATGACCCTCCTGAGCTCCTAGGAATGCACCCTGAGGCCTCAATGGACATCTGGGAGATCCAGGGCCAGAAGTTCATTGATAGTCTTATTGACATGCAACCAAAAATGACTGCAGCCCACCTCCTGATTAGGTAAGAGCTGACAAAGAAAAGTTATTCGTTGAAATTACTAAGTATTCATTTGAAGACATATCATATAGAACTTATGGAAAAATGCAGCCTGAAAACAGTTCCTAAAAAAGCAGAAACCAAATTCTCCAAATGGCATGGAAGCAAATACACCTACCTGCTTGTACATACTTTCCACCACATGTAATTACCAAGTATGTGGTTGGTACGTAATACATTTCTTAGTGAATAGTTGAATTTTTCCTGGTGAGCATTATTTTTAAACTAAATTTGTTTTAATGTGAAATGTCATATTTATTTCTACAGAACAGGAAAAAATAACTGTCATAATAAGACAGTATGTCAGGAGGCAGTAAACCTACATTTAGAGGCCTGTCTTAATTAGACTTTTTATTAGATCCGTATCTAAGGACACACTGCCTCAGTATCTATATCCTACTTAGGCATAAATGCAGATAATACCTGCCTGCTCACCAAGGCTATTGTGAAGTTAAATGGTGTAATGCACACACCTCAGATTTTTAGGTCTCCTCAACCTGTGTCTACAAAATAAGATCTCATTTGTTAATGCTCGAAATACATGGCTTCATCCCTCAATGACTTGATAGACATGAGGTGATTCACTCTTCCCTCTCTAAAAAAGTATATTTCCACTATTTCTAAACATCTCTTAGGGAGCCCATTCATATCTGCTAAGGAATAGGTAACACACACACACATACTTCTGCCTCTCTGCCTTCCTTGTATTCCTGAGTTCAAATCCCAGATCCCCTACTTGACTTTGTAAGGTTGGGGAAATCATCGATTCCTTCTGTCTCATGTTCATCATCTTTAAACAAAGATTATAATATTAGCTACCTCACTGGGATATTCTAAGAAAACAAGTTCCTTTTCCATTTAAGTTCAGTCTTAGAAATCTAATTCCTCAATTTACAAGCCTAACAAATATTAACAATCACTTCAAAAATGTCGTTGATAGCATTTGATTCCTCTTTTAAGCTTAATTAAATACCTTAGAATATATTAGCTAATATTAAAAAGTTAATATACTTCAACTATCTGACTGCTAAACTTTCTCAAGTCTTTTCATAAGTTTTGTAAATCTGAGAATTAAACAAATAAATATGGTCAATCTTAAATTCTCTCAGATTTCCCAATATTTTATATCAATTTAGCTGGACTTAATATCATCAATTTAAATAAACTTCTCAAAACCTTAGAGGCAAATACAAATATATATAAATTCCTCAACACAAAAATATTTTCATTATGATTTTGATTCTGTTCATTCTATCTGTGCCTCATTCTGAATCATCCCAGAGCTGAAAGATGCTTACCAGGGACCAATCACTTTGCATGATTTTTGAGTTTGTCTCTCATTTTGCTTGAGGTGAAATAAAACAAGCAAATAAATTCATTTTAACCAAAACATAAGTTAGTTCTTATTGGCAACACTCACAGAATATCTTGAACCCTGTTTATAGCTATTGTTAAGATAATAATAGTCACATCGCCCACATCTCTGGATTCCAATTATACATTGTCTAATAATTTTGTAGACTCACAATTTGGGTTTTGTATTTCTTTAACTCTTAATTTGCATGTGTGTTTTTCCATCTACCCCTAAAACCTGTGAACCCACTGGGCTCCTTTTCTCACTTAGAGAATTTTTGTCTATTTGGACTCTGCAACTTAAATTAAGATGACATCTGATTGGATTCTGGCTATGACATTAGTCGACTATTGGTCATATCTTGCAAGTCATTCCACTGACATAAAGTCAGGATAATTAAACTCTCATTTCACTGACTAAGCATATATGTACCAAATATCTGTGACGTAGATTCAGAGTGGCACAGATGGAGAAAGAAGAGTACCTAACTGGAAACCCCCTAGCATGTCCCCAGAATATCAACTTGAATTTCCTATAGGTCATACATTTCTAAAGATTAATTCTGGACTTTTAGCACACAGCAGTTATACCAACAGGATATGAGATGGTTGTAAGGGATTGCTTTTATAAGTATACCAACTATGCTAATCAAAGTCCCTTTGATCACCCGGGGAAGCTATGATTGTTACAGTGTGCCATCCTTGCTGAAAGCATATGAGAAACTTACTGTGGAATTTGACTTAGGATCTCTATTCAATTCTATGTCTTCTGTGGTAACACATCTTTTCCCAATGAAGAGAAGTTCAATTTTTGAAATCTTTTCAATCCTTTGATGCCACCCAGGATGAATTCCACTGAGTAATCCTTCTTTAAAGCCAAAAATGGAAACGTGAGGGAACCTGTTACTGTGATGCAAACTTCTCAGAAGCAGCCCTATTGGGCTTACTTAGCTTACTTTGAAGGACGACTTTCATTTGACTGGTGTGAGTCCTGGAGTGTGTGTTGAAATATCAATCCCACTAATAGAGCAGCAAAGAGAGGAAACTAAAAAGAGTGGAATCCCATTCCCTACCAACCACTGTTAGGGAGGTCCTGTCTCCCCTGTGAGCCCGCATCTTGTAGATGGTTCCAAAGAGCTGCTCCAGCGTTAGTGTGTATGGCTTTGCTTAGTATCACAACCTCACACCGACCTGTCCATACACTGTCCTCCTACCTCCACCCACTGAGTGTGTTACCAGGAAACCCTTGTGTCCCAAGCACAGAGAAACTTGATAAGCAGTTGAATAACCTAAAAGTCTACTTAAGCGTGTTCTGTCTGTTGACCTCTTGCTTTCATTTCCATCTTGATACTTCCTTCATGCAGAGTCTACATTCAGATGATGAACACTTTACTAGGAAATCTGAAGAAAAAATGTTAAGTACTTATTTCCTTGTAAGTGTCTCCAGTGCATTGGACAGTTTTCTCATCTACCAAGTGAAATGAACTCCATGGTCTCTATAAGCTCTTCCATATCCTGGCTTTGTGATTCTGGGAAATTTGGCTTGCCTTTTGGTGAAACTGAAATTAAGGGGTCTTCCTGGGTTAGACAGATCTGTGTCTCATTCTTCTCTTGCTTTCTGTTGCAGTGGCGAGCAGAGTAATGATGACCTGGTGATGGAAATTTTAACTGACTTGCTAAAGCGGTTGCCACAGTCTGGAGAAAAAAGACTGTTCTGGAATTCAAAGCACATTAAAGCACATCATGTCACGCCCCATTTGGGAGTTTCTTTGTAAAGAACTCAGAGGTAAACCTGGCACATCACCTACCTCGCCTCCCTTCAGTCTCCTGGAGGAAGGACTTGAAATCAGGAGGAAGAACAAATGGAGATAAAACAAAAAGTACCAGGAGTAAAAATGCTAAGATCAGAAGAAAGCTAACTCTCTACTGCCCTTTCTCTCAAAGTGGAAAGATGGGAAGAGAGAAAAAAAAAACAATACACTTTTATTTTGGTTTTGTGGGGAAGGGAGGCATTGCCCTAAGACTGTAAGTAAAGAAATAGTAATGGTAACAAGCCAGAAAGGAGAAACCCCACTTGAGAGATTCTAAAGAGCCTCTAGATCCCTGTCTTGTTTGCCTCCATCTTGGATAAGTGAGATTTTTTAGTGGGTCCGCTGATGGGAGACCTCTTGACTCCGAGGAGCTAAGGGAGAGAGGACTAGCCTGGTTGTCCCACCTTGGTCCCAGGCCCAACTGTGAGGAGTAAAATAGTGTTCAGTTGTCATGATTTGCCCTGTTAAGTTTTCAATATCCATACACTAACCCTTTAAAAAAAGAATCATTTTGGAACTAAATGTTGAATAATAGACTGTCAGAATAGTACTATTGTTGAGTTTAGCTCAATGGCTGGCAAACAAGGGCTGGTGGGTCAAATCCAGCCTACCATTTGTCTTTGCACAGCCTGCAATCTCAAATGTATTTCCTATTTTTTTGATGGTTGAATAAAATCAAAAGAATGGTATCTTGTGATCACATAAATATTAAATGAAGTTCAAAATTAAGTGCCTACAAATTAAGCCTTTTTTAAACACAGCCATGCTTATTTGTTTGCGTATTGTCTGTACAGTCACATGATAATGGGAGAGTTCAGTAGTCGTGACAGAAACAATATAGTCACAATGCCTAAAATGCTTAGTCACTGGCCTTTTGCAGAAAATATGTTTTATTCCCTGATCAGACATATAAAATTCATTTAATTTCCAAAGCCTGTATCTCTTCATGGAAAGCCTCATTTCTTCTGAAAGATACCAAAATTTTGTCTTTTTTTTTATTCCAGACTATGATCCCCTTATTCATTCTGGTTTGCTAACCATTCTAAGCCAAGAAATTGGGCGATTTGATAACTTATTATTTGTTATACATAAATCTTTGAAAGATCTTCAACTTGCCATACAAGGAGTGATTATCCTTACCCAAGAATTGGAGGAAATATATGACTCTTTTTTTAATACCAAAGTTCCATCGCTGTGGCAGGTAAGCAGTAATTATGTTCTGTTTATTTACTTGATTAAAATAAATGTCCCATTTGCAGGGAAAGACCAAGTTAACTACAGTATAGCAACATGATGAGATATTATATAACCTGTAAAATATGCTGACATAAGCTCGATGTGAGTATGTGCATGTTAATATAACCTCTTAGAGGGAAACTTGGCAATTGTAGTTAAATAAATGCATCTAATCGATGTTTAGTATAGAGCTACTTATAATAGCATAAGGCTGAAAACAACTTGAACATCTATTAGGAGGAGTCTGATTAGGGTAAGTCACCATACAGCCAAATAACGAGGCATGTACTGATACAGACAGATTTCTAAGATGTATCGCTACATGTTTTTAAGTTTAAAAAATATATGTCATTTTAAGGATTATAGAAACATGTCCTGTGGGAGAATAACCTTCATTCTAAGCCTCAGAGGATCCCACAAATATTTTGCAAGGGGAACAGGCAGCCAATCAAAACAAAGCACCATGAGGGAGGATCACAGTCCAAACTGATCCAGATACTTCAGATATTAAAATTATCAGACATAAGTTACAACAAAAGACTTACTATTTTAAAAGAATAAAGAGATGTGTAAGAGCTACATATTTAGGGAATAAGAAGCTATGAAAATTACAGAGAAGCTATCTACATACATATATAATACATATATGTGTATATGTATATATGTGTGTGTGTGTGTGTGTGTGTGTGTGTGTATCTGTGTGTATTTTTTTTCCAAAGAAATTCTAAGCAGCTGGAACAAAAAGAAAAATTGTGCCCTTTGCAACAACCTTAATGGAACTGAAGGGGATCATGTTAAGCTAAATAAGCCAAAAAGAAAAAGAGAAATACAGGATGGCTTCACTGATATGTGGAATATAAACAAAACAAATAACCAGACAAACCCCAATAAAATTTACAGGGTACAAACGTGTGGCTATGGGAGGGTGGGGGTGTGGAAGGAAGGAGGGAGGGAGGAAGGGAAGGAGGGATGGAGGGTAGTTAACTAGGAAGGAATAGTGGCCAAGGGCTCTAGAACTCTGGTGGTGGGTGTGGTATGAAATGCACAGAGGCTGAGGTGACTTCAGTACCCTAAAATGCAATAGCAAGGTAAACAAAAGAAATAAAACTATTATTTTAAAAAAGAAGGTTTTGAGTAAGAATTAACTATTAACTTTAGAAATGAAAAAGAAATATTAAAATTAAAATGCAGTAGAAAGATTTGGGAAGAAATTGGACAGAAAAGAAAATTAGAAAACCAGAGAATAGATCATAAGATTTTTCCAGAATGTACCCTGACAAGACTAAAGGATGGAAAATATGAAAATGCTATTAAAATTCACAGAGCACAAAGTGACATGGTCTAATATAAGTTTAATTGAAGTTCAGAGCGGGAGAAGATGAGGATAGAGCAGTAATAATTATGAGCAATAATGAAAGGGATAAGACCTGGAAACTTTCCAGAACTGAGAGATGCAACAAGTTCAGTGAATCCCAGGCAGGATAATTTTTTTCAACTTGTATAGATACATCATAATGAAATTTCAGAAAAAAAGAAGAAAAAGCTTTAAAAATAGCTAGAAAAAAAAGATAGCATCCATGCAAGTGGGAATGTTATCTTTTAATATGTTGAAATAGATGAACTTTTAAATTAAAATTGTATATACAAAACTTTTCTTTCAAAAAAATACAGGGAAATGAAATAGACCAGCAGAAGGAAAAACAGAGAATTCATCACTAGAAAATGATAATGGAAACCTTAAATGTGCTTTCAACAAAAAGAGATAAGATAGAAGCTCTCAAATGAGAGAAGGAATGAAGACAGCGGTGGGGGGGGGTAAATAAATTCTGACCAAAATAAAACAAAAATACAGACATCCAGTGAAGTTTTTAAAAAGAAGATAAAATGTTTAACATTTGAAATAGAAAGACCAAGAATAAAAACAATCAGCAGTAACATATAAGCCAGGGTTGGGAAATATGAATTTTTAGGTCTCGTATTATCAAGAAAGTTTAAAAATAATAATAACCTTTAAACTCTTGCAAACTAAGTACACAGGCTGTAACCATTAGGATAACCCCTAAAATAATTGAAAAAAAAATTATATAATTTCCACAGTAGTAGGGAAGGGAGAAAAGCTTGTTAAATTGTTTCATAAATAAAGAATTGGTAAAAGATTCAAACTAGTATGAACAATGAGAGCTCAAATATATAAAAAGTGTGCAAACCCTTGCACTTCGGTATTAAAAGACATGTAAAAAATATTCAGAACATCATTGTTTATTATGGTAAAATGCTGGAAATAAATGCATCATCCACAAGAGAATGGACAGATACATGGTTTGTCCATGCAAAGGACATACAGTAGTGGAAGTGATGGAATCATAGCTACAAGCACTAATATGATAAAGCTAAAAAATAATCAGGAGACTCTATACACACACACAAATACCAGTTCTCATTATTCATGAGTTATATCTTTGTGATATATCTTAGCTTACTTGCTAGCATGTATTTGGAACCCCAAATCAATACTGTGGTGCTTTCGTAGTCATTCATACACACGTGGAGAGAATTTTTGAGTCTCCCTTCGTGTATATTCCCAGCTGAGATCAAACAAGATGACACTGGCTAGAAGCAGCAAATTCATAGAGACAGGAAGTAGATCCATGGCTGCATTTGGCTGAGCGTGGCAGCGGCGCTGGGAACTGAATGCTGAAAGGTCTATCAGGTTTTGTCTGGAGGTAAAGAAACATTTCTAAACTTGATTTAGTGATGGTTGGCCAACTCAGTGAATATACTAAAACCCACTGAATGTTTAAGTCAGTAAATTGCATGATATGTGAATTACATCTCAATATATCTTTTTAAAAACAAAACCAAATCCTGTGTAGGAAGCATAAAGATTAGAGAAAGCACTGGAAGTTACAATTCTTTAAAGCTGAATATAGACTGTTAGGGAAAATTGAAATGTGAACCCTGCAGGCTTTGCACATTTAGAATCATCACACTTCAGAGCTTGAAAGGATCTTAGGGACTTTCTACTCCAATACCCTTATTTTACAGACATTGGGATTGAGGAGCAGAGACACTGCATGAGTTGCTAAGAAAGCTCACTAGTAAAATGTCTGGACGCACGTGAGTTCAAAATCAGGTTGAGAGAATATGTCTGAGGTATAGCACATACGGTTGTGACAAAGACATACCTAACAGTGACAAGGGGTGAAGTTAGCCAGGTAGAACTGTCAGCTTGGGCAGTTTAGTGGGTACTAGTGTCACTCAAAAGTAGAAAGTGATGATTTTGAGAGCACATGATGACATCTGGATTTGGACGTGGAACATCTGAGAAACTAGAGTGGCTGCCAAGTGAGGCTACCAAAGAGAAATCGAATAAGAATGTGAACTGCAAAGCAAGATTGACAAAGTGAAACTCCTCAATTCCCGTATCTGTAAAATAAGGGTATCGGAGTAGAAGATCCTTCAGACTCTTTCAAGTTCTGAGTGATTCTAAATGTACAAAGGCTGCACATCACCAGCTTACACAGAGCAGTGGAAACCATAGCCCTGGGTTAGACTTGGGGGAGAGAATGTAATGTAGGAAGAGAAGAGGGCTAATGGAATTCAAGGAAACAGCAACCTAAAGGCAGGAATAGCAAAGGGAGTTTCATGAGACCTAAACATCCTTAAGTTAGGATAGAGTGTGGTCACATAAACCAAGGCAAGAAGGAGGAGGAGGCGATAACTGTCCAAAGCTGCAGAGAATACAAATAAAACAAGTGGAAGAGGTGAGGATGAATATTGAAAGTAGAAGGTCTTTGATGACTTGAAGACACCAAAAGACCATCAATTCAGGAGTCAGTAGGAAGAGGGCACAGGATTCAAGAAATTTCAAGAAACCTGACTGTAAAGAAAAAGAGGGTAGAGGTCTGCAAGTGTACTCCCACACCACCCCCTTGCAACAAGCAAGTAATTAAAAAAAACTTTATTGAGAAATAATTACAAATATATTCATCATTTATTGACATAATTTATAAATTGTATATATTGCATATATCTAAAGTAGACAGCATGATGATTTGATACACATACACATTGTAGGATGATTACCAAGGTCAAGATAATCAACACATTCTTCTCAGACAAGCAGGAAGAGAGAGGAGGAAGAATCACTTTATTTTTTTATTTAGTTGTTCACATTGGTCGTTGTCCCCCAGCCCTGCCCCCTTGAACCCAGAACCTTAGGATGTATGTGGAACTGCTCCCCAGGGTATGCAAGACCACTGGGCCACAATAGTCATTTCTTGACTACTGTGAATAAGGCTTCAATGAACATGGGAGTGCAGATATGCTTCAAGATACTCATTTCAATTGTTGGATCATATGGTAGTTCAATTTTATTTTTAAGGAACCAACATGCACTTTTCCATAATGAATGTACCATTTCACATTCCCACCAACAGTATATAAGGGTTCCCTTTTCTCTCAGTCCTTACCAACATGTTATGTCTTTTTTGATAATAGTCATCCCCGTCAGTTATGAGGTGATACCTCATTGTGGTTTTTAATTTACATTTCCCTGATGGTGAGTGATGTGGAGCACCTTTTATGCACCAGTTGAATATTTGTGTATCTTCTTCAGAAAACAAATGGCAATTCTGGTCTTATACCCATTTTTAAATTGGATTGTGTGATTTTTTTGCTATTAAGTTGTTTGTGTTTTATGTATTTTGGATACCAATCCCTTATCAAATATATGATGTGCAAATATTTTCTCCGTTCTGTAGACTGTCCTTTCAGGAGTGAAGAAGCACTTTATTTTGTTTAGTTGTTCATCTTGGCTGTTCGCCTGGCCCCAAGTCTTGAGCCAGGGACCTGGGATGTATGTGGAGTGTGTGGTGGTGGACTAAACCATTAGGCCACCAGGGCACACATGCCCTTTCAATTTATTGATAGTTTCCTTTGTTGTGCAGAAGTACTTTAGTTTAATGTGGTCCCACTTAATTTTTTTAACTTTTGTTACCAATGCTTTTGCTATTTACTCCAATAAATCATTGCCAAGATAAGTGATTTTTCTGTTTTCTTCTAGGAGTTTTTTGGTTTGGGGTCTTGCAGTTAAGTCTTTTATCCATTGCAATCTACCTGTTGTGAGTGGTATAAGGTAGGGGTCCAGTATCATACTTTTGCATATGGATATCCAGTTTTTCCATTACCATTTATTGAAGAGATTACCACTTCTCCATTGTGTGTTCTTGGCACTCATGTCAAAAATTAATTG
Source organism: Solenodon paradoxus (assembly GCA_004363575.1). Lineage (NCBI taxonomy): Eukaryota > Metazoa > Chordata > Mammalia > Eulipotyphla > Solenodontidae > Solenodon > Solenodon paradoxus. The sequence goes on from RJWH01000583.1 coordinate 272,923, forward strand.
ACTACATATGCATGTGTTTTTTTCTGGGCTCTATTCTGTTCCACTGATCCATGTGCCAGTTTTTATGCTTTTACCTTACTGTTTTGATTACTATAGTTTGTAATAGTGTTTGAAATCAAGAAAGTGTGATGCTTCCAACTTTGTTCTTCTAAGAATTTCTTTGGTTATTTGGGATATTTTGTGGTTCCATGCAAATTTTGGATAGTTTTTTTTCTATTTCTCAGGAAAAAATGTCATTGGAATTTTAAGTGGGATTACATTGAAGTTGTAGGTCACTTTGGGTAGTATGGACAGTTTCACAATATTACTTCTAATTCAAGAAAATGGAGTATCTTTCCACTTATTTGTGTCTTCTTCAAGCTCTTTTATTAATGTTTTATAATTTTCAGTGAAAGATCTGCTACCTTCTTGGTTAAATGTATTCCTATGGATTTAATTATTTTTGATGCTATTATAAATTAGATTGCTTTATTAATTTCTCCTTCATATACTTTGTGGTTCCTGTATAGAATGTTGCTGATTTTGTACCCTGAAACTTTATAGAATTTATTAATTCTAACAATTTTTTGGTTGAGTCTTTAGGGGTTTCTTCTATAAGATGATATCATCTGTAACAAACAATTTTACTTTTTCCTTTCTGAATTGAATGTCTTTTATTTATTCTTCTTGTCTAATAGCTCTAGCAAGGATCTCGAATATGATGTTAAATATAAATGTTAAGGATGCGTGTCCTTGTCTTTTTTCTGATCTTAGAGAAAATGTCTTTAACTTTTCACTTTTTGAAAGTGATGTTAGTTGTGGTTTTGTTGTATATGACCTTTATTATTATGCTAAAAAAGTATCTCTTGCATACCTCATTTGTTGAGTTTTTATCATGAAAGAATGTTGAATTTGTATATTTTTTTGCATCTATTGAAATGGTCATGGTTCTGATTCTTCATTTTGTCCATGTGATGCATCACACTTATTAATTTGCATATTTTGTATCATTCTTGCATCCCAGTGATGAATCTCATTCAATCATGGTTTATGATCATTTAAATGTTTTCTTAAATTCAGTTTTCCCATACTTTCTTGAGGATCCAACAAGTAAAACTGAGTGTTGAGTTTATATATCTAAGATACAGTAAATAAAGGATACAGTAAATAAAGGATACAGTAAATAAAAGGATAGAAACAGAGCACTGAAACTACAGAAGAGGGTAATTATTCCAGAAGAGCTGAGCAGAGCACAGAGTAGGGATCAACTGTACTAAGAACTGAAAGGAAAAAGGGTGAGCAGGAGGAGCAGACAGTGAATAGAATGTATAGAATTTTGTATAGAGGAAGGACAGGAAGTTGGAATTGCTCCTATCTGATAGCATGTGATGGTAATCTGCCCAGACAAGGAAAAAGGGGGTGTGTAGGAGTGGAAGGGAAGTGGGTGGATTGAAAGACTTGAGAAGTGTTTTGTCCAAAGCAGTTAAGACAATGCTGTTTTGCCTTGCTAATCATTTTCAGGTTTTTCCTTTTGAACTTCCATTTGGAAAATGCCATCCTTCCTAGCAACTGAGTCTTTACCAAAGTTTATAATAGGTTCCTAATGACCCCAAAGGCAAATTGAAAGAATGATGTGACTGTCTCTAAATCCCAACAGAAATATGCCTACATGTCAAGTAAACCCCTGGGGTCGTGGATCAATGATCTTATCCAGCGAGTGAATTTCTTCAATACCTGGGCCAAAATAGCTTACACTGCAATACATCATCAGTATGGATAAAAGTGCTTTATATTTCTTCCTTACTTTTGTTTAGAGCTAAACAGCTTGCCACAAAATTTCACATGCTTGGTCTCTTTGGGGTTGCCCAGAGATTGTGAATTCAGTAAGGGAGGGATTTGCATCATCATTTTAGGATGAAGAAATGGAGAGATAGGAAGTTGAGAGTCTCATATAATTTCATTCTGTCCCAAGAGACAGAGATAGAGCCAGAACCTAATTTATTTCTCTTACCATTGTATTACAGTGTGCCTTGTGAAACTGGCAAGGGGAGTGGGAAAAGAGATAAAAGTTAGTGACATGCAATTTTTAAATGTGTTAAGTGACACATATAAGAGCCTCAGAGTGTGTCATTTTGCTAAGTGCTTTACTCATACTCATTAATTCTCACAGGAATGCTATGATATGAAGTAGGTCCTCTCTTTTATTACCAGCCTCATTTTAGATATTAGGAAATTGAGACAAACATGACGTGACTTGACCCATGTTTCAGATCTGAAAGTGGAAGTTTTGAAATGTAAACCTAGAAAATCTGGTTTCAAAGACTCTGCCAAACTGACTTAATTCCATTTGACTATAAGTGATTTAGAATGATGCACATTTTAACCTGTATAATGTTATACTGCAACATTCCTTCAATAAATTTTGTGACTTAAAAAAAAACCTGAAAGTGAACATTACTATACATCCTTTTAGAGACGTCAGTAACTCAAAACAATCCATAAGATTCTTCAAGGCCCAGTCAGGATTCCACCTATGATAACAACAAATCCATTGCCTTCCAGTACTTTGTGGTCTCACAAGCACTTTAAATTCATAGCTGGTTTCCATTCAAGTACAGGATAAGGGTCTTGAAAATGGGAAGAGCTTAATATGAAAAGAAAAGGAGGAACCTAGGAGGAAGTGGGGGAAATTGTACAGATCATCTGACGGTCTGCAGTTATTATGCCCTTAACCACTCCAATCCATGTCTACTTTCTAATAGGTATATGAGACATACCTCAACTTGGAACTTCTCTAGCCAAAATTCCAGTCAATCTGATGATACAACTAGTGATATCTTTGAAGGATTTCCTGCAAAATTCTGGCTCCCAGCTTTCTTCTTTCCACAAGGTGAGCTTGAGAACCAGGACTAACCCTGCACATGGCCCAGCCAAGTTTGTACCCCAGTCCCTCCTCCACCACCCTTCTTTCCCCACCTGTGTAACAGCATCCATGCCCCTCCCAGGTATCGAGGCTTCTTGCATGCATTAGAAGGGTCTCTCTTCTCCCTCCCCAACATGCTTCCCTCAGAAATAACCCATCCTCATCAGACCTTGCCTCCACTTTAGATGTCTCACTTTCTCATCTCTAGGGCATTGGTTCCATGTTGCTAAAGACTGACCCTACAAAGACCACTAGATTTTTTAAGAAGGGACTCCTGGAGATGGGTACCTGCTCCAGGGATTGATTCTATGTTTCAGCCATTTTCATTCATTTATCTACTTAACAAAAATGAATGAGTAGGTATGGTTGCTGGGACCTGGACCCACCTGCTCAGCACAAATGTCCAGCAGGAAAGATAGATATCCAACCAGAATGTGTGACAGCGGTGTGCACAGGGTTGGAATGGGAGTTACTAGACTATAAGCTCCATGAGAGCAGGAAAGATCTGTTTTTATTCATTATATCCCTAGCACCCCATATAGCCCCCAGCACCTAAAAAGTTCTTGATAAGTGTTTAAAGAATGAATAAATGACTAAATAAATACATTAATGAATGAGTAAAACAGGAGACCTAAACTGAGAGTCAGGAAAGACCGCTAAGGAAATAGCTTCTGGCATGTGCCCCGATTTCCTTCCATCTGTCCCATCCTTAAATTTTTACTTCTTCCTCGCCCTTTATTCCTCTCTGAAAAAACAAAAAGAAAGATGAGACTTGAAGCTGCCATCAGTTAAGTATTGGTGAGGTGGGAATAGAATAAGTGAACTAATGTCCTTACATAATACTTACAGGGTGTTGGGCACTGGTGTGAGGACTTTGCATATATTAAGCCAGTCTATTCCCATGACAATTTTCTGGGGTTATTAGCATTATTATCCCTATTTCCAGACGGGCAATCTTGTCACCGAGAAGTGAAGTAATTTGTCCAAAGTCACACGGCTAATGATTTACTGAGCCAAAATTTGAACTTAGCCTTTTGACTTAGAAATGCCCGTCTTTCACCACCACTCTAAACTGTGAGCAGCATTCTTATTAGAAGACCATTCAAGGTTCAGAGGCAGGAGAAAGAAAAGCACATTAGAGAAACCAAACATTCGTTTTGATCAGAGAGAGAGGCCCACAGAGAGACTGCTGTAGGATGGAGCTGGCATGAGAACAGACGTGCACCCAGGGGCTACATGAGACATGCTGGGGGGTCTACTTCAGCCTGTGGCAGCCGGGACCCAGGGCACACTTAGACAGGGACACAGTGATCTGACGACGGCAGCGTGGAAGAAAGGCAAGAGTGGATTGGAGTCTGGTTCCTGTCATGTAGGAGTCTGCTTACTTCTCCAGGCAAGAGTTGGTGGTGATCTAGACTAGGACAGAGATAGTGAGGTAGAAGGAAAGTAGTTGACTAGAAGTACAATTAGGAAGCTGAACCAGCTGGATACCATCTTTGAGCAGGTAGGGTGTGAAGGAGGGCACGAGGGTAAGCATGACTCCTAGGTTTCTGGCTTGGAGAGCTGTGTAGATACTGAAATAGAGAACCCAAGGAGAGGAGGAAACTGATGAGGAGTGAAATGATGTCTTGTGCAGCTTGAGCTGTTCACAGAATGCAAACAACGCCCAGTAAGCACACTGTTACACAGGACTGTTGCTTAGGAGAGAGGTCTGGGCTGGAGCTAGACAGTGTGGCCAGTGTGACTGAGCACCTCAGACAAGGTGGCAGTCTGACAGCTGCTACCACAAGCACAGTCTCCTGGAGCCTGCAAAGAGGGGCAAAGTGAGGTCACTTCTGGCCCAAGCTTCTTGGCCCTTGAGGCGTGATAGGGAATTCTGGTGGGAGCAAAGGGCTATCTCATGGAGCAACAGAGTAGAGATGTACCGATAGGGCAAAGCTGAACAGGACAAGTAGGTTTTAATCCCCGAGTTAAGGAGAGGAAAATGTACTCTGTGAGCACTGATGCGGTACATTCTAGGCAGCAGCATTGCATGGTCAAGAAGTAGGCTGGCGTGCCCTGGTGGAGTAATCATTATACCAGCCGCCTCCAAGGGACACAGTCCATAGACATCTCAAGGACTTGAGTTTGCATCCCAGGTCCAGGTGAACAACCAATGTGAACAAATAAATAAGAATAAAATAAAATGCTTCTTCCTCCTCTCTCTTTCTGTCTGCTTGCCTCCTCATCTTCATTCCTGCCTGCACTTTCCTTTAAAAAGAAAAAGTAGGTTAAAGTCATTATACTGGCAATTTATGCAGGAAGAATAAGGGGAGAAGGGCTTTCGGCAAGGAGAACAGTGAAGAGTTGTGTTGGGTGTGTTCAGATCAACAAATATAATCCAAACTTGCGTAAGCAAAACAGGACACACTGTGGCCCACATACGTAGGAAGGAAGGAAGGGGCCTGACTTCAGGCCTGATTGGATCCAGATGGTCCATATGTCTTCTGTGTGTCTGGGCTGCATCCTTATAGCTCAGCTCTGTCTCCAGTATATCTCAGTCTCACTTTTTCCCTGCTGCACATAGCCTTTCTCCTTGCCACCAGTCAGGGGAAATGACCACAGGCAGCTTAGCAACTCCAGACCCTTCCTTTCCTGGATGTCCTTGTCATGACTTGAGAAAGACTGTGACACACGTGGGTCTCCTGCTTGCCCCTGTGACCGCCTTCATTGCCAGGAGGATGACGTACTGCGGTCAACCAAGAATGGATCAGAAGTGCATAGGATCCCAGGATTTAGAGCCCCTCTGTACCAACAATGAATCCTGGAGGGTCCCTGAGCCTATGAAAGTAACCATTTCTCCAGGAGCCTTCTGGAACTGGCCGGACTAATATTCCCAAGGCCTGAGGTGGCGGGACTGTCGCTCTTCTCCTGCCCAGCCAGTCCCTTCTGCACTCTGCCTTCCCCGTGAGACGGCGGCGGCGTTGCTAACTGCCACCAGCATGTTTGCAAACTAACAGCCCCTGAGCCCCTGAGCCTCCCCCTGAGACTTGCTGTGTGTTTTTCTCCAAAGCCTTTCTTACTGCTGTGCTTCAAGACTACGGAAGGTCCCAAGGAATCTCTATGAATAACCTCACTTTTACCCACCACGTGACCTCAGACTCCATGGACATCAAAGAGGAGGAATTATCCATAATCATCCAAAAGAAGCTCAACATAGTCAGGAGAGCCTTTAAGGTATGGGGGGACTTAGAAGATCAGAAAGGGAAGTCGTGAGTTCATTCATTCAATTCTTCCCTCCACAAACCTTTTTTCAGCGTTTAGGACACGCCGGGTCATGTGCAAGGCACAGGAAGAGGCAGCAGAGCAAAGCACCCCCTTCAAGTCCAAATGCCACCAAACGTCATCTTCCCCACTAGAAAGAATTAAAATGAAGTCAGTACATAAAAGCTTTAAAGAACCACAATAAATGGACTTCACATACTGTTAGAAATGGAGACAGGCTGCTACAGCAATTAGGACCTAGAGGTGTTGTTTCCAATCGGTGGGGTAAACCTTTCCTCCTGACGGCTCTCGGTGGCACTGTCAGCCACCCAGCAGCCCCCTCGTCCAGATTTCAGCAGGGTCCAAGCGGAAACGCCCGCCCAGCTGCCATGGAATTGGCGGGCGGAGAGGCAGCGGAGGCAGGGCACCTGGCACTTTCTCCGCTTCCTCACCTGTGCTCATTGTTTTCTGGCTTTTTGCTTGGATAGTACGGTGACATGGAGTGGTATCTCATTGTGGTTTTGATTGGCATTTCTTTAATGACTAGTGACATTAGCCATTTTTTCATGCGCTTTCTGCTCACTTGTGTCTTGTCTTTGGAGCATGCCTATCCCAGCCACTTGCCGTTTTTGAATCAGGTGTATCGTGGCTGTGGCCGAGTTGCCAGGTTTCCTTACGTTCTCTGGATATTCATCCCGTATCAGATACATGATCAGCAGAGATTTTCCTACAGTCGGTGGGTTTGCTTCTTCACAGTTGATAGCATCGTCTGGTGGACAGAAGTGTTGACTTTTGATGTAGCCCAGTGAATCCATTTTTCTTTGGTTGGTTGTCTAATTTTGGTGTCACATCCAAGAAATCATTAAACTGTCAGAAAGCTCGTCCTCTGTTTTCTTCTAAGATTTTGTTATTGTTTTAGCTCTGAAGTTTGGGTCTTCAGTCGATTTTGAGTTAATTTTTACACACAGTGTAGAGTCCATGTTGTGAGCGTCTGACTCCGGGTCCTTTCTTCTTTCCCGCCGTGTTTCGTAGCTGTCTTCACACCAGTGCAACGCCGGACCGCTGCAGCTTCATAACGGGCTTTGAAAGCGCAAGTGTGAGCCTTCAAACTTTCTTTTTCCAGATTATTTTGTTTATTAATTAGCCTTATGAGTCCATACAAATTTTGGAATAAATTGGCCTAGTTCTGAAAAATGTGGTTGGAATTTTGATGCAGTGCATCTGTAGATCACTATGAGCAGTATTTATTCTTAAAGGAAAGGTGCGGTCATAAATGAAAGCAGACAGAGGCAGGCAGGAAGAAAGAGGAGGAAGCAGCACTTTATTTTAATTGCTCATCTTGCCCCCAGTCCTGGTCATGAACCTGGGTTCTTGGGACGTGGGTGGGTGGACAGCACTCAGCTGGAGGCAGTGGACTCGCCCACTAGGCCACCAGGGCGCGCCAGCGTTGACATTTCAGCAATGCTGCCTTCCAGCGCATGAACTCATTCTTCCTTTTTAAAAGTATCTTAACATTTATACTTGTCTTCTAGATGCATTTGAGAATCGGCCTATCCCGTTTCATTTTGTAAACAAACTGTTGGGATTTTCACCAGTTCACAGTACATTTACATAGAAATTCAAGAGAGACTTGCTACCTTTTCAATATTGAGTTTTTCTACATAGGAAACATAATTTATGACCTTAAATGAGTTTTCTTCCCATGGGTCTTAGAAAATGATTGTTAAATAACTTTTCCTAAATATTGTATACTTGTCGTTTCACAAATAGGGCTGTTAATGCCCTACAATTTTCTCTTTGTGCTCACCAACTACCTGGGGTTGGCTAAACCTGAGGTTAGGGACGCAGTTCTCTGAAGACTGTTAAGTCTACCGATGACTTCTGGCACCAACTGCAAGTTTGGAGATTTTCCAAAACCACCCTCACACTTAATTTGCTAGAAAGACTCACAGACCTCCAGGAAAGTGCTAAGTATCATAAGTATCATTATATTTCTATTATAGCCAAAAGAAGAGACACATAGGGTGGAATCTAGGACCAAGAGGGTTCTAAACACGTGTCCGGGGGGATGTGCTGTCTTCCTGGCACTCGTGCGCAGCTGTATGTATGTGGAGTATTTCCAGTCCAGGAAGCTGACCCAAGTCAATGCTCAGTTTTAGATAGGGTTTCCTTATGTGGCCGTGTTTGATTGAATCATCACCCACACAGTTTAACTCAAGCCCCAGTCCTTTCTCATCCTCGGAGGTTGGGCCAATACCATGTGGCTCCACGTATAATAATGTGGTTATAGTACAGCCAGTCCCAATTCTGAATCATCTTATAAATACCAAGGGCCCACCTGAATCACCTCACTGCTATGAAACTCAGGTGTGGTTCCAGGAGTCCACCACCGGTTTCGAGCTCCCCTCCCAGGGACCAAGTCAGTCAAGTTCTTTGTAGTACATTGACACTCTTCACATTTTTTTCTTAGACTGCTCAAATGTTGTCTATTTCATTTATTTTCTCAAATGGACCACATTTGACCTTTATTAATGAATGCTAATTTTGTTTTCTGTTTTCTTTCCTTTAATTTGTTTAATCTTATTCGTTCTTCCAATGGGGGGAGGAATATTTTACTGCTTTTATTTCGTCACTGGCTCCTCTGCACATCTACGGGAGAGCACATTGTCATGTAGGTCCACACAGCAGCTCTGGAGTCACCCAGAATTGGAGTTGCTGGCAAGTAAATTTTCTACCTAGTAGAACTTAACAGAAATTCATTTACTCTTTTCACATCACTCAAAATTACTCAGCCTTTAAAGTTTCTCGAGGTCTACATGAATAATTGTAGAAGCAGTGATACAAGCAACAAAGCATGAGCACAGTGTATTCTGACTCCTTTTGTGATTATTCTTGTTCTCCTAGAGCCAGACCGAAAACTGCTAGAAATTTGGGGGTTTGCTATTTGAAATACTTTTCAGCTCAGCATCTTCAGATGTGGAACAAAGTCTACACTCTTTAAGCTCTGACACCTTAGAACTGAGGAAAACATGCTTTGGGCAGGGCTGCTCCCACACTGGTGGGAAGCGCGCACTTCCACCAGGTGGAGCGCCTGTTGGAAGGGCCTTGCCTGGCACCTACTGCCTGCCTCTCTTTGTCCACAGGGCGCAGACCACACACACCCTGGAGTTCGCATCTTTGGCTTATTCATCGAGGGGGCAAGGTGGAATCATGAACAAAAAATATTAGAAGACACACTGCCTTTTGAGATATGCTGTGATTTTCCTGAAATATACTTCTTGCCAACAAAGGTGACCAGCTGTTTATGACAGTCCTTAATCTGAGCTTTCCCTCGGCAATACAAGCCATCCCTTCTATGCTCCATCCCCTATGATGTCACAAGGGAGATTTGATGACATAATTCAGATAGCAAATATTTTAAATGGCCTAAAATAAAAAAGATGCTATACTAACATCTAATGCTCTCTCTCAAAAATAATGTACCATAAAATCCTATTATTCCTTAAAATTCTTCAGACATAATTTCCATACGCAGTTAAGCAACCAGTCTAACACATGAATATGCTTAATACGTAGCAAATCACTGAAATCTAGCAAATAGAAAAAGCGATTGCTTGAACTATGCAATCTGACTCCTGGATTTTTTTTTCCCCAGATTTCTACTGAAAAACCAGATGCTTCTAACCAGACTGATTCAGAACTCTATACCTTTGAATGCCCACTTTATCAGACACCTGAGAGGTCAAGAATTTTGACCACTGCTGGCTTACCCCCTAACTTCTTAACATCAGTGTATTTACCCACCAAGAAACCTCCTAGTCACTGGATCACAATGCAGGTTGCATTGCTATGTTAGATGAATAAAAAAATAATGGTTGCGTACCCAACTTGTAAGTTCTGGCTCTAGCCATATAAAGGTTTCGAGGCAGGCACATGTACTCAACACCCTTCACAAGAACTAGTTGCACTCTTTTTATCTTGTGTACATCAAAACTTCAACACGCATCTCTCTCTTCCCCTCTCCTTCTCTCTCCATATGTGTGTATGTATATGTATATATATACACATATATGTATACATAAAACATAAAAATGGAGAGTAGTTCTTTGGAACTTTCCTTCCCTGACTGCTCTGAGTAAACACAAAACATGGCACTCTGGGTCTGACTGGAGACTTGAGGCCCAGGAGGAAGATCTTCTCTTAAGGAAATAGTCTTGTTCTGACTTCACTAGATCCTTCTCTTCATAACTGAAAAGCCAATTCTGAGAACTGAATATCAAAATGTGTTTCCATAGTTAGAACTATTTATTAGACACTGATAAGAAATCCTATATATCTCAGACCCTGGATGTACCATGTGTAAACCAGTTAGGTTTTATACACGAAGAAAGGAGTGCTCAGAGATTGACTAATCCAAACTCACAGTGCTGAGGAGATGCAGAACTGGATTCACAGCCACATTCATGGTAACTTTACCTTGGCAGTGGGTCCATTGACAGAAAACATTTCCCATCTCTACACAAATGAAGATCAAACTATCTACTGTGAGGAGTGTGGAGCTTATACCTTACACCTGCGAAGGCCATGAACAAAATATTAACTCCTTACTTCAGTGTCTAGGAAACTGTACTGTCTGAAAGTAACATCCTAATTACAACACTACAGGAAGAAATGAAGACCGAGCGCCTGTCATCAATAAAAGGAATCAATAAGAAAATAACAATACAGCATTTTAACAGAAATAAAAGGTGAGATCCTATTTGGTTCAATTCATTTGTTAAAATGTTTAGAAATTATCCATGACTTGCTAAAAAGTCCATAATTTGTGGAAGCCACTAATACACAGTCTTTTCCCAAACAGTCGAAAAGTCAAAACGAAGAATTTCAAGTTTCTTGGTGCCGGTGCCGATTCTCACACGTCCACCTCTGTAGTGCAGCCGCACCGGAAAGGGAGATGAAGGTGAAGGTAGCATCTAATCTCATTGCACTCACACATACGTATGGTCTTCTTTCAAATATATGTAGATACTTTTGGGTTAACAGATATTTACTTATTTGATGAAAGTATTACTGAATCTATGCTAGTTTTGATCACTTCTCTATTTTCTCAAATAGCAAATGACCATCATCTGGAAGTTGGGACCCTCAATCTCCAGCTTTCTTGGAGACTTGAAAGAAACAGAAGTTGGCCAGGGACCCCAGGTTTGCTTTCTGAATTCCCTATAGTCCAAGAGGGTCCCAAACAAATGATGCTAGAAAAAAAACAGGGTTAGATAGCCAGGAGTGTACCTTTTTTGGGTCCTAATGAGACCAGCACTGCAGACAAAAAAAGAGGCTTCAAAATGATCAAAGCATCATCTTTTTATTTTCAACCTCATTTCCAACCTAAAACTTCATTATAAAACTTGTCAAATCAACATGTCAAAAAACAAAACAAAACAAAACAAATTGTAGCTGATGTTCAGAAATTGCAGCAGTGTATTGGTACACAGGCTCTTTGTTTACTATCAGTGAAAGAATCTAATGTCCTTCCCCCTTGTGAATTTAGCACAGAATATAGTGGGAAACCAATATATCGCTGACATGAGAGAAGCATAACTTAAAAAAGAAAAAAACTGCTCGCATGTGTAAGTACTAATAAAATACTGACAATTTCACTAAAACAATGTGTAAAGACTATGCAGAATGCTAGAGCAACCAACTTCATGATCACATTAACATGAATTATGTCACATATACTTCAAATTGCAGAGCAGAACACTGCATATCTAAATGGCTCATATATAAAATGTATCATTCAAAACCCAAATGTACACTCTGTTAGAGTTTAAGACAGGAAGGACAATTTAACTTTGAATACAAAAGTTTAGTGAATTTGCTACTGTTTCTTTATAGACAGTTAATAATGAGAATATGTCAACTCAACTAAATTTATGCCACAACTATATAAACATCTATTAAACTAGAAGATCTTAAAACTATTTTGTTTTTAGATGAACAGATTACTAAAAATGAAGTAACACTCCTTTACAGGGAGTGAAGTTTTGCAAATACAAAAGTTATACAAATTCAGTATAAACTGCATAAGCTAAACAGTAGCAAAGACACTGTTTATTTTAAAAGTCAAAAATATACAAAAATATTAGCCTGAAATGGCAAATTTTCAAACACCAATCTGTGTAAAAATGTTTAAATAGTGCTGTTACTCTAAAAATATATATTTCTTTTTTTGTTTTCTATTCGTAACAGTTTATAAAGGCAAACAAACACCTGCAATTGAGGTAGCAAAGCCAAATTTCAAACTTTGGATTAAGAAAAAATACCCTTCCTATGTTTTAATAGTATCTTCTATACAATAATAGTAAATGAATTCTAATTGTTTCAGATGTTTTAGTTCACATGTATTACTTTACAAAACTTAATTTAAAATACTGAAAATGTTTTTGTTAAAAAGATACTTAGCCCTGATAATTATCTCACATTCAAAGTACTGTACAGAAAAATCTGAAGTCACTATATATTACATAAAAGCTATGTATTTACACTTTCAAATGCAGTTTTAGAAGCTGAGGTTCAGCAAACTATTATTATGGGCTTCCTTAAACAGTGTCTGCTAATAATTTTCCTTCCTCTTCAGTACAGCATTTAATTAATATAGAGCCCACATACACTTTCAGATCACCTAACTAGCAAATGATTTAAAGGGAAATGAATGAAAACTCTACTCTCTTAATGCAATAAAACATAACTGTACTTTAAAGGTAACAGTTTTCATTTAAGGAAAACCAACTGGCAATGAAAAAACACCTAAAATTTTAAAAGTAGTCAGAAATAAGACATCCATAAAATTATTTTCAGTGCTTTTATAAGACTATCTTCAGATTTTTATGGATTGAAAAATTTCTATTAGAACACAAATTCTAATATTTTTGTTTTTCCTGATATGAGTATATTCAAGGATGTACTACTTGATTCTACAGTCCTGACCCCAAAGAAAAAGAAAACTCAAAAGATCTATCGGTGCCATGAAAGAAGGTCCACTTCAGGTTTTTCTTTTTGTTTTTGCAAATAGAAGCCAGAATTGCAGGAGTATTTCACAGATGTGCCAGGCCAGCATTAGTAAACGTACGGAAAGATGCGGTACGGCACACGCTGACAATACTTTTCCCAAGCCAGGCCATACTTCCTCTTACAGTGGTGTTCATCCCTAGCCTCTCGGTGGACAAGCAACATGGTGAAATAAATCACATAGAAGTAAGGCAGAATGTGATTAAAACCTGTGGATATCAAAGTAAATGATGTCAGGTCTTTATAGTAACACATATAGAATCAAATGTTTCTTGTTTTTCCATAAATCCTCCACAAATGAACCAAAAGATAACTTCCTTTTCTCCAATAATGGAGAAAACAACTAAACCGATTCATAACACCCTCCTGGTGTGTAGAAGGAGGTGGTATTTGAATCAAAAACTATTCAAAGAGTGATTCATCCATTCTAACAACCCATCATAATCAGCACCTTTGTTCTCATAGTTAAAGCAAATCTACTGCTTCCTGTCTGTCCCTTGGTGAAAAAAATCACTGCCACCCCCCCCCCCACTAGGGAGGGTCGGGTGGGGTTTGCAGGAGCAGAGGACTGTGGGATACAGGCCAACACCTGGCCCCCAGGAGGCTAGTACCAAACACAAATAGAACAGAACTGTCTTCTTAAGAAGGAAAGTTTTTCAGAATCTATATACGCTGAGTCGTGAATAAGAAGTTAATTTCCACATACTCTGCTCAGAAAAAAAAGCTATCAGGCACAGTTAAAATTTGCTTTTAGGAGCTTCAAATAAAACTTCAGGCTCTGGGAATTCCCACGCCTCTCAGGCAGTCCACCTGCAAGAGCCCACGGACTGCCCAACACAGAACGCGTGTCCCACAGGCGGCTGAGGCGCTCTTCGTGAATGCTTACCGCAGGGGAGAGACCACGCCAGGCCCATGATGAGATCACCCAAGTAATTGGGGTGGCGAACGAAGCCCCACCATCCGGAAACGAGAAGATTTTTCCCCGTTGAAGTATGAATGGTTTTTAAATCTATGTAAAAACAAAAATAGTTTTTTCATGATCTCTACACATAGACATAAAATCTTCAATGGAACATAAATATCATAAATCAGTAACTTACGTGCAAGCTTTGGATCAGTGGGATTTTTCCGGAATGCATTTTTCTGAGAATTTGCACATCGAAAGATTACATATCCACAAACTGTAATTTTGAAAATTTTCATGTTAATAATATAGATATAACCTAACATGTAAAAAGAAGCTATGATTTCACAGAAGTTATTTCTGTGCCCTGAGGAAGATTCCAAAGTAGAGAATAACTTGATTTCTTAAAACAATTCAAAATTTCCCAATCTCAGAAAGTTCAAAGAAAACTATGCTGAAATGGCACGATTCTGCTTTCATCATCTACCTGGAGAATACCCTGAATGCAGAACTAAGAAATACAGCTCAGACAGCCCACATTATAACACAGTGAGCACTAGAGTTCAGCATAATCAAGAACAAACATGACTGAATGTTAACTTTACTGAGGACTGACAGAAGTCCTCAAAGTTATATAAGAAATTACTTTCTATGTGCCATTTTCCTCAAAAACACATATAAACTCTCTGGAATAACACACAGGCAGGGCTGACATGGATAACCAAACAACAACGAAACTAAATCTTAATTTTTACAAATGGTTCAGTTTCTTCTTCCATGGATACTCAGTGTAGCAAAATTAGCTATCTTTAAAGGTCAGTGGTAACTTTGACCTCCTCCCACTGGTAGAGGTGTTTAATGAACAATGGCAATGAGAGAAAAGCTATTCTGACGTGAACCCATGATGGCCCACGATGGACCTCAGCTCCAGTCAAACTCTCCCAAGTGCAGTTCACACCTCCCCACATTCTGCCCTTGCTGAGCTTTCCAGCCCAGGGTGATCTCGCTCTCCATGCCGTTTCACCCAGTAAAATGCAGAACAAACACTATATTCTCCAACAGGCTCACAGTGGTGTTCTATCTACAGAGAGAAGTCTCTCTACCTTAAACTCCCACGTTTGGTCTCTACATTCCTTTTATAGTGCCCCTCCAAATGCCTCATATCAGTGCTTGTCTTTTATCTCCTGTTAGAATGTAAGCTCTATGAAGGTAAGGCAGCCTTCCTACTTTTTAAGGTACCTACCAAAAAAAAAGCAGGCACTCAATAGAAAACATAAACCACTACTAAAGCAATTAAATTTAAAATTAATTATTTTAACCTAAATTTATTAAACTTAAACACAAAAGGATTTGTTTAAAACTATTTCAATCAGAACAAACCATTATTTTTGCAAGATGCAAGAATCTTTTTATTAATCATCCATTACAAATTACTTCAAATTTAAACTAATTATGTCAATTTAAAAGGGTGTGTTACAAATAGATAGCCAAGTGCAACAGAATCAACATACAAACACTGAAATTAATACTCACGTTTCAGAGCAATAATTAGAGAAGCCACAGGCCAAGACAATTCATTCGGGTGACTGACTAAATAAAAAGCTTGGAAGCTGTATATAAATGGAACCCACACTAAATCTCCAAAAGCCAGCATGAATCCAAATCCATCATGAATAATGTCCATGGTTGTCAATAATGCTTCCTATAAGGAGAGAGAGGGAAAATAAATTTTAAAAAAACATTTGGGAAAGAATACAAAAGTACTAGTTTATAGTCAAATTTATAAGGGAAGAGCTATCAAGTAAAAAATTTTAAGGGGGTAAGTCTTATCACACTAAAGTCACTCCATTGGCTTCATTTCCTGTCACTCTCATTCCATGATCCTGAAATAACATACCGGGAACACCTCTTATGCCTCCAAAGCCTTTGCCCAAACGGTTTCTTCTGCCTGGAAAAGGCTTCTTCACACTCAGCTGAAACCCTCCCTGTGCTTCATTTCTGGACCCTCCTCAGCAGACGAGGCACTGTGGGCCACTACCGCCTGCGGGCAGGCTGAAGCAAACGGGTATGGCCCTGTGGTCGCGCGGGTGCCCTCTCCCTACCAGATGAGTGTCTTCACCACTGCGACCCTAGCACACTGCCACGGAGTAAGTGTTCAAAGTATGTCTGCCCAAGGGATAATAAGATCTCCAGCAACCTTTGTTTCCATTCCATGTGCACCAGCCTACTTTCTGAGCATGACCTGGTTTTCATATAGATTTTCAGCATAGAAAATAAGCTACGTAGAAACTGCCTGCTTCACATGTCGTAAATAAAAGTGAGCAAAGTCTCCTGTGGATGTGGTCAGCAGGAGCAAGCAGCCGGATCGCCTCTGAACCTGGATACCTGCAGACCAGACTCTGGAATGTGGAGACACCACCAAGGTCAAAACTCAGAAAGCAGGGTATCGCTACACCACCTCTAATTTCAGAAAGACCACTGATGTGGAAAAATCAACTAGTGTAAGCTCTGCTAAAGAATAAACATTCTAAGTTAAAGAAATAGAGTAATACCCCCCAAAGAGCGTATTTTTCCTGACAGAAAGCAAAAAGACCCTGGAACAAAAAATGGCTAGCACAAGTTCTGGGCCTTTAGGTTCAGGCTCTCAATACCTATAAAGTGATTTCCAGGGCCAACAGGATTAAAGTGATAAAAAAGATGCAAGTGATAAAAAGAAGCTCAGGACACTCATTCCAGAGCAGACTTAGGGGACAGTTATTTGGACTTAAATTCCATTTTCAGTTTCCCAAGGTGTGACACATTCTCATACAGTGGAATGTCTACCAACCAACCTACCAATAAAATTATTAAGCATTTGCTAACTGCCCTGCAGTATGCCAGATACTTAAGAAAATCATATAAGCAATCCCTTCCTCAAAAAGTTTTCTATTATCTGGCTGAATTACTGATATCAGAGAGAAAAAATAATTTCTCAACTCCAGTCTTCTCTCCCAGGGCCTATCTTAAAATTCCCTTAAGATGCAAACATTTTCTGTTTATTAACAGAAATCTATGCTTGGCCAAATCTCTAGAAAATATGAATTTCTAAGGCAGTTAAAAAGTGGTTACCACTCTGAAAAAACTAGAAGTATCACTAATAACTGAAAAGCTACCAGAAACGAAACTTTTAAAAAAATCTCTGAGGTGATAAAGCAACAGTGAAATATCATTTGACTTCTAAAATGCTACTACAGGCATCCTAGGAGCTAATAATTACATAATACCAGAAAGACCTACACTGGTAAGACTAAAGGCACTTAGAAGAGTTACGTTTTTTAATTTCAAAGCACGTTTAATTTTGAATAGACTTGTAATTTTCAGAGAACTCCAGTATCTGATGATCTCAACACTTTGGTAGCTTTGAGCGACAAATGATAGCTCAACAAGAATCTTGTAAACTGAGGTCTGTTTACTTACCTCAAAAAAGTCCTAAAGGGAAGGTTAAAACACTGAGCTTTCCAAATCATTTTGACTGAATATTCTCTATAGTCCTGTATGCAATACCAAAATTAAATAAGATCAGTCTCTCCGCGCCCCCACCCACTCCGTGTGTGTGAACAAATAATATGGTGTTTGAAAAATTGCTCAGACTCAAAGGCTCTCTCAAAATGTCAACAGAGGGTCATGAAAACTTGTCCCAGAACATTATAATGTTCCACTTTTGTTATTAAGACTGAGTGTTTTAAGATGTTTAAAAAATTCCACTTGGAATGTGGAGATGTTTACGAACTTAACAGTAAATAAGAGAATTGTAAAACAAAGCCTAAGAAATAATTTTTAAGAGGAATATGTTTAGTTGTAACAGAGATTAGCCAAATATTTATTTCAAGTAGTAGGAAACACTAATGACTTACCAATGTATGAGGAAAGCCATACATTAGGAACGTAACCCTATTTAAACTGATTTTCTCAATGTATCATGATTTCTGACTTTATGTTCATCTGATTAGAATTATTCTTTATATTTTGAAGCAACAGTAAACCTTCTCCCCAGTACTTAAGAACTAGCTATCTCTTGAAAATAAAAAAATAAATAAATAAAAAATAAAGAATAGTTATGTGCCCATCCATTTTCACAGCAGAATTGAGAAATTACATTTTTTTATATAATCAATCCCACCCACAAAGTGAAAGTCCACCGATCTTAAATATTTAGCACCTAAAAAGGCAGATACACATGGAGGTATCACCAAATGCCCAGACACTTACCCTCTGTTAGCACTCATCGTGTCAGCAAAATGCACCACATGGACTGACATCCTATCTAATGCTCATAGCCCTGGAGCAGATTGTGCTCCCCTCACTTTGTGTGTAAGAAGCAGAGGCTCAAGAGGTCAGGTCAGAGAGGTTATCCACACTCAAATCGTCTGACACCAAGGCCTCTGATTTTGAAATTAATTACCTCATTCCAGAGAGCATCAACCACATATAAGAGCTGGAAACTGTTAACCAAAATCATCGCTAAGGATGGAGTGGCACTATTACGTAACTTCATCTCAGCCAAAAGCATCACCAGGTTAATAACCACCTGAAATTAAAGGAGCAAGTGTATGTGAAAGTATGTTCCCAGAGGGAAAGACCGTAACATCCCAGCCAAGAAACCTGCAGATATCACCTTATCATGTTTCCACCATCAGTAATAAGACATATCAACATCACAAATGCCAATGTCATTTCTGAGACATTCTGGTCAAAAATGCTTACTGCATTCCAGTCATGAGAAAACACTGGAATAACCAAAAATGAGAAAACCTCTTACAAAATAACTGACCAGTACTCTTCAAAAGTGTCAAAGTAACCAAAGATAAAGAAAGACTAAGCAACAATTATAGAGTGGAGGAGACTAAAACAAAACTAAGTTACTGTGGGATCCTGTAGAAAAACCTGGAAGAGAAAAAGACCAATAGAGAGAAACCTGGGGAAACTGGAATAGGGACTGTGGATTTAGTTGATATTACTGTAACAACGTTAATCTGCCACTCTTGACAATTATGCTGTGGTTAAGCCAAATGCTAATAACAATGGGGGAAGAAGCTGAGGGTTATAAAGGATCTATTTTAAAAAGTCTCCTACAAGTCTAAAATTAGGTCAAAAAACATTTTTAAAGGGGAAGAAAAGTACATTTTTTCTACATGAATTCATTCACACCATCATTTTCCTACATAAAAATAAACTGATATAAAAATAAAACTTCAGTTTAACAACCTGTGACAGAGTACCTTAAACCTCTGGGTTATATTTATAGTAAGAAACTATTTTAAGTAGATTTTGGAAAGCTATAATTATTCCCAAAAATATACCACCCACAGTTTACTTTAAAATTCCACATTTTTTTTCTACTACTGAATTGAAATTAAAAAAAAAAAAAAAAAGACATACCCATCCAATCAATCCGGGGCGTAATTCACAAAAGTATTTGAGGTCAAAAGTACCAATCCGAGGATTTAATTCACGGCCAATGAAGAAGTCATAAATGGCATTCCCTGAGAAGGAAAAAGATTTTACAGCATATTCCAAAACCAAATGTGAGGTTTTAAAACTGTAAGGTTGTCTACTACACAGGGGTCACAATTCAATTGGCTCTAAGAGCAAAACAGTCAGGCAGCCAGGGAAAGGAAGGGGGGGGAAGGGAGGGGAGGGGGAGGGGAGGGGAAGGGAGGGCAAGGGAGGGGAGGGGAAGGGAGAAGGACCAGTCAGATGGGGCTACTTCTGGAAGCATCTATGCTGTCACATGGGATGGGAGTCCATGGGGCCAAATCCCCTGATTTTAAGGGAACTGGAGTCTATTTTAAATGTTAACTCACAATTTTTTAAATACACAACTTAATTTTTTTAATGCTTAAATATGTTAGGTCAGAATCAACCAATTTGTAACCTTTGTTATTTTGCTAGGTTTTCTTTAAAAAGGATATTTACCATTTTGGACCCCCCCCCCCAAAAAAAAATGTGTCATAAATTATATTACCAACATTATTGTTACTGTAAGTTCCTAAAATGTCTGCATGCCATCAAGTGATTAAAAAGGGAAAAGAACAGGAAAGCATAAAGAAAAAAATCAAATCTGTTTTCTTCTTTTAAATAGATGTTTCTTTAAATTTTCACCTCAATTTTCCTATTTTCCCTTCATTTCTCAGAAACCTCAGCTAGAAGAAAATGCTCTATGTTAAGTTAACAGCAGCTGGAGGGCCCCGGGGCGTTCTCATGTGGCACAGACTTGACAGTTGCTCACCAGAGCTGGCCGGCGACAGTTCATTCCTGGGTGCCTTCAAAGCCCGGGAGTAGAGGTAAACGCTCAGGAGCAGAGAGAAAACAGTGGCTGCAAGTGCAAGTTGAAGGAAATGCTTGTACACGTAATGGAGCTCTAGGCCCCAGAAGAGAGCTGCTCCCACCAGGGCAGACGTCAGGATAAAAGCATAGAATCCTAAAAACAAAAACCAAAAAGGACAAAAAATTCATGTTAACCCAGAGTTCACAAGATATACATACACCATTAGAAAATGTTTTTTTTAAAAGTCTTAATTTCATTTTTTCCCGCCAAATACACACACATAAATACATAGAAGCAATGACAGCCCTGAGGGGTAATCTTCAGTAACAGATACTGTACTCCTCGCACACAATTTGTCAACTACATCAACACACTTGTTTTTCATTGTGAATGGACATTACCTGCTTTTAACTAAGAGGAAGTTGAAGAGTGTATAAAAATTCACTATTAAAAAGCTGAAAAGAAACTCAGAATTTACATAACCCAAACTCTCAGGCCTTAAGTCAAATGGCTGATTATTGACAGACTGGGCCAAACACTTGCTTCAAAGTCTCTAGAGCAATCTTGTAGTTATGTTACGCTCTTACTAGAAATAATTTATCATTAATGGTTTCAAAAGTGCCTAGTCGTCTTCTACCACCCTGAACAGATCTCGAGCCCTTGCCCTCAGAGGCCAGGACAGATATTCCCCAGGTCAGGCAGGGGCTGAGGAGACCCAGCGAGGTGGCAACATCAGGAGGGTGTGCTGAGCCCAGAGATTTTCACAGGCAGGCAACTCCAAATTCTAATGCGCCCTGGAGGTCCTGCAAGGAGCTCTGGTTACAAGCCAGCCCTGCTCTAACAGAGGCTGAGGAGGTGGTGGTTTTCCCTTTCGGCTGAGCAAGAGCTCTTTGTCCAGGAGATGAGTTTGTCCAAGAGCTGTATTCTAAGTTGTCAAATTAGATTTGGATCATCAAACACAGGAAAGAGGTAGCTTTTATATAAGAATTATAAAATCAGTCTTTATGAACTAAAATGGTTACTCTAATTTATTCTTTAAACCTGCATTTTCCATATATCAGGTTTACTCCAGAGTAACTTGGAATTGTTTTAACTTTTTCTGTATCCTTTAAAACACTCATTTAACTCATAAAATTCATGAATAGAAAAGAAAAAGAGTAACAGATAAAGCAGTTTCTCTAGCCTATGTGGATTAAAAATTGTAATTCAAAATGTCTTAGGAATCCCCTCAGTCTATAATGGCAGAAATCTCATGAAGAGAAATCTCACAATTCTAGAGCCAGAGCTGGCAAAATGAGGAAATGCAAGAAGGACCAAGCAGAAGGACAAGCCACTGCCAGCTCACTCCAACAACACTGAGTCCAAGACACTTAGAAAAGTGGTAAATCTGCACGAGATCCCCACAAGACACGAACATCAGCAGACCTGATGCAAAAGTAAACACCCCAACTTTCCCCAGATTGGACTCCCTGGAGTTGTGGGGAGGAGAAGGGGTAGAAGGGAGGAAGAGACAAAGGGAGGAAGAGAAGGAGGGGCAGGAGGCATGTGAAATATATTTAGCTTCCCTTTTAGAGCTCAGAGTGATTTCAGGTAGTGTCACAGAATAAAACGTATCCAAAGTTAGAAAATGATATAATAAAAAAGTTAAAGAATTAAAATGCATAACATAATCCCTAAGAAAAGGAAAATAGCCTATACAATCTAGTCAAAATGAAAAACTAAGGATAACTATCATTTCTTAAAGGTGAGTTAAGTGCACTTTTTCAAAAATCTTCACATGGCAAAGTTAGACTAATCCACTTAGCATTAACTCCTAACAAAGGGGAGGAAGTGGATGAAGGGTCTGCCTGATTCCTGAGTGCTCAGCAAGACAGTACCAGCACCCATTCGGTGCTCTCACACTGATGCCCTCTCTGTGCCAGTTATTTTCCTGGCACCAAGGACACCACACAGAACACAACCAAATCCCAACTCAAGAAACTACACTCTAGCAGGAGACCCCAATGATTACATTGGTATCAGGAACGTAGAAGTGTCAGGGAGAAAAATAAAACGGCAAAAGAGAGAAAGGGACCTAAGACTTCTCAGAGCAGAGATGTGACAGGCTTTATAAAGCAGCCACCATCAGGTATTTTGAGGGAAAGTTTCCAGGCAAAAAACACAGACTATATCTAAGAGACACATCAGGCAATAGCGGGGAAGCCAGTCACTGGGGCAAAGGGAGTATGGGTCAGTGCTGAGGGCAGGAGTGGCTAAGAGGCCCACAGAGTGGTAGGGCTTCTTAGAGTGGAAACTCAAGATGATAAAAAACAAAAACAGAATGATCTCCATTAGTGATAAATGTTATTAAAAGAAACACACTGAGTAATGGGAAGGAGTGACTGAGGGGCTCTATTTCTTTCCAAGGTCTGACTAGTACATGTTGGCTGCAGGTGCAAACAATTTATTTGCATGCCCTCTGAACGAAGAATAATTTACTATTTACTATTCTGGTATGATCAGTTTAAAGAGTATAACACTTAAAAAGTCTGAAGTATCAAGTCATTAGAGTCTTCAAAAAAAAAGAATCACCATTTAATCTATACTTGAGCCTTCTTCCATCAACGAGGGGTATTCCTTCTGCAACCTTGAAAGGAAAAATTAAAAAAATTTTAAAAATTTGCAATTCAAAAACCACAATACTTTACCATAACATGTCTTCTAATATCACTTAAATTTCAGTCTGCCCAAGAAGGACAATACTCTTTTAACAGAAAATTTAGTAACATGTTTCAAAACTCTTAATGGCATGCCCTTTGGCGAAGCAAATCCACCTTCAGGAATAAGTCTTAATCAAGAATCTGGTCACAGTTTCTCAGTCTCAGCACTGAGACGATGGCAGTAGGCAATCCCTCCCCGACCATCCACATGCCACCACCAGGCAAATGTGCTTTAAAAAAAAAAAAAAAAATCCAGTCAATCTCTAGCTCAAATATCTTCCATAACCTCCCTCTACTTACAAAATAAAGAGTACAAACCGGTGTCTTACGTGTATGAGGTCTCTCAGTCAGGCTCTCCCTTTCTTGCCCACTCTGCTCTCCACGTGCTGCCTGATGTGGACCCAGGTGCTACCTGCCTCGCTACCTGTGCACTTAAACTCACTCACTCAGTCAGTCAGTCCTCCATGTGCTCTTTTATCTCCAGCAGGAGATTGTGAACACTTCTTGGATTGGGAATGTTTCCTCTCTGTTTGGAATCACCCACAGCAAACACAAGATACCCACACAAAAGGTACTCCAGAAATAACCTGCCTGGACAGGTGAGTGGGCCGCAAAGCTAAAAATCCATTTGCCCAGTGGAAGCTAATTTTACTTCCCCAAGATAATATTCGGAAATGCTGCAATTCATTTTAAACTGCAAAATACCAAATAGTATCATAGGCCTTGGGCTATACTACTTTACCCTTTAATTACCTATGAAAGAGAACCCAAGAGAAATGTAATACCTTTTGAGATCACAGGATTAGCAAAACCCCACATGCAATTTCAAATGATCCTATCTACTGCAGGTATCTAAAAAATACGATATTGGGTTTTCGTCTGTAACATATGTATATAGTTTTAGTGTGTGTGTGTGTGTGTGTGTGTGTGTATATATCTGTCATCAAAATCCTTAATAAATATTATCTAACTTAAATTAACCTTCCCCTACATTAATCCGAGTTTGATTTTTACTGCAGGGCCTTATCAGAAAAATACCTGAAGAGCCACATCACAAAAAACCCTCACTAGAGCCAATTATGTTACAGTGAAATAGCAAAGTATTTAAAGTCTGCTTTCTGCCCTCCTATCCCTGGCATTCACCAATCCTAGTAAAACTAATCCTTTGGTTTACAAACAGTGGGTAAACATACAGAGCCCTAAGAATAAGATCTTTAAATGAATTATTTATTGCTTAGGGAATCTCAGGTTCCTTTAAAAATATCTAAGGAAGTATTCTACTGAAAGAAGATAAAACTACACTTAGCAATGAAGACACATTTTAAAAACATGTGCATGAGTTTTAAAAGAACATAAAATGCTCCTGACAAATTTCTGAAAGAGATGAAAACTAGAAACTCACCATATTAAAAATAAATACAAGATGCAGATTAAAGTCCATGGGGCTCAGTAGCTTATTAACTGACGATTTAAATCCTGCTTCTGAAATGGTATATACTGAGGGAGAATTTATTTTTTTCTTTCAGCAAAACTATAGGCTATTGTGAAATAATTCATTCTTTCCTATTTGATTTGGAAAGTTATATGAGAAACTTCAATTAGAACTTAAAGTAATGCTTAATAAGCAAGTATTAAAAGATTAAAAAAAGTAATGGCTTAACAAACTAAGTTTTGGTAGCTTTGACCTTAAAACTACTATCAGTTCTTTATATAAACACAGGAGAGAGAGGAAAACTCTTAAGTACTGTGCCCCACTGATAAAACTTACCTTCCCTATTGGCAATAAGTAGAACAGAGCCTGAAGGAAAAACCAGAGGATGTAAACTCCAAATACTCTGGTTTCCCATAAATCAGACAGAACTGGTAGCGGAGGAGGGAAATTCAGAAGACTGGGATCCCCCTGCTCACACATCAACAGCAACAGGAAGAGGAAGACAGGCAGGCCAAGCATGATGAGGACAATACCTGCAAATAATCAGTGCACACTGATCTGAACTTCAATCCTGTTTATTTCGTTGTTTGTTTTAAGGTTAGAACTCAAGTCTAACTAGCTGTTCGAAATCAGTTTCTAATATAAACATCAAAAAACTGATGTCATCTGGTTACATCCAGTGGGCAAGCAAAAGCAGAAGTTCAGCTCAATTCACTTCAGAAACCAAGCTTAAGACATTTATAACCCAATGGTCATGGGAGCAAATGTATCGAAACACCAACAAACTGAAGATCAGAACATCTAAAAACTATCAGCTTAATACTAAAAAAGAACAAAATACTTTATATCCCTAAGTTCCTAATAACTAAAAATAGTATCACATTTGCACATAGATTTATGTGATGCTGGACACCGTCTTTAACAGACCAGCAACCCAAGGGTAGTAACTTACAAAATACAAAGCAATGAAGCCATGCAGAACTGTTAAACCATTTGGCAAGTATTTGTTTCCCTTTAGCAGTTCATAAAATTTCACCAGTTCCACCCACTTAACTCCAAGCCTTTGAACAATTCAGATCTTTGACTCTCACACTCAGCCCGTCTAGCTAGTAGGGTGAACACCATGGCTCAATCCGATGCAGCAGCTGGCAGCTTCGTCCCTCTGCTCTGGCCCAGAACGGGCCTGGTCATCGCAGGGCAGATTATTAGCAGATTTCCCGGTCCCTAGTCATTCACCAGCTTTCCTATATACAAGTCTCTCATCAACCTTCCTATTATCACTTCTTTGTACCCCTCTACTCAAAACCTCTAGTAACTAATTGCTGAGTTTCAAATACAGCCACACTGGCACCCTTCTGCATGCTAACAATGCTTCAAACGTGCTCCCACCCCAGGCCTTTGACCTGCTGCTGCTTCTAATTAAGAAAGCTCTTCCCCAGACTCCCCTCACTCATTACCTGGTCTGCTACAGATTCTTCAGAGAAAGGCCTTTCCTGTCCAACTTACTGCAACTACCACACACCAACCCCACCTGTCCTAGACGGGTGCTGACCCTACCAGGCACTCCTCCGAACTCTAACTCTTTCGTCTGTGTGGATGTCACTTCAAAGGTTCTCAGCGATGCAGGCCCTTTTGTAACCATTTTTTCATCCTTGGAATCGTGGTCTTTAAATGTGATTTCTTCTCTTCGTGGACGAAGGCTGTACTGTGTAGAAATATAACTACTTTCTTGTGGCAAATGGAATTTTTCCTAATTACAAATAAAAGGTATTAAAGATGTATAGTGAAGAAATAATTATCATTAAAAATGTTACTAAGTTAACTAATACAACATCTTAACATAGCTGCCTATTAGTAAGAATCAATTTGTCCAATTATATTCATTAATTTAAGAACAAAATTTTAGAAAAAAACTATAAGAAAATGTTGTTTTTCAACATGCCTCTTTAAGGAAAGTGAATTAACAGTCACCTGAGACAAAGACAAATATTCCGTACCTGTGTGTTTTTGTGAGGTATGTCATTCTTCTCTATGTGCTCAGGCTCCCCATTATATCTGGTTATGTTGTTTCCAAATGGTTTCTAAGTTGAATAATACATAACATTTTAACCATAAGAATATTAATTTATTAAAAAGAAACATAATAAAAATTTACTATGGTGAAATCGAGCAATAAAACCAGAGATTTCACAGGCTTAATTCCAAAGAATTTCAGCCTACCTTTGCTGAAAAGTAAAGGAATAAAATTTACTATAATTTCCCAATCTTCCAAAGATTTCATCTTATAGACTTCTACATAAGATCGTTCATCTTTTAAGAATAATTAGACATTATAATTTCATTGTTCAATGAGAGCCAGTAGTGGGAAATTAGAAGTAGTAGGTACTTGGCAGGCCTTATGCCTCAGGTAGCTGAGACATTGGTGTGCAAACTGCATACAGCCCAAGGACCAAGGTTTGAGACCTGGGGCCAGGGTTAGAAAACAAAAAGAACTAAATAAATAAAGATGTTTCTTCCCCCTCTTCCTTCCTTCCTTAAATGCCACTTTCTCCTCTCCCAAAAAAAAAAAAAAAAAAAAAAGGAAAAAGAAGTATAGGTACATACGGATCATTACTAGTGACTTACAAACTGCCCATTTTCTAATTTTCATGCTGCCTGGTTTTTATTTAACCTTAAATTTATTCTCTATATATTCCTTTTCTCAACTCTTTCCTTGAATGTGCATTCTTTTCAAGCAGTGGAGAGAACTTTTCATCAGACGAGCAGGGAACGTGCTTTAGCCACACAAAGGCTGCTGACTGAAATCTGCCACTTTGCTCCTATTTAAGTCACTGGCAGAACACTAATAACCCAACAGGAGGTAAACAAATTAAAAACAAGTGTATCTTTGGGAGGTCAGCTGACAGAAGACAGCATTAAATAATACCAAGTTCTAGCTCAAATCAAGATCTAAACTGAGCAATAATAACATCCAAATTTAAATTGAATTTACTTAAATTTACCTAAAAGCCAATAAGCCACTTGGCAGCAAATGGACCCACCAAAAAACTACTGTTTTCAAGTCTATAGTAACCACAAATACAATTCTGTAAGTCAGTTAATCCTAAACTATGCTCATGGCAAGTAACAGGCACTCACGAGTGTGTGCAGAACTTGCTGTAGAAGATCACAACGAGGAGTCACGAAAAACAGGGGTAACATGATTTCAAAGCTACATGCGGCATGAGCATCGACTTTCCACTAAGTACACCATCCTCAGCCGCACAGTGGCACAGTGAGCTAGGACTCTACTGGCAAGAAAACAAGGCCAGCCGCTGACTCATGGGTCACCAGGACTGTGAGATGGTTACAATGTAAAACTACAATGAAAACTAAATACCAAAAATGAAAATGTGACAAAAATAGCATGTAGAATCTATTCCTTAACCTGAGTCTCGTGACCAGTAAAGAGTGTTACTAATAATTAGAATATTCAAACACACTAGGTAACTATAAAATGCAAGTTATAAACAGTGAGTTGAAACCTTTGACAAGCAAATTGGAAAAAAAATTTTACTACTCAGGATGAGAAAATGAGCTTCATACAACTGATACTGGTATAAACTTTCATAAAGAAATCTGGTAGTAAGTATTAAGAGTCTCGAATCTACTCTATCCGTCTGACCAGAGTTACACTTACAAAAATTTATCCTAAGGAAATATCAGAGATTGTGCAAGAATATTTGTTTATCAGTTAAGTCCGCTAAGATTGGCCCACACACATCCCTAAGATCCAGGTTCAAACCAGGACCAGGGGAACAACCAAGATGAATGACTAAATACAAATGAATAAATGCCTCCTTCTTCTCTTTTCCTGCCTGCCAGCTTGCCTACTCACCTGCATTCCTGCCTACACCTTTTCTTTAAAAGAAAATTTGTTTATAAAAGTGAAAATTTAGAAGGAAAAAACAGCTAATTATCTATCAATATGGGAGCTGACTTTAACAATTAACACTGTACAATGTGTGATACATCCAAGTAATACCATACCATAACAAAAACGGTGTTGACAAATATAACACCGGTTACTGTCAATATTTCAGAATTTGAAAATCTGACCACGAACAGTGTGCATGCAATCTAGCTATAAAAACCTATGTGTTGACACGCCCTGGTGGAGCAGCGATTTAGTCTGCTGCCTCTGGCCTGAGCACACCACAAACTCAAACGACATCCTGGGGCTGGGGAGAACAACCAAGATGAAAAACTAAATAAAACCCTTCTTCCTCCTCTTTCTTCCTGGCTGTCTTG
The DNA here is from genome assembly GCA_004363575.1 of Solenodon paradoxus. Taxonomy (NCBI): domain Eukaryota; kingdom Metazoa; phylum Chordata; class Mammalia; order Eulipotyphla; family Solenodontidae; genus Solenodon; species Solenodon paradoxus. The sequence continues at coordinate 301,768 of RJWH01000583.1, forward strand.
CTCACCTTTATTCCTTCCTGCACCTTTCCTATAAAAAAAACAAAAACAAAAAAACCTATGTGGTACGCCCTGGTGGCCCATCAGATAGGTCCCCCACCAACAGTACACAGACACCCAGACAGCCCAACCATCTGGGTTGAGATCCAAGGCCAGGGGGCAACAACCACAATGAACAACTAAATAACATAAAAATGTTTCTTTCCCCTCTCTCTTTTTCTACCTGCCTACACACCTTCATGCCTGCCCACATCTTTCCTTTAAAAAAAAAAAAAAAAAAAAAGCCTATGTGTATTTAACCCAGAAGAGAGGCAATATGGTAATATAAGGTGAACAGAATAAAAGATAAACTTTATTCTATTCATTTTATTTAAAAATATTTTCTATTTGGTCTACCAACTAAAATACTCAACGTATAAGGTCCTATAAGCTTCAACCCTGATTATTTCCAGTGTAGCTCTTTGAAAGTAATTCTTCTGGTGGGCCCTGGTTAGCAATTAAGTCTGTGCGTCTAGATGGCGCAGTCCACCTAAATAAAAGCTCAAGACTTGGATTCACAGAGTGAGGTGAGAGTTTACAACCAACCAACAGAATCCAAATAAATTGATGGAAAGAAATTTCTTCTCCGCCTGCCTGCCTGCCTGCCTGCCTGCCTGCCTTCATTCCTGCCTGCTTCCTTCCTCTAAATAGATAATCCTTAAAAAAAAAAAAAAAAAAGTAATTCTACTAAAATGATCATCCTTGAATAGGGAAAGTGATCATATATTACCAATACCAGTGGAGTCAATTTAACTTCCAACACTTCCTTCCTTATTTCCTTAATGTCAGGCTGGTGAGAAGCTGAGGCGGATCTGCGAGAACTTCTGGGCGGCCGGCCAGGGGAGCGGGAGCGGGACCTTGACCGACTCCCTCGACGTCTGGAAGGAGAACTGGAAGTGGACCCACTTTTCCTTTGTCTAAAGGAAGTCAAAGGCTAGAGGGAGAGGAGGAGGCAAAGAGCTTTACAAATCATAATAGTGGCAGGCAGACCCAGAGGAGAAAAGGAAACAAAGGTAGTAACTGGTGCCATAAACTCTGAGATCACCCTGGGAAATTGTGTTATCTGACAAACGATCAGATGAGGCCAAGGAAAATGCTGCAGTAATAATCTGCTGCTGAGACAAAGTCAGCCTTTCTATTTCTAACCTTTGACTGTATAACCATGAAATGTATGTATCTGAACCAATCTGCGGTACAGTGTCCCAGTAACAATTAGCATTGAGACGAAGGGATCAAAAAAATTAGCCCACAAACAAACAAAAATTAGTTCTCGTTGGCTACCCTGGTGGTACAAAAGTTAGGTCTGCTGCCTCTCACCAAGCACAGTCCATATACATCCCAATGACCCAGGTTCCCATCCCAACAACCAAGATGAACAACTAGATTAAAAAAAAAAGTGTTCTTCCTCCTCTCTTCCTGCCCGCCTTCCTCTGCTCACCTTCATTCCTGCCTGCAATTTTCCTTTAAAAAATAGTTATTCCTAGTTTCACACAGCAGATTTTGAAAACTATAAGTTCAAATTATATAGCATTGCTTTTACTCTGCCCTAGTCTACTCTAAACCAGTTTTCCCAGAGATTCAGGAGCTTAGATCTGAAAGGCAAATCATCCCCCAGATCAAGAGCAAGTGAGTGTGTGTGTCTGTGTGTGTGTGTCCTATCTGTGAGCTACACAAATGGCTTTGTATTTTTTTAAATGGCTGCAAACAAAATCAAATAAGACTAAAACTTTGCAACATGTAATTACCTGAAATTCAAATTTCAGTATTTACAAATCAAGTTTTCTTGGAACACAGCCATGGCCATTCTCTTCGTATTGTCTAGAGTTCTCACAATGCAGAAATTATATGGCCCATAAAGCCTAAGATATTTACTGTTTATCTCTTTATTCAAAATTGATAGCCAGTGGCCTGGAGGCCTCAGAATGTGGTCCATAGGCTATAGGCTCAAGAACTGTTACTGATCTGAAACAAGCAATGAAACTGAGAAGAGATGCATAGACATTTGTATTGCATTTTCACAAAGTAATTTTGTCTGTTGCCTATGATGATAAAAAGTTATGTCATTAGTTTGTATTTTTTTTCCATTTGTCTCATAATTCATTTTTATGATATTTTACATAAGCATTTGTATGCCACAAATCAAATATTGTAAAGCCAAGGTCAACAGATAGTTGACTTAAATCTAAGTCATGCCACTCTCTTTGCTGTAGAGCCCCAAACCCTCTACTGACTCCTTAACACTTCTCTGACCCTTGCTCTTGACTGTGTCCCCCACCACAAGCCCCTGGCATGCTGCCCTCTGCCTCCAAACCCAGCCAAAACAGACTACTCGAAGCTTAAAAACCAAACCTATTTCCCACTTATTATAAACATGCTCTGGTAAACCAAAGGGGCACTTACCTTGATATCATTCTCTTTTAATTCAAGTTCAGTTCCATCTTTGTATTTTACAGTGTAAAGTTGAGAGTTGCTGTCATGGCTAAGGATTTCCACTTCATAATAAAGTGAACTCCCAGGCCATCGACCTCTTACCACTTCACCATCGGCAAATTTCCTATTTGGCATTTTCGACTATCAGTCTGAATAGTTTTAAAGAGAAAAAAAAATGGGCGTCAGTGAATACACAACACTTAGGATTTGTCTTTTTTCACAGGTTGAACATTAAAATACGACTTTCCAAAATGTTTACTGGTCAAGATTTTAGAACCAGAAAGGTCTCTGGAAGAAAAGGTAGCCAGAAACCCTTATTTTAAAGCTGAGAAAAGTGAAGCCTGAAGATGTTAATGGTTCTGTCCAAAGGCATAAAAATAGCACCAAATGGCAGAGTCAAGGATAATACAGAGGTGGTCATTCTTTCGCTACATTTTATCTCATTTGGAATCACTTTAAAGAGGCTGATTTAGCCACTGCAGTACATGGAAGGGACCCTAAGGCTCATCTATGGCAACACATAAAGGCACCAAGTGATTTGCAATATGCAAAGTGATACCACCTGCAGTAACCATATTTCTTGCTAATCAACAAGGCATAATCTCACAAAGGACACATCTCCTGATTTGCAAATGTATCTATAGTCTTACAAATGCTTTAAAGTTATTTTTAATTTTTAACAAATTACCTTTTTCAAAACAAATTCGCTGTGACCTGGTGGGCTAGTGGTTAGCTCACGTCGGCACAGTCTACACGCATCCCGAAGTCCCCAGTTCAAGACCTGGGGCCAGGGGAAGCAACCAGGAGAAGCAACCCAGATGAACAACTAAATAAAATAAAGTGCTTCTTCCTCCTCTCCCCGTCTGCCTACTTGCTCACTTTCATTCCTGCCTGCACCGTTCTTTTAGAAAAAATAAACTCTATAAAAGACTAAGAAAAATCAAATACACATACACACACATTACTTACCCACCAACAGGGAGAAAAATAATTCCAAGTCTATAATGAATAGCAAATTTGGGATTCTTTCATAAAGTTTTCAAGTCTTCCCTGTAAAGTCTTAAATGCGTACCAAATAACGGCCAGTACCACATACCTGGGTCACCACAAACCTGACCTCCTTCCTAATTCATTTCTCTCAAACCTACAGCAGATATCAGGTATAACATTCTTTTCCACTGAAACAAAACATTCTAAGAAACCACAAGCACTTATGCCACGTATAGGAGGCCTACTTGCCACCCTTTTCAAACATCAATATTTCTCCCTCCACTGACCAGCAGATTCACAAGTTCACACACCACCACCAGTACATCTGACCTCCAAACCAGCTGAACTAGCTGGGGTCAGTCCAATAAGTAGACATCACCTCAGAAAAAATCTCTTCCTAAGTCACATTCGTCTCACCAACTAAGCAAGTTCCCATATACCATTCAGGCATATCAACTACATCTCCCTCTCACCTGGCCGGTCAACAGCTAATTACACAACAGTATCATTTAAGAACTTTAGAAGAGGATGAGGAGTTGAGGAGAAAGTTATCTACCCCACCCCTCCAGAGAAAAATTCTTTCCTAAGTACCAAATTTCTTCACTGTTAATGGCCTGAGAAAAAACTTAACAAGCTTCACTTGTCTAGATAGATAGACGCCAAGTTGGTAGATGAAAGAAAACATCACTACTTATCCGGTGATTAGAGGATGTCAGTCCATTTACACATTAGGTAAAAGAGACTACTACTTTCAACACCTCCGTGAGATAGCATCACTGGAGTAATGAGTGGGTTCGGGCTTAGAATAGGGGGCAGAGGAACCCAGAAGCTCTAGAGTCATTTCTGACTAAGGAGTCGCCGGAGAAGCAGGGGGCAGTGGACACCTTGGCATGTGGAGGAGGGGCACAATAAAGGAAAGTGATAACAGTAAGCTTTGCCTGTTTCAACATCTGGCTCCAACTACTAAGAAAGAGGAAGGAAATGTGCCCTCCTCTCTTCTCTTCTGGCCCCACGCCTTCTCCGACCCCCTGAAATCAAACCACTGTTATGTACCAGCTCGCCAGGTTTGGTCAAAGCTGGAAGAGGGCAATTATCTTTCTACATGAAGATGCCATTCCAGTTTCAAGCAACTCTCTATAAACTTGAAACAGTCCCTCAGGCGCAGGGGCTATCCAAAAAAATTTTAGGCCCTTGAGAAGATTCTGTACTTTAAAAAAAAAAAAAAATGTATTGGCACCTTTGCAATTAAATGCCACATACACAGTATCTGAGTAACACTGGACACAGGTCAATGCCAAAGTGGTTTCACTGTTACCAATTACTTTTAATTAAATAAATTAAGCTTTCTAGTGACTATGTTAGGTCTCAATTTTTTTAAGAAAATTAAGAATTGGGACTTGTTAGCAATCTTCTATATGGTGGCTGAAAACAAGCACACAAACCAACCAGCACTCCCATTAGCAGAACCACTATCTTACAGCCAAGTGTTCCACAAGCAAAACCAGCGACAGTTCTGTGCACCTCCATTTTGCACAAGATCTATGGCCAATTGTCACACATGATGACACAGGGAATCACATTCTAACGTAATTTCCTGCAGGAGTGAATTAACCACGCTAGAACACAAAAGCCTCACAACATCTACTGGTGTCATGGACCAATGTATAGTCTTCTCTTGTAAGGGATGTTTCCGTCATGTGTTTGCAAAGAAAAATTCTGTTGAGGGGACACAGGGCCCTTATTTCCCATATGCAGTGGAAACATGAGTACCCTCTGGGTTTTCTCCAAAGTTACTATTTATCAACACAATAGAAGGCTGTCATTCTCTGCTCACCACAGTGTTACAAGGGTCTTTAGTTATCTTTCCTTCGTTTTTCCAGATTAGTCTAAATGTGGCAAAGGCAAGCTCAAATGAAGACTCAGTTTCCCTTCAACACCTGAGCCTGAGGTTGGTCTGCTAGGTGACATGTGAACAGGAATCCCTAGCCTTGCTCCATGCGCCTGTGGCAGGACTTAAAAGACACACCACCTGTCCGGTTATGAAGGCAGAAGCGGCCTTCATTTCCCCTCAGTAGTATAAATACCTGGAGGAAAAAGCTCATAGCCCTCCTACTCACTCGCCTCCCTCCTCCCTAGAAAACTCTCAGAAACTAAAACTGGCCTTGCTGCCCACTGTTAGAAATGGCCAGCTCTTCTCCAACAGCCCACATTGCTCTACACAGGAGTTGCTACAAAGTATAATTACTGAGCTACACGTGGTTTTTTGCAAGATTCCCGAAACTGGGACCCGGAGTGCAGGTCTAGCAGCCTGCACGCCTGGCACAGCGGAGGAGAGGTACCCTGCGCCACGCTGAACCCTCAGCTAGCTGGTCCCCGCGCTGCGTCTCCTAGGTGGCTCTCAGCAGCCACGGCCTGGCTCGCGATCAGGCCGTGCAATCATTTAAGTGAAGCCTGGAACCTGGCCCTGTGCAATCAAACCTACTGAATGCACTTAGAGACTGTTGTAATCACTGTTGGAGAGCCTTAGAAAGATGGGGGAAAAAACAGGATGGAGTTTTAGCAGAAACACGCGAACTTCCCTAACTATCCAAGGTTTGGGGTGTGCGGAAACACCGCGCGAGAAATGCAACCCACACAAGCCGCTCTGCAGAGCCCAAGATCCCTGAGACGGCCCGACCCCAAGACCAGTGACAACCAGAGCCAACTCAAGTCAACTATTGCAACCCCACTTCCCAGTCGCAAGGCGGCCGCGCCTTTCCTGCCTCCCGCCGCGTGGGACCCGCTGAGCCGCCCCCTTATCTGTCAAAAGGCGCTCGAAGCGGGTCTGGGAGGGCCGGTGCTACAGGGCGGGGACAATGGGGTCGAGAAGGGTCACCGACCCAGAAATCCTCCTCTGTCAACATCATATTACACCGACGCGGCGCGTCCAAAATGGAGGGAAACGTCCGCAATTTAAAACCGGCAGCTCCATTTCCGCAGCGGGCTGGGCGCGCCCCGACTCTCGGCGGCCGCGGCCCCGAGCGATCCAGAGCAGCAGACTGCAAGGCCGCTCACGAGGCCCGGCGCCCACGGACCCCGGCCGCCGCCGCGCCCTCCCCGGGTCGCCCTCGCCGGCCCCTGCGAGGCCACCCCGTGCGGAGCGGGTCGGGGTGGGGGCGCTCACCTGCGTCGGGCCCGGCGGGAACACGAACCGCTCCGGGAGAGTGTGCGAGCAGCAACACCGAAGCGGTTCCGCGCGCGCGACGCTGCCCCGCCGCGCTCCCGTAGCCCGCGCTCCCGCCGCCCGGGCGCGCGCCTCCCAGCCCCGCCCCGTGCTCTCCCCGGCCCGCCCGCGGGTCTTTTCGGGCTTCCATTGGCCTTCAGCACTTTTGAATCGTTTCCGGCACTGTTGATTGGTCCTGAGCCGTGGCGCGTCCGTCCCGCCCAGAGGCTAGCCCGCCGAACCCCGGGTAAAAGCGGGTCTGCGGAGCCCGGCGAGCGAATCTGTCTGGTTCGGCACCTGGTGAGCCCCGGAGCCTTCTATTTGGCCCGGGTCTTATCTCTGCCCCGCAGGCGCCGTCGCAGCCGCCCTCGCAGCCCGCGGACCCGCCCCTTCCCTCCCGCCGTGGCACCGACGGGTTTGGGGAGCCCGGTGGCGCGGCGAGAGATCTGTAAGCTACAAATAACAAATTTACATTGTGTTACCTAAATATCAGCTGTCCGAAAGAGGAGGTGCTCCTTACTAAAAAAAAAAAAAAAAAAAAAAAAGACTGTTAACGCTCTCCCTACAGTGTTAAAATTCTCCTGCAGCCTCCGTGCCAAACTGGCTCCGGAGGCGATCTGGGGCGCCTTTGTCTAGCTATGGCTGCGCCTGGGTGGAAAGCGAGCTTGGGGCCAGTGGACCGGAGGGAGGGTGGTAAAGAATATCCGAGGCTTCCCTACAACCCGCGGGGTTCCTACGCAACTGCTAAGAGGGTGAGGGTTATTAATGGGAGAGTCCTGCCGAGGAGGGGTAGAAAATATTCTAGTGTGGATCACGGAACAGAAAATTCTGTCTTTGTCACTGAGATACCCGCTTGACCTGTATCCCACAGTCTGGTTTTAATGGACTTTCTAAATACTGAATCTGTGATGATCCCATAACTTTCTTTTCCTCCAAGTTACCACTATTGGTTAGTTGATTTCCTTCCTTTGACTCTGATAATTTAAAGTAGTTTATCGAAGTTCCCTATTTTGCAGTGTGGTTTTAATCAAAGTATTTCTTAATACCATCACCAGGTAAATGTAAGTGAATTTCTGTATTGGAACTACTGTTAAATTATAAAAATGAATAGACTTTTTTCATTTATAGCACAGATCCAGATGTAAGGACTCTCATTTTTCTCACAATTTATAACTACAAAACATCCAGATTTACTACCAAAATTAAAAACAAACAAACAAACAAACATTGAGCTTTCTCTTCCATTCACCATTGTGAATGAGTTTATGTGAGCCTTTCTTGAGAACAAGTTCTGGCATTGAATTGTCATCACTGTCATCCGATTTGCCCTGAGTAAAAATCTAGACCACAGAAATGCTCACTTCAAAGTCAGAAAACCTTTGTGACTTTTAGCAAACCCTAAGTGGGAGTTGCCGTCATCCTTAAGTTAGATAATGCTAGCCCTATCCATTTTTTGCAGCAAATGAAAACTATATGAAATCTACAGAGACCTAAATAGTTACCATTCCTAATGGCCAAGCAATGCTATGTTATTTTTTTCTCATCTATTCTACACAGAACCAATATTTCACTACATTTCCCTTGAGGTACACATTTCCTGGATCGTTTCTGTTTGTGAAATAAAAGAAGATTCATTTTAAAAAGGAAAAAACCATTTGAAGACCAGGCTTATGAAGTCTCATAACAAAATGAAGTTGCAAGATTGTAAATTGCTAGTCTGCTAATTGACAGTGTAACTTACACATTATCTAGTAAAAAAACATTTGGAAAACAACTGATTTTGACATCAGAGAAATTAGGCAATAATTGTTTATTTCTGGTTCATGGACTACAGCATGTTGCAAAAAAAAAGAAAAAAAAGATGACCATCTGCACTACTTTCTCAATAAGGGAAATGTTGATATCTTCTTCTTTTTCTTTTTTAAAGATAACTAAAAAGTGTGTAGACTGGTGAGTGGAGAATGTTGAGGTTTTAGTGCTCAGAGAGATGCTAGTCAATCACAAGTGGCGAGTTACGTGTTTTCAGAATAAAGTAAAAGTCACTTAAAGACTTGTGGTGGCCCTGCTGTTCTAGTGGCCACAAGTAGACAGTCCCCTTCCCCACTGACAAGGAAAATGAGACGTACTAGAGAAAAATGCCCATTAGCACGACCACTGACAGTGAAAACTCACATGTGGGCTCAGGAACCCTTGGCTAAGAAATGCAAGAACCTCACTGGAATGAGTTCCAGTGTGGGCATTGTTTGGTTCTCCTGCTCCGAGGACCTTGGCTATCAGCAGTGAAACAGCTCTTTCAGGAGCCAGGTCTAGGTAAAATTTCACATGGCATGAAGTCCAGCTGTTTGGCACTAGTTCTGCGAGGAACAGATTTCTGTAACTTGGAGCCACAGAAAGCCTTCATTTGTAAAGCAGAAGTACCCAAGAGTCACCTGATGAAAACATATTCCTATGAAGGCTGTTTGACCTGAATAGCTTCTTTGCACACAGAAATGAAATTCCCATTAACATGATGGGATAATGATCTCCAACCAGATAACTTCTTTTTTCATTTCTATTTGAAGCATGTTTATGTTTCTTGGCAGCGCGCACTTATCCCCCTCTTTCTTCTTCACATTTAACCATAAGAGGCCAGACAGGGAAACTACTTGAAGAAATGGATCCAAGCAAATCACACTGCTATCCTCAACTTCAGTGAAAGAACTTAAAAAAATAGGTGGGGCTCATGAACCTGTTGGCCATAAAAAAAGAAGAAACAGCAGAAACTGGAGTAATAATCATAACTCGCTTTTCTTTATTAAGTTCTTCCCTCTGCACGTCAGGTCGTTATGGAATTACCGCTCCTGAGGGCGCTGAGCCAGGAACGTCTGGTCTGTGCTTGAGGTGGTGTGTTTCAGTTCCAGCTCTCCACCTGTCCCTAGCAGTCCTCAGTTTTGATTTCCTCAGCTGTAAGACGGCGATAATGAGGGTACCTCTTCGAGGTAGTTGTAATGATCATGTGCATATATACCTATAAGAATGTATAATAGGCAATAACTCTTAGAACTTCATTTTATTGCCAGTGCATGAAGTCACCATTTCAAATTCATTGTAAATAGATTAAATGGTGTTTCAATAGCAGATGTGTCAGTAAATGTTTCGTGCACTTGTTGTTTTCTGTCAAAATTACCAAAATCTTTTGACTCCTTTCATACTGCACATTTACTTATTTTTTTTTAAAGGAAAGGTGCAGGCAGGAATGATGGTGAGCAGGCAGGTAGGCAGAAAGAGAAAGGAGAAGCATATCTATTTTTTTTTCCCAGTTGTTCACAGTTGTTGTTTCCCCCTCCCCCACCCCAATCCAGGACTCAACCCAGAGGTATGTGGCCTGTGCTCCTTGGGAGGCAAGTGACCCAACCACTGCTCCCCTAGGGCACACCACAGGGTACACATTTAAACATGAGGCTGTATCTTCAGTCCTTTTGTCTATACTATTTGAACTGAAAAACAGAATCTGCTGGGTTAATCTTAAAGACTCTTTCTTCAGAAAATATTATTCAAATTTATTGTGCTTTTAGCACTTTATGATTAATAATACTTTTTAAAAAAATAGCCAAAAGCTTCTTGGGGGCGGTGGGAAAGCCTGAAATTTTTGCCTGCGGAAAAAAATCTAAACTCCTTAGCATGAAGGACAGGATAACCCTTCAAATCTCTAGAAACAATGTAATTCAAGTAGAGGAATGTTTAAAAACATTTGTAATGATGATGTCTGAGTGCCACAGTCACGCTCCTGTAAGAAGAGTGTTATTTCAGAGAATGGGCGTGATTGTCATTCTATAAAGAATATAGGAAAGTGTATAAAACCATGTGGTTATGTGATCAAGTGTTTAAGTGCACATATTTACGAGGGTATAATGTCACACAGTTACGTGATAAAGTATATAAAGGTGTACATGTGGGTATGCATGTAAGTATATAAAATTACAACATGGTGATAAGGACTAAAAACAAAAAGCAAAATCTCTTGCTATAACAGCTTTGCCAGGCTGAGCTGTTTCTTTGTATGCCTGTGTTACTTTTCCCACCCACTTCGCCCTCCAGTTTACAGAATTCCTTATGGGCCCACAGACAAGCCTTTGCCACTCAGGTTGATTAGAACACTTTCCTCCTCCTTCTCCTCCTGCTGGGGTGGATGTTCCCCACATCACTCATCACTGCCCTACCAGCTTCCAGGCATCTGCACTCACTCCTGGCAGGCAGGGCACATATTTTATCTTTGGATCACTCCCCATTGAATGAATGAATGAAGAATGAATGAAAGGAATGATATGTCATCTAGGTTTCACTAAAAGCCAGACTAGAAAATTCTGTATCCTCGGAGCTACTTAACTGAGTTTCTGAAAGACTGGATTACAGCAAGAAGCAACAGCGCTTCACCTTCACCGGCACTGATTGTTTCCTCTAACTAAGGTGGATTAGAAAGCATTCAACCCTCCCCGCCCACACACACACCCCCACACACACCCCCGCGCACAGTCTCCATTGACCCTGCTTCCCTGCCCTTAGCGGAGCTGAGTCTTCTTCCCTCTTAGTCCTAAACTCTGCACCGTTATCTCTTTTAACCCAGAATATATAATTAAATGTTTCTTTTTTAAAACATCTTGTCTGTGTCACAAAGGGTTTAGAAATGGAACACAGGCATGTCCTGGTGGAGAAGCGGTTAGGTCAGTCACCTCGGAAGGAGTGCAGGCCATATACCCCTGGGTTTGAGTCCCAGGTCTGACGGGAAACAATCGGTGTGAACAACTAAATGGAAATGAAATTTTTAAAAGGTGCTTCCTTCTCTCTCTTGCTGCCAGCCTGCCTACTTGCCTTCATTCCTGCCTGCATCTTTGCTTTAAAAGAAAGAAAAACTGCACACATGTCTGGTTTGTGTGTGGTGTTGACCCAGTTGCTAGACTGATCCCTGAGGGCAGCCTCCCCACCGCCCACCTCCCACCAGAGTACTCACTTATGCAGCATGTCATTACCTTGTTGCTTCAGGCCAAAGACAGTCCATGAGAGCTAATGTTTAGCCCTTCCATATCCCTTCAGTGATTGCTCCCACTTTCTCACAAAAGCAGCACCCCGGCCTTTAGGAAAAGTCAGGGGCAATTACAATTGTCATCAGGGACAGGGAAAGATGTGGGAGGGGATTAATGTCTAAAGAGACCCTTTCTAGAGAAAGTTGTATTCCTTACCTTCAAATCAACTCAGTGAAATAGGTATTATTACCACTTTTAGGATAAAGACTCAGAGAAGTCAGCAAACTTCCCTAAAATCACACTCAGCGCATAAATACTAGAGCAAAAAATTCTAAGCCAGTTCTAAGGTTCCCAAAGCACCTGCCCTTTGCACCACCTGAGCCCTTTGGTTCCTCCAGATTACCTCTTGGTTCTCCCAACTTCTGGTGCCCACACAAGCTGGTATTGTGTGAACCCACACTCATGCTAGCTTGAGGCTTCCCATCCTGACCAGAGCTCAGCTCATGGCTTTCGGTCTCATTTCTGGGGCAAAGAACAACCCGAGTCCTCTCCCGGTGCACACCTCGAAGTGAATGAGCCCTTGTCTCTCCCCTTTGTCCTTTCCTCTGTGGTTTTTCAAATCCTAATACCCTAATTCTGAACCCTGCAGCATTGACTCTGTTTTCTTTGCAAGGGGCTGTTTACCAGATTCACTTTTAGATAACGGGACAAGATTCTTGTCATCTTTGTGCTATATTTAGTACAGTACTCAGTGCAATTAAATCAGCTTAAAACATGTTTGAGTTTGATGGCATGAAATATTTGAGATGAATGCTTAAAATAAAATTTGCATAATTATTTTAAATTTCTTCATTTTACTTGAGCAAGAGCACCCTAATTGATTGTGTATAAAACTTATTTGGAACACAGTAGTTTAATTGAATTATTTTATTCATAACACACACCTACATAACTGACTAAAAATATGTGTGAATATTATATCCTTTTAAATAGATGAAATGTAATTACAGCATAGATATATTTGAAAGTTGTACAGAGCAGGATTAAAAAGCTATTCCACCACTCTAAATATTCATTATCATGAATACTTAGGAAGAAAATAAATGGCACAGTCATGCTCAGTTGCTTAAGGTATTCTTTGTTTTGTTTACATTTCATGCAAAAATAATCGCTGCTCTCACAATGTAAGTCATGGTGCTCCAAACTGGAGTGGAGTCTTATGTGGAGTCTTTCTCCATATAAGTAATATTGTCAAGCAAAGTACTGTCAAGGCCAAGACACCCTTTCTGACTAGAAAGAAAGATGCCCCTGGTTCCCTCTGGGGATCTTCCCACTGGCCAAGACAGATACCCAGGTCCCTCGATGTTCATTTAAAAAAAAAAATGACCTATTCCTTGAACATATTTTTGCTTCCCATTTGCCTACTGGACTGTACATGTTTATGGAAAAGTTCTAGAGTGCTGACCTTGAATTTAACAGGAGGTAGTTCCCTTCTTATGTTCTCAAAACATAAAATGTGTTCTGGTGGAGTAGTAGTTAGGTAATCGCCTCTGAAGAAGCAAACCACATACCCCTGGGTTTGAGTCCAGGGTCCAGGAGGATTCGTGTGTATAACTAAAAATAAAATAAAGATGCTTCTTCCTCCTTTCTCGTTTTGCCTGCCTACCTTCTCACCTTCATTCCTGCCTGCACCTTTCCTTTAAAGACAAACAAACCAACCAAATGTTGTATTTAAGTGTACAGTTCAGTGACACTAAGTCCATTTATATTGCTCTGTAATCATCGCCCCGTCCATCTCCAAAATGGTTTTCATCTTCCCAGTGGAAACTCCGCCCATTAAACAACTCCACTGCCCCCTCCACCCCTGCCCTTGGCAATAACCTTTCTACTTTCTACGAAATGGACTCTTCCAGGTACCTCATACAAGTGCTGTATTTGTCCTTTTGTGACTTGTGACTGACTTATTTCACTTACCATGATGTTCTCGTTTCATCCGTGTTGCAGCGTATGTCAGAATTTCCTGCCTTTTAAAGACTGGTTGACAGTTTATTGCATGTAGCACATTTTGTTTATCCATTCATCTGCTGACAGACACTTGGCTTACTTTGATTTTTTGGATGTTTTGAAAAATGGTGCTATGGCCATACATGTATAAGTGTGTTTGACTCCCTATTTTCAGTTATTCGTTGAGTTTCTTAGGAAACACCATACTCTTTTCCATAGTGGCTGCACTGTTTTACATTTCCACCAGCAGTGCACAAGAATTCCAATATCTCCTTATCTTAGCCAACATTTGCTATTTTCTGGGATTTTTTTTTGATAGTAGCCATCCTAAAATGTGTGAAGTAATATTACCATTCTTTTAATAACATAAACATTATGATTTACAAATATATGCTTAGTCAGACCACACAAAGACCCCTAAATTTTGATGCAGGACATGTCCATTAGATTAAGATTTTTGGTCCTGCAAGCCCCGGTGGAGTAGGGCTTGGGTGCAGTTCATGTACATCTGGGTTTGTGTCCCAGGGCCAGTTGGAATAACCAAGATGAACTACTAAATAAAATAAATAAAGTTCTACTTCTTTCTCTCTCTTTCTGTCTGCCTCTGCTCAACTTCATTCCTGCCTATACCTTTCCTTTAAAAAATTTTTTTTTTTTTGCTCCAAGAGACTAACCGGTATTTGTGCCAAACACTTTTTTGATACAATGCAAAATGACTTCATAAGCAGTATAGCTCAGAAATTTATTAACTTCTTTAGGTCGGGGCTAAAGAAGGGGAAGAAAACTCTACAAGGAATTGAAAAATTCTTTAAATTCCCATAGGGGTATATAACTTGAGAATAGCATTTTTTTCTTGAGAAAACATTTTTTTCTGATGATGAATGTGTTAGCAAATGCTGGTGAACAAGACTTAACCCAGTGGGTTTCCAAGAAGGAAAGAGAAATTTCAAACCACGTTAACGGTGCACAGCTTTGCTGGACAGCAGTTTTGGACACATAAGCATTGCAAGTCCAATGCTGCATCTCTCTTTGAAATATATACATGGAAATAATAACTAAGAGAAAAAAAGGTAGTTTTCTTCCAATTCCAGGAACCCAGGAAGGAATATTGACTGGCAGGATGGGGAGACGGTGACTTCAAAGACAGGGAGAACAGCATCTCTCCCCCTGGACTCTCCCCCTGTACTTTAGACCTAGGTAAGTTACTTAACTTTTCTTTTAAGACTGTTTCCTAATCTGTAAAATGGAGGGAAAATAATACCCACCATTCACAGGGTTGTAGGGAGGCTGAGATTTAATAATAAATAATCACTAAATGATTCAGATTCATCGATTTATTAATTCATTCAACAAATATGTGTTGATTTTTTCTTAAGGAAAGGTGCAGGTAGGAATGAAGATAAGTAGGCAGGCAAGCAGGAAGAGGGAGAAGGAAGAAACATTTATGGACTCTATTTAGTTGTTCGCCTTGGTTGTCTACCCCTGCCCCAGGTCTTGAACTTGGGTCCTTGGGATGTATGTGGACTGCATCCAGTGGCCTTATCCCCTGGGCCACTAGGGCATACTTGTATTGAATTCTTATGATGGAAGAATTTTGAAAATAAATTTGAAACAAATTTCATAAAAAATTACAGAGTTGCCTGGGGCTTTTAGGCTTATCAAAATGACGCATGGGTTAATGGTGAGGAGTGGATGAAATGTACAGCTTTTGAGGAATTTTTTCAAGATTCCCTGCCAACAAGGATCACATGGCTGGCGTACGTTTAGACTGTCTGGAAAAGTTAGTGCAGCCAGCTAGCTGTCATTCAGAACACAGCTTCCCACAAGCAGGGGACTGCAGTTCCCTGCTCCCTGAATTAACACTTTGGACTGATAATCAGCCCCTTCTCCCTGATCCCAGTGGCACTAGGTTGACTCTCTAAGTCAGCTTACCATGACTAATTTAGGAAGGTGTCTTTCCTAGTGTTTAGTAATACCTCAGAATCCAAAAATATTTCCTCTGAAAATATTTGCAGTATTTGGGCCACCGTGTAATTATAAAATGCAAGGAAGCAGGTGTTAGAAAGTCCTTCGAATTATGTGAGCATTCTCTTCATCCACCCTACCCGCACCAAGGCCTCCACCACATCCACTGCTCTTCAGTACACTTTGCAAGGAGCACTCACTGAACTGACAGCAGGGTCCTTAAGATCTGACTCCCAGGCCAGTGTCAACTGAGGAGTAATCTGAAATAGAGGGTGGGGGTGGGACAGAGCGCTTAGCAGTTTCAGCCATCAGACTTGTCCTGAAATTCTCAGATCACCCATGTGCACGTGGCAATGAACTTGCATTGTCTGACTATAAGCTTCAAAGTGTTTCATGCCAAGTTTCACTCCATATTGATAAGATCTGGGTCATTTTGATATTTACTCCCATTGCCCCTGTGCCTAATGTAAGACGTTCTGAATACACTTCATTGAAAATGAGGGCCAGCCCTGGGCTCCCTCTGCTGGCCCTGCTCAGCCCTCTGTGGCTGGGTGGTATTTCTGGTCACACTTCTTTCAAGAGGAGAGCACATTGTAAACAACAAGTGGAATCGATGGAGCAGAGCAGAGAGGATTTTTTTTTAAGTACTTAGAAGTCCGTGAACACTCCTGGATTGTCTGCTGCTCTTGGCCCTGGGAGGTGGTACAGCCCTCAGGATCGCTTCCAGTATCTTCTCGTGCCGAACAGGCGAAACCGAAAGCAAAGGGGCTGGAAACTTCCGTTGGCTGTGCACCTGAAGGAGTTCAGAGAGAATAAAACAATGTCTGGCTCCTTTGTTTTCTGTTTCAAGTTTCTAAACAGGAAGAACAAAAAAAAAAAAAAAAAATTGATTCGCATGAGAGCCACCCAGTTTGACCCAGAGAGGCGCCACCTTGATCCCGTGCACCCCAGAGGAGGAAGAGGAGGGCTTTCACCAGGTGCTCTGTCTCCAGACCCTGCAGAGAGCTCCCAGGAAATGCCATAGCCCTGGGAGGGATGCCATGTGTGGACAAGGCCCTGGGGACACCGACGGTGCTGATGTCCCCCTCAGAATGGGTGTCACCACACGTCAGCATGATGTGTGTGCCGGCAAACTCCAAACTGAAGACAGGCACTGTTTCATCACCTTCGTGGCCATTGTGTCCTTGTCGTGGCATAGGCCAATGAAGATACGCTGGACCGTTGGATAGAAAAACAAACACAGGGAAGCAGCAGGGGAAGATAAAACAGAATGGGAAGAACAGAGGAAGAAAGTAAACCACCCCAGAGGGTGCGTGCTCTGAAGATACAGATATATTGGTTCAGTGAGTCTTAAGCCTATGAGGGTCCATCCAAGTCACTATCCAGTGGCACTGCCCCTGCAGCAGGATGTCATCTCATCCGAGGAGGGAGGCAGCCTTTGGGAAGCCAGCCAATAATCCCATAAAAGTGTACAGGTTGCGGGGATGTATATCCTGGTGTGATTTTTCAGGAAGGATAGAATGAAGGGGAGAGAAAACTAAGGGAATGTGGAGTCAGGCCAACACCTGCTCCTGTCCACTGTCCCACAGATAGGAATGTCACAGTCCACTGCAGGTCACAGACACATGATGCCACCTAACACTTCTTAAAACTCCACTAGGTGCCAGCATTTTACATCAATAGTTTATTGATCCTTCCTACACCCCTCTAAGATGCAAATATTACCCCCATTTTGCAGGTGAAAGAAGGGTTGGCTGACGCCTGATTGGCACAGGGAGTAAGTGGTGGAGATGGGAGAAGAGACCAAGGGCATCTGTCTCAGAGCTCACGGTGATGTACAAAGGACTAGGGGAAGCCACCAAGAGCAGCTGAAATCTCTAATTCCCAGAGAGCAGGGACAGGACACAAAGATATGTCTGCGGTAGCAGTGTCTACGCCCTCCCCTCCGGAGCCCAGCAACATGCCGGTGATGTGGAGGCTTAAGGCAGTGCGTACTCCTCAACTGAAAGCACTGGGAGAGCTCGGTCTGGTCAGGGCTCTCCTTATATGTCCCGTGTGGGTAACAGGGTGCGCACAGGTGTCCAGAATGTACCGGCTTCGGTTGCTGTTGACCCAGTCATCTTTTTAGAACACTATCTGCACTCTTTGTAATAACAGAAAACAGTCCTGGAAAATGTATTCCTGAATAGAAATGTCAAGACAAATGTAAATGTGTTGTCATCACACACACACACACACAGATACACAGATACAGAGAGACACACAGACACACAGATACACACACACACACAGATACACATACACACAATTCACACAATGGAAAACAAAAAGTATAACCCACCCCACTCTGGGGCTGTCTGACGCCACGAACGCTCAGGGCCTGCCTCTGTAGAAACAGGTCTCGGGGACCCTGGACGCCACCAAAGGAATAAAACAAGTGCAGAGATAAAGGATCAATCTCTTGGTGCACAAAGGTAGGAATAATCCACATTTAATTTCCGAGGCCTGGAGTGTGTGACATTAGCTGGGATTGGTTATTTACAAAATTGCAGCCCCTTCCGAGGAGAGGCTCCGCTGCCTGGGACAGCGTGACCTGGCAGTGGCCTCCCTCTCGTTCAGCTCACTGCTCGCCTCGCTTCCTGAAGCAAAAGCTCATGGGCCCCGAGCTCACGTGAGCAGGAAGTGGGCGCTGCCGGTGGTTCAGGAAAAAAGAAATGAGGAGAAGACATAACCCCTGAGGTTTGGGTTATGTTGCAATATGAAAAGCAGGAAGCTGCTCTTAGAGAAGAAGGGTAAATGCTGGGAAGGGAATGGCGCCTGCCTGTCCTCCTGGGGAAGGACCCAGGCCACTGCAGCTGGTAAAACCATAAAGCTTTGGAAATATTTCCCCAAAGAGAATGATGTTATCGGTAAGCAATGGTCAGAAGAGTGCTTACAAGAATGAACTTCGATTTTTTTAAAAATCAGGTTTAATTTCTCTAAAAAACAAACAGCCCTTCTCTGTGGTTTGACCTAACGGAGAAGCAAGTGGTTCTGGATTAGAGGAAATAGAGGTGTTGTGGAAGCCCCCGCCCTCCGCTCTTCTGTCTCGGGATAGTCAGTGGGTAGAGTCCTGCCCTCCTGACTTTCTAAGTCTGTGCATCCGCTTGGTCTTGAAAACCTATGGGCAGCCTTGCAGGTGGTTTGAATTGCCACCTGGATCAGTGCTAACAACGCCAGGAAGCACTGCATACAGCTTGGCGGGACATTGAAACATTGCTTGAGAAGAGACCACTGGATTTCAGTAGGGATATGCCAATTAAGGAGAGAAATAGTAGAAGTTTAGTGAAATAGAACATCCTGATGGACCCCCAAGCAGGCATATCCTCTGAGAGTCACATTAAAGGTATCCTCAAGGGCACAGGTAGAGCGAACCTCACTGGCTCCCAAGGTTTTGGGGAGCCAGTGAGGGAGAAAGAAAACAAGCTTCCCTGCAGCTCACTGCCACCTGCCCTACCCACCTAACAGGAAAACAAAACTGGAAATGTAAGACTGGGAGTGGTTCTGCCACACTTAGGTGAGGAAAAGTCTTCATAGTTATCTGTCAACTTGTAATTCCTCACAAGTTTCTCACTGCTTTTAAAGATTAAAGATTGACTTAATTTCCAAGTGCACCTCCCAAGGTGGATGGATTATGATATTGATGATTCCCTGGGAGAAGCCCCCCACCTCCCACCTCCACCCCTGGAGGGCTGGCAGAGGTTGTATTATAAAACACCTACCCAGACAGGCGCCTCCAAGGTAAGTGCTAAAGTGGCTTTGATCTTAACTAACATTTTGGATGTTAAAATAAACACCCTGCTCCCAGGGCAGGGAGGTAGCCCAGGAAAATCCCAGGAGGTGGAATTATCAGGGTGTGGAGCAGTCTGGCCTCTGAAGGGCACATGAGACTCTTCAGTTAACCAGGATCACAGCTCACCTCTGCCTGGTCACCCCAGATGTGTCCTGCTTTGGCCAGTCTGGCACCATTTGCTTTCTGAGAGCAAAGAGAATAGATCTGTATGGAGCCATGCTGAGCCATGTGAGAAAGCCATTGCTGGTTTGCTGATGAATGTAAATGTATACTGACCCAAATCTCCAAGACGACAGTGCCACTTTGCCTCAGGTGGAAGGAATTTATTACCCACCCCCACAAGCCCCAGGTCTCTAACCTGGGGCCTTCAGCTTTACATGGCCTGCATCTTAGCCTACTGAGCCACCTGAGCCTTAGGGATGCCACAGAGGAGGGCATATTTTGACTATGTCTGCAGAGACCTCTAGACCCTAATCCTTGGGCTGTTGTCAAATGCATCTCCCGGGGGAGCTCTGGATACTGATGAATGTGCTCCAACTCAGGCCCTTAGAGGACTGGATTTGAGGTCCTCGCTCTTCCCCATCAGAGTGTTCAGAGCACCTACTGCCCTGGCTCCCAATTCAGCAGGACACCTGGGTGAGATCACAGTGCCAGGATTTGTGTTTGCTTTGGGCTGTGTTTGCTTTGGGCTGTGTTTGCTTCAGAAAGGCTTCCTGCCAAGGAGTTCCTAGAACATTTGGTGAAAAGCCCCTTCCCAGGGCAGTATTAGTCCTATGATTAGAGGTTGCATTTCAAAAGCACTTTGATCTAAAATTATGTTTCCCCAAAGAAAATAATATAGTTGGCACCCCCAAGGAACTGCTCAGACAGCCCTCCGCACACTGCCTGGTGCGATGAGCCAAAGAAAAGTTTGTACCCCTTCAGGACACTAGAGAAGGGTGTTCTCTGATGTGTAGATTGATAGTTCACAGATATTTGCTCCTTCAGGGCACCACTAAGCACCTCTGATGTGTGAGAGGGAGCAGACTACTCGACTGCCGATACACCACCTTGACTGGTGGATTATTTTAAGCTAAAGACAATTCAATCCCAAAAGACTCAGGAAGAGCTTTTACCTCCCCACTCTATTAACTCCCCAGAGAAATGTAGGTAGAAGGAAGCAAGCTACTGCCAGATTTCATTCCATTAGCTAGACCTATATTCAAAGTCTAGCTCCCATTGTTTGACATGGCCCAGCAAATATTTGGTTACCAAACATCGGACCTTTTCATCACCTGTGAGCTACCATCCTTCCTGTTGAAGTTGCAGACCCTACCCCTGTCTCCTGAATCCAGGATGGCAGGTGTACCTCATTTTGCCTTAATGTCTGTGGCCTCTCATGTTGTTGTGAGACCTTGATACATACATGGATTTTTCAACTGTCAATCTGTCTCATGTCAATCTAATTATTTTCAATCAGAAAAGTAAAGGAAAAATCCTCCCTGCTCCTAACAGCAGGCACTGCCCACAGCCTAGTGAGACAGACAGAAGGAGGTCACAAAGGGGTACAGCATGATTGTGCCCTGATGGTGCCAGGGTCTAAAGGGGACAACACTTCTCTCTTCTCTTCCTTCCTTCTTCATTGATCCACTCCCACCCAAGTGGAGTGCGTTGGGTGAAGTGGGGGAGTGGATTACAACTTTTGTTCCATCTTATCCAAGGATTTATAATAGTCAGTATCGTGGGGCTTCATCCCAGAAAATTTGCCGTTCGAAGCACCACTATGCACTCTGGTCCTCTTTTTCTTTCTCCTGGCAGAATTAGACTTGGTTCTAGAAACGTGGCAGATTTTATTCAGTATTTTATTGACCAAACACATCTCTTTGGGATCAAGAGATGTTTGAAGAACCCCACGATGTTTGATAAAAACCTTCTGCCTTCCTAGATGTTAGGCTGGCCCAGAGGGACAAAATGGCGGCCATACCTGGGAAAAGGTGGCTGACGTCAGACTGAGGGATTGAAGCCCACACCTGGAATCACAGGACCAATCCCCAATCGCGATGTATGAAGCCCACGAAATTCTTTTGCTTAAAGATCGCGCTTCCCTTTGTTCGGCGCGACTTCCCCGGCCCCCGTTCTGCGCACAGAGAACCTCGCCCGGGTGCGCAAACCCCAATAAAGCCCTGGCTATTCGACTTTTTGTTTGATTGGCTTTCTTTCCTCGCGGAACCCAGAGGAAAAAACCTTTCACTAGACACATCTTTGTCATTTGACTCTGGATTTGTCATTACTTCACCCAAGAACAGTATTTCTGCTTCACTGCATCCACCTGAAACACAGTGAATGCACGTGCCTGAATTAAGCCCACAGCTTTTGAGAAACCATCCCGATGAAGGGGCCTGAGAGCCTCTCAGAAGTTTATTTCCCAAGTGTAAATTCGACTCGGAGATTTCTTACAGCTTTCAGTTCTCAAAAGCCCTGTTGATCTGAATATTTAGCCATTGTCCCACCCTGAGATAAGTATGTGGAGACTCCTGCCCTCCTGATTCCAGGGTCTAGCCCCTCAGCAGGCCCTGATCAGATGGAGGTTTGTAGCCAACTCCACTTCTCTCCTCCCAGCCCCTACTTTCCATCCCAGCTCTTGCCAGAGACTTGAGGAAAAGGAAGCTTAATCCAATTGTTTTCAGGTTGTCCCCTCTGGTGAGAAAAGGAAGAATCAGACCTGGTGGGGAAGGGCAGGGTGTGGTCTTTCATTTCTGCTCCCTGAAAGCAAATTCTGTCTTCCTCTTCAGTATCCCTGGGGAACGCCCCCTCCCCACCACACACACACACACACACACACACACACCAGCATAGGAATTCTGTCAACATTTTCTGTACAGGAGAATGGGTGAAAAAACTATCAAAGGGATGGAGAGCTGGTGTTGGAGGCTGAACATGAGGAAAAACACACATGACCATTTTCTTTTGCTCTCCATTTGCCTGGATTTCAGCTTAACTCAAGCTAGTATTGTTAAAGGGTTGTGGGGAATGCTCCACTCGTCTATCCAATTAGAGGGCCACCTCTGTGCCACCTCCTTGGCTGAGCTCACTAATGGAGTTCACAGGAAAACGTCCATCCCTGCCCCCCTGGAATCTGCACTCTAGAGCAGAGGAGGAGGAAAGGGGGGTGGTATGTGCCTGCCCAAGTGGGTGCATAGCTCAGAGCACAGGCACACCCTCCTTGCCTAAACCTGCTTCTAACTGAGGTCCCCTCTCCCCATAGCCCCCATGGGGAACCTTGGGGTGGGGGAAGGAGGAGCCCTGGGAATCCTTCTGCAGCTGCCTCGCCTGCTAGAGCACAGCACCTGTGAGCAGCTGACTTGAGTCACTCCACCTGGACTCTTCTGGATGGTCGAGAGTTTCAGTGCCATTCTGGGGCCTTGCATCTGGACCCTCCAATGTCTAACTCTCAAGTTTGTGCCATTCCCATTTTACAGATGAGAACATCAGATTCCAAGAGGTCAGGTTCACCAGGCAGGTCACACAGCCGGAAGGTTGCAAAGCCAGCCTCCGTAGGAAGGCCAACACTCCCTGTCATGCAGCACCTGCCATACCAGCTCCTCAGGGCTCCTGTGCCAGGAGTGAGACAGCTCATGTGCTGGGACAAGATGGCAGGGGAGACAAGAGGTGGTGGCATTCAACATGGGTGTTGGGGTGGGCAGGATTTCAGCAGACAGTAGAAAAGGTGGGAAGGCTGTCCCAGG
Organism: Solenodon paradoxus; assembly: GCA_004363575.1. Lineage (NCBI taxonomy): Eukaryota > Metazoa > Chordata > Mammalia > Eulipotyphla > Solenodontidae > Solenodon > Solenodon paradoxus. The sequence continues at coordinate 324,952 of RJWH01000583.1, forward strand.
CACAGAGCACAGACAGAGCAAGTCAGAGAGGCAGGCCAGGCCCCACTATGCACCTGATGGACCAGGAAGAGTGGTCAGTCACCTGGGAAGTGACCTCTGCATCCCACCCACCAGCCCCCTTTGGTGGGACAAGCTCCTGGCAGATTTCTCATCATTATCTGCAATTCTAGAAAGTGCCCTTTTCCATTTTGCCCCATGCTAGAGACTGTACCACACAGTGAAATAAATAAAATGTGTGGAAGTATAACCAGAGGACATCAGGTGAGACCTGTTGGAGAGACAGTTAAATCTAATGAGCTGTCGGACCAGTGAGCAGGCAGTTTGTGCAAGCCCAGCTTCACCAACTCAGCTTCCGGACATCACAGTCCATGGACTTTTCGTCAAGGGGAAGGTCGAAGTAACTTCACTTAGTTCAGAGTTGTGGGTATGACTCTCTGAACTGCATTGTCTCTAATAGGACCTTCTCAGTAAGACTGCAAGGAGAAGAAAGCCCAACTCAAAGAGGCTTATGGAAAGAAAGGGAGGGAGGAAGGAGGGATGGAGGGAAGAAGAAGGGAGGGAGAAAGAAGGAAAATTACCTTGTTTCTACGTAATAAGCCCAGGGATAGATCTAGTGCTTCAGGTACTGCTTGATCTAGGGCTCATGAAATGTTATGGAGGGCAAACTATAAGGATGAAACAAGCTGCTTCAGTCTTAAAAATATGACCGCCCCCCGACCCCATCTTGTGAGGTTTACACCTCTCCCATTAAGGACTACATCTGGGGCACCTTTGATTTGGATAGTGAGAACTGTCATAAGAGGGTGCACCTCAGAGAATGATAGCAGTGAAGCAATATGGGCTTCCCGGAGGCCACCAGGAGATGGAGAGACAATTAAACCTAGTCAGTCTTTGGTGGGAACATCAGTTGTAGAGAAACGGGGGAAAAGGTGGACATTTTAAAGTTGCAAACTACTGGAGAATCTGCCTTAACTTTTTCTTTTAAATAGGATGATAGGAAAATAAAAGCAAGACTCACACCTCAATTTTAAGATGAAAACAAAGAGATCTTTATCTGTGTCTACGTGTATGTCTGTCCGTGCATGTGTTATAAATTATAAATGGCATTGCCAAATTTAATTCATAGCCACTCATGGAAGGTAGTTTCATAAATTATTGTTGAAATCGAAATATAGTAATGAACTAAGTAAGAGCCAGGTTAAAATTCATTAGGTTTTCCTGCATAGATATATCTTGTGCCACCTCAGGAAACTATGCTCTGTCATTTGGGAGTGCTCTGAGCTGGAAAACACTAATGGAATAAATAGTTGTTTTGTTTCGTTTTGTTTTGTTTTGTTTTGTTTTACAATTGCTTAACATATGGTAAATTGCTCGAATGTCATTCTGTAGAAGCATAATTAAAACCCTTTCTAATGTGTTAGCAATACTTCCTGAACCTCCTAAAATCAAATTCTGAATAAGAGTTTTTGTTTAAAAGGAAAATATGGGTGGTCTTAGAGAGCTCCTGAGATCTCCTATATGAAGAAATCATTCTCTGTGAGAGGAGAAATAGTAAAAATAAATACAAATAAAAAATTGGACTCATTTGGTATAATAAAATCATATGGGAAGCATTGTCAAAACACAGGTTAACACTTGGTCTTCTCAACATATGTGTATAAATATGGCAATGTAATAAGTAGTATGTTCTGGTATAATAGTTGTCATTAGGAGTATTATTCTAAAATGTCGTATGTCTACAGAAGTAAACAATGTTATGAAAGCTTTGAACTCAGGATAATAGTTTGCAGCCTCATTCAGGACCCGAAAGTTACTTACTGCTCCAATGCCACGTGACTAGAGACCAGGCACCAATGTTCTTTGTTGGCCCTGGAACTTGCAAACAGAACGCGGGTGCTGTTCCTGACTGGCCCCATGGGGAAGGGCGGACTTAGGGATTAGAAATACATCCAGTAGTTATGGGGAAAGGACTCATGAAATCGACTACACCCAGAGATGATACCAAATGCAAAGGGGACCTGACCATATCTTTATGCCAGTTACATATTCTCCCTCTGTCCTTGTCAGTAATTGCTACCCACCTCGTAGGGGCGGCCCCATGGTGTATTTAGCCCTGACAACCTCCACTGGGGGTGGCCGCATTAACGCAAAACCATGGGGTGGCCTGGGTGCTATCATACAGATGAACGAGGCTTGCCTTTAATTGCACCTATTAAACTTTTGTCTTATCGTCCTTCATTTTGCCTTTGGCAACTCATCCCTGCGACGGCCGACACCTTGGCAATTGTTCACAGCCAGATGAGCTGCTAGGTCTGCTCTAGTTCAGTGCTTCATCCACAGCCCCACACACAGCCAACTACAGGGACTGGGTCCTTTTATGACAATGGAACTTGTCCACTGAGACCTCCAGACTATGGACAACCTCCACATGAGACTAAAAAGCAAGTTTTTTCTAGTAAGGGCTCAGCGGACTCGCACCACCCCCTCCTGGGGCACTCAACTTGGGACGAATCGGGCTGGCTCGCTGCAGAAAGAGTGGAGCTGTGCCAGCCGGCCTTGCACACAGACTAAACGGGGCAGCACTGAGACCCACCTAGAGGTGGGCCGGCTGCCATATGAGTTATGTACTAATCTTGCTGTATGAACTGCCCATGACCAGTGGGGAAAACGGAATTACAGTCAACCAGCGGAGGCCTTCCCGGTCCCCGGGGCAGCTCACGCCTAGTGGGCAACACGAACGGCCCTGCTTGCTCACCAGCTGGACTGGCAGGTGCACTCAGGGGTGGCTTTCTGCTCCCAGGTGCACACCTACTAAGCTACCTCAGGGACCATCGCACTGGGTGCAGTTCTTCGTTAGTTTCAGATAAAGCACACCCCCTGGTGGAACTACCCATTAGCTTTGTTTTTTAAAGGAAAGGGGCAGGTAGAAATGAAGGCAAACGGAGTCAGGCAGACAGGAAGAGGAAGAGACAGAAGAATCACTACACCATTCACTGCCATTTTAGTCATTTTAGTGGCATCTTCCCTACCGCTCCATGGGATTCTCAGTAAATTCATGCTTCACACTGATGAGCCTCCAAGTGACTTCTACAGGATCAGAAAGTATTTTGTCTAGGCTTTGAGCAACTTGGTCCTGAACAATACAGGTACCTAGAGGCGGGATGGTGAAAACCAGAGGCTCAACCTACAATCGATTCACTATAGAATCTGCTGCACCAAAGCTGGTTCTCTCCTGATGTGATGGATGAGAGATAATGACCTTGAAAATGTGATACCTGCCCCTTCATTTTGAGGTCAGTGTGGTTAGAACTTGGTCACCAGGTCTTCCACTTGAGCAACCAGCCGCTGATGGGTACGGATCACCCCAAGGTGAGTGAGTGGAGTGAGAGATGAGCCCAAAGGAGTCGCATCCGTGCTCCAGGGTCAGGAGCAAAAGGTCAAAACCAGGTCAGCACAAGGCAAAATCAGGTCCTCGACATCCTATGCACTGTCAAGGGTGGCCTGCAGTGCCACCTGTCTGCTCAAAACTGCCTTTCAATCTCCTTTCCTGCGATGGTGCAGCTTTGAAGGGGACACAGAGCAGGATCCTTGGGTGGCTTGTTTCAGTTTCTTCTCTAACATTCTAGTGACTCTAGATCCCTGGCTTTTCCTAGGCCACTCACAGCAATCCATGTTAAAGAGACTTCTTCTGAGAATGTTTTCTCCTGGAAAACTGTGACCAAAGAAGACATTACTCTAAAAAGGAAGGGCTATGTGTCCTACACCATTCCCTGCTTACCTTTCCTCTCTCCCCACCAGTTGCAGCCTCTATCTAATGCAAACTAGAGAATAAAACAAAACAAAGCAAACATTCCGAGGGGATACCGCGCCACCTCAGGGTGCAAGGCTTGAAGCTGTTTGGATTTCAGCACACAGAGCTCTTGCAGGAGGCATAATCCTTTGTGGTGCCTCTGGCAGGATGGGAAAGGAGGAGAAGAAGACCCCCACCCCATGCCAATTCCACTCCCCAGACAGAGAGGAAGCTGATACTGCTGGCCTACCCTAGAGTCTCCACTGATGTGCAAAAATGCAACTTTTGAACCAAATCCTCTGCTTCTTTTGTTTGATGGGAGCTCAGTCGTGGGTGACGGAATAATCCCTATAATTTCATGGCACTCTGTGTGCTCCAGTGAGCATTCACGCCATTTCTCCATATGTCCTCACAATTAACCACTGGAATGAAGGGACAGGTAATTCTCACCTTTTTACAAATAAGGAAACCGAGGATCCAAGAGATGGATTTGCTTATCCCTATCTCATAGACAATAGGAAGAATGCAGAACTAGAAGCCAGGCTGGTGGGTGTCTAACTCAGTACTCTTTTCTCTACATGTTGTTAGAAAAGAAACAACCTGTCAGGAAACTGTTAGCTTTACCTCCAAAGTGCTGTGCATCCCGTATCTAACCACTTCTCATGCCTTCACTACCACCAGCTCGTGGATGAATTGTTGTAATCACCTCCTAAATGGTCCCTGCTTCTGTCTTTGTCCACACGGCCACTTTGACACAGTGATTTATAAGAACTATAGATTTGGGGGTGCATAATATGGCTCAGGCAGCTGAGACGGCTGGGGTGTGAACTGAAGTCCAAGAACCCAGATTCAGACCTGGAGTTGAAGGAAAAAAAACTAAATAACTAAATGTCTTTTTTAAACCCTATATATTTGGACATTCAGATGTCCAAAATATATTTCTCATTCTTATTTGGTCTTCCTAACACTATTCTTGATTCACATCTCCCAAAAGTCATGGAATTTCCTAAGTCTTGAGAGTGGTAAAGGCATCTTGTTGTAGGCTAATTTGGTGGCTTTAAAAAGCAGCTGAGGATGGGGACTGGCTACCTGGAAAACCAACCCTGTCATACAGTGTTGTAACTTCCAGTCCCTGTCCCAGACACCCAGGGACGAGTGGAGGAGAGGAAGGGCTGCAGATTCAACTGCTAATGGCCAGCGAATCCATCAATTATTCCCATGTAACGAGGCCTCCATAAACCCATGAGGAGGGCCTTCAGAGAGCTTCAGGGTTGGTGAACACATTGAGATTTGGGGAGAAAAGGGTACCTGGAAGCTCCATGCTTTGCCCCTTAATTTTCCCTGCACATCCTTTCCAGCTGACTGTTGCTGGGTGATATCCCTTGTAATAAATCAATGATCTAGTGAGTAAACAGGGTTCCTGAGTTCTATGTGCTGTTGTAGCAAATTAATCAAACTCGAGGACCTCTGGTCGGCAGCTGCTTGGTCAGGAGCACAAGTAACTGCCTGGGCTTGTGATCAGCTCCTGAGGCAGAGGCGGTCTGGGAGACTGACTGTTACTGTGTGTCTATCTCCCATAGACAGTGTCAGACCTGAGTGAAATTCTTGGACATCTTGTTGGTGCTCTAGAAGTGCTTGTTAGTGTAGAAAGTCCACACACACTACGAAATTGGGCCCAGAAACCCTACACAGTCACCAATTGACTTGTCTTAAAAGGGGAGGCTATGTCATTTGTCAGCTTCAAAGCTTCCAGTGGTTTCCCATCTTGGAAAGTGGTGCACAAAGGCACTTCAGACTCTGCCCATCCTTCATACTCATCACTGAGCTCATCCCCTGTCATGGTCCCCTCCTCTCAGTTCCAGCCTCCCTGCTTGCTGTTGGCCCCTGGGCCTTTGCACTGCTGCCTTCTCTGCTAGAACTCTTTCCTGGCACTTCATGGTGCTCTCTTCTTCAGATCTAGCCCTATTGTTGTTTTCTCAGTGGGGCCTTCCCTAACCACTGTGTTGAAAATTACAGCTCATTATCACCAACCCCACACTTCCTTCCCTTTTCTCCACAGCACTTTCCACTAAAGAAATATATGTTCCTCCTTGTATGCTCGTCAGTCTTTCTGGTTAGAAGAATAGCTCCTGGGGGCAGGGGAGTGTCTGTCTTCCCGCTGTCTGCAGGCCTCCCTGCATGCTCACAGGATGAATGGCTGTTCAGACCCCTGAACAGCTTCAGTCCTTTCTTCACTGGGACAGACTGGCTGTGTTGTAATAAGATGTCCTTGACCAGCACATGTGGAGAAAGAAAAGTCTCGTTTGTAGGCTCAGTAACCATTTATGGCTCAGTTACCTGTGCCAGGAGGGCTGAGTAATTTTACCTGGAGAGTCTGGAAATGCACACCTGAGAGACTGCTTTGTTAGGGGCGAACACTATCTCCTGAACCATTTCTTTAATTTTTTTAAAGTTTCTTAGAATCGTACCTGTCAGAAATCTTCAGACCCCCTAGCCCCCAACTCTGTCCCCACCTCTCGGATCTGGAGAGAACAGAAGACCGAAGAAGAGGACAGGCAAGGAGAGAGAGGCAGTGAAGACCAGGGTACTCGACTTCTGAGTCTCTCAGGGCGCCAGGTGAGGGAAACTCGATCAAACCATCCTGGCGTCCAAGCAGCACTGGCCACACAGCCCTGGAGCCACAGCCCACAGTGCCAGGACACCGGGTCTGTAAGGCCCCGAGGACAGCACACCCCACCTGGTCCCTCCACTCTCCAGGACTGGAAACCCCATCTGGTGGTCCCTCTGAGGGAGTTCTCTGGGACCTGCAGTCTCAGAGCTGGAGACCCTGCTCCCATCCTGATCAGGGTGGGTTCCGTGGTCAGAGAGCAGCCTCTCCTCTGGGGGACAAGACAATAAAACCCAGCCTTTGTTCTTTGAACTTCAGATCCCCTGCAGGAGGCAGACGCCTAAAGAGACTCTTAGGGGATGTAGTGGGCAGAGCATACCTGGCACAGGTGAAGGCATTCACCTCAGCAGCTCAGCCCTCTGCACCCCCACTCACCCCATCCTGGCAAAGCCTTGATTTTCTTAAGCAAGACAGTAGACTCGCGCTTCTTTTCTTTTTTTAGAGGCAGGAGTGAAGGCAGGCAGGAGGGAAGAGGGAGGAAGAGGAAGCATTTCCATTGATTTGTTTGTTCATTTTGGTTGTTTCCCACAGCCCTGGGTGGGGAACCCGGGTCTCTAAGCTTTATGCTGTCTAAGCCTAGCCCACCGATTAGCACCTGAGTCACCAAGACATGCCAAACACATGCTTCTTATACCCACCATCTCAGCAGCATTCATCACAAGGCTCCAAGATGGAAGCAACCCGTTGCCCATCCCTGGATGAGTCGATAGACGAAATGTGGTATCTGTGGACAGAGGAATATTTCTACCCCGGTCTTTAAAAGAAGAAATGTCTGACACGGGCTACAACTGAATAAACCTTAACGTCATTAGATTAAGTAAAATAAGTCAGGCATAAAAAGACAAACACTGCATGACTCCTTGTATAGTAGGTATCTGGTCATAGTCGCAGAAGCAGAAAGTGTGTCACGAGGCCAGGGTGAGGGGCAGGTTGCGGGGCAGGTTGGTGAATGAGCAGTTTCCATTTGGGGGATGAATGTTCTCCAGATGGACGATGCGTATGGCCGCATCGCAGTGTGAATATGATCGATCCCCCAGAACTGTGCACTTAAAACGGCTACAGTGGTGAATTTTATACATTTTTACTACAATAAAGCACTTTCTGAAACTACGTTCAGCTACATCGGAGAACACGTGTTTACGTGCCTGCCGTTGGTGGAATCCATGGGCTGGGGCACTGCTAGAAAGTGCCGTATATTTGGAGGAAGGGAGCTAGCAGAATGGCCAAGAGCTTCAGTTCCAGAGACACATTTCCTGACTGGAGAGTTCAGAATTTTCATCTGACAGCTGTGTTACCTTGGGAAGTCAGTGTTGCACTTTCCTCATCTGGAAAATGGGGTTAATGACAGTACCTATCCCATTTGGCTTGTTATAAAGATAGAAAGGATAATATCTGGCACAGTTCCTGACATAGAGCAAGTCTTCCAAACATGCTTACTCTCATTGTTACACATTGGACATAGAAGCACATAAGCCTTCACAGGAGAAGCCATTGCCAAAAACCTGCACTCCTGGAAATGTGCCAGAGTCTGGAGCTTGAACTAATTAGAATATCCAGCAGAAATCAGCGTGCCCAGTCACACATGGGAATCCTTACTTATTTTAAGAGCTGCCTAGATTCAGAATCAGTGACTAAATTTAGTAGCATTGATGCAGCACCCTTACTTGATGAAGCATCCGCTTACTGAGAACACAGGTGGGGAACAGAGCAGAGCACCCCTGCCCTAGGGAACGTGAGTTCCAGTGGGAGAGTGGACAAGTCCACCCTCCGCGGTGAGTAACGGGAAAACGAGATCGCATCATGAAAATATCTCCACGCGGGAGAACGTGACCAGAACATAACTAAAATAAAAATGATCATTTCTGGAAGAGGACGTGGCTCAAGTCAACTTCAATGCACATCAAACCCTGAGGTAAGCTAGGGAGAGGCTCTCCATTGTCGTGTTAAAGAATCGCCTGAGGGATCCCTCCAAAAGTTGAGAATGAAAATCCCATATGATCTCATCATCCCACTTCTGGGGATTGATTTCCCCAAACATAAAAACACTAATTCACAGAGACATAGGCACCCCTATGTTTATTGCAGTGCTATTTATAATAGCCAAGAACTGGAAACTACCTAAGTGCCCAAGTCAGAGAAGTGGATAAGACAATGTGGTACATATACGCAATGGAATACTACACAGCCCCAAGAAGAGATGAAACCCTGTCATTTGTGACAAGGATGGAACTAGAGGAGATTATGCTAAGTGAAGTCAGTCAGAAGGAGAATGACAAATATTGAATGATCTCACTCATAGGTGGACTCTAAAGACACTAAGCAAAGGAACAGATAAAACAAAAATCAACCCTTAAACACCGACAGTAGAACTGAGATTACCAGTGGGGAAAGAGGTGGGTAGTGAAAGCAAAGTATGTGCATGTGTGTGTGTGTGTGTGTGTGTGTGTGTGCGTGTGTGTGTGCGTGGAAGGGGCGGGGGGTCCAATGGACAGTGGTGAAGGGTTCTTGGTAATTTGGTGGAGGGAATGGTATGTTGTCATATATTTGATTGATAGTGAACCTATATGTGAGATGTTCCACTATTTTGTACATCAAAGTTACCCACCCCTCCAAAAAAGAAAGCACCTCATGGTCACTGTCTTTTTTCTTTTCTTTTTTTTAAAGAAAGATGCAGGTAAGAATGCAGGTGAGCAGGCAGGCAGGAAGAGAGAAAAACAGAAACATTTATTCATTTTTTTTACTTAGTTGTTCATCTTGGTTGTTTCCCACCTGCCCCAGGGCCCTGGACACGAACCTGGGTCCCTGGGAGGTACATGGCTTGCGGCAATCAGAAGAGGTAGACATAACTACTAAACTATCAGGGCATGCCTCATGGTCACTTTAGAGAACCTCCCCATAGGAGGCTTCCTCTGACATTTAGATGAAATGTCATCTCCTAAGAGAACATCCCTCAGCACCTGACCCCAACTGGTTGTCTTCAGAGTATGTTACCAATCAGATGTTTATCCTTTACATTATAGGCCTTTCTCCACGGGAGTGAAGACCCCGCCGGTCTTTCTGGCACCTGATAGGTACTCGGGCATGTACTTGAATGATGAGGCCCGGGCCACTACAGTTTAGTGTTTCCACAGTGACCCAGAAGTGTGCTGGAGTAAGGGCCCACTCCCTGTTGAGACCAGTCTGTCCACTGCCTTATGTTCCCAACTTGTGATTCAAGTGCTAGTGACTCAGCCACCCATTCAGAGTGGGGATGAAGACATCAGTGGTGACGGAACAGCACACCTTGTCCGATATCCGCTGGCTGCTCCTGTTGGCTCTCCCAGGCCATCTATTCCTTATTTCCAGTCTCAGGAAACTAGAACCAGTGTGACAATTGCCTCACAGTCCACAGGGAATAAGAAGAGATCTTTAAGCAAAGTGACCCAGATTATTATCTTTAAAGTATTGTTGCGAGGCATAAGAGAGCAAAGACCGGCATTTCGCCACTCAGGCTAACCTATTTGTAGGCATCTGATAGTGAAAGGGAGGAGTCGGAGTACCTTAAAAGGAATTATCCATTCATGTGAATTTTCAAGGGACCCAGAATAGCTAAATATCCTGAAAAAAGAACAAAGGTGGAGGCTCGCAGTTCCTGATCTGGAAACTTCCTCCAAAGCTGCAGTAATGAAGACTGTGCGGTACCAGTGTAAGGACGGGCACAGAGATCAATGGAGCAGAAATACATCAGAAATACATCCTCAGATTTAGTCTTTTTTTTTTTTTTTTTTTTTTAAGGAAATGTCCAGGCAAGAATAAAGGTGGCGGACAGGTAAGAAGAGAGAGAAGGAGGAATCATCTTTCTTTTACTTTTATTTAGTTGTTCACACTGATTGTTTTGTCCTGGGCCCGGAACTCAAACCCAAGGGTATGTGACTTTTTCCTTCACAGGTGCTTGACCTAACTGCTGCTCCACCAGGGCGTGCCTTAAATTTTTTATGGGTAGGAAGGCAAGCAGAAATAAATATAAGCAGGCAGGCAGGCAGGCAGGAAGGAAGGAAGGAAGGAAAAGAGAGGGAGAAGCATTATTCATTCATTTGTTGGTTGGTTTCTCCACTTTCCACCACTGACCCATATTTCAGGAACCCAGGTCCTTGGACTTTACATCATCGACAACCCAGCCACCTTCTCAGGCACCTGAGTCATCAGGGTGTCCCAGGGGTCAACTGATTTTTCAGAATGGTGCCGAGACAATCCAATAAGGAATGAATAAACTTTATAACAAATGGTGCTGGGACGACTAGATATCCACATGCAAAAGAATGAAGTAGGATCCATACCTCACACTATATACAAAAATTAACTCCAAATGCATCAAAGTCATAAATGTAAGAGTTAAAACTATGAATCTTTTTTATAACTGTCCCCTTAGAAGAAAATGCAGAAGAAAGTAAGTTTTGAGGCACTGGATTAAGCAATGATTTCTTAAATATAACACCAAATATACCAGCAAAGGAGAAAAAAAACATAGATAAGTCAGACTTCATCCAAATTAAAAAACTTTATACTTTTGAAAAGACTCTCAAAAAAGTGAAAAGACAACCCAGAGTGGGAAAAGTTTGACCAATCAAATATCTGATAATGAACTTGTTTTTAGAGTTCATGAAGAGCTATTACAATTCAACAATAAAAAGATAAATAATCTAACTAAAAATAGGCAAAGACTTGAATAGACATGTCTCCAAAGAGGACATTCACCTGGTCAATAAGCACATGAAAGGGTATTAAACACCAGTAGCCACCAGGGAAATACAAATCAAAACCACAGTGAGATCACACTTCATACCCATTAAAATGGATATAGTGGGTGATTTTTATTTTAAAGACCAATGATAAAAAGTATTGGCAAGAATATGGAGTAAATGGGACCCTCATACACTCCTGAGAGGATTATAAAATGTTTCAGCCACTTTGGACAACAGCTGGCAGTTCCTCAAAAAGTTAAACAGAGTTACTATGCTGCTCCTAGGTATCTAGAGAAATGAAAATATATCCACACAAAGAATACACACGAATTTAATAGCAGCTTTATTTATAACAGCCAAAAGGTGGAAACACCTGTTTGTTGTTTTGTTACCATCTGATGACTGAAGTAAAAGGAAATGATCACATGCTACAAGATGGTGGAACTTTGAAAAGATCACTCTAAGTGAAAGTCACTCATAAAAGATTAAGTAGTGTATGATTCCATTAAAGTCCAGAATTAGCAAATTGATAGAGACAAAATGTGGAGTCCTTCTTACTGAATGGTTGCTTAGGGTTGGAGGGTGGAGGTAGGAATAGGATGGACTGTTAATGAGTAACGAATTTCTTTCTGGGGTGACAAAATGCTCTAAAATTGATTGTGGATATGGTTACACAATTCTGAAATCAGGCGTATCTCATTGTACTGCATTCCACTTTATTGAATTTCTCAGATAGTGCTTTATTTTTTTTTTCTTAAGGGAAGATGCAGGCAGGAATGAAAGCCAGTAAACAGGCAGACAAGAAGACAGAGAAGGAAGCAGCATTTTATTTATTTTTATTTCATTGTACATCTTGGTTGTTCTCCTCAGCCCAGGACATGAAATTGGGACGTATGTGGAAATGGAAGAAATCGGTTGCAGCCTTCAGTGCTGACTTTGAGTTCCAGCTTTCAGTGGGCGAAGTAACTGTGGGGGGGGCAGGGGACTGGCCATAGCACGAGAATAGAATTAGAAGTGGCACCTGGAGCTATGACTGAATTGTTGCAATCTCATGTTCAAACCTGAAAGATGAGAACTTGCTCCTTCTAAATGAACATCTTGCGATGGAATCTCCTGATAAAGATGCTGTGAACGTTGTTTAAATGACACCAGAGGATTTAGAATATGACATCAACTTAACTGATGAACCAGCAGCAGGGTTTGAGCGCATTGGCTCCAATTTTGAAGTGCTGCTGTGGGTCAAACACTATCAGCCAGCACTGCATGCTACAGAAAATTCTTTCATGAAATGGAGACTCACTCGATTCAGCAGACATCATTGTGGACTTTTAAAAAATTGTCACAACGAGCGTAGCCTTCAGCAGCCACCACCCTGGTCAGTCAGCAGCCATCAACAAGGAAGCAAGACCCTCCAGCAGCAATGAGATTACAACTTGCTGCAGGTTCTGATCATAGTGAGCATTTTTTAACAAGTATTTTTAATTAAGGACAGTAATTTGTTTTTTTATATACATGATGTTATTGCACACTTAACAGACTTTAATGTGAACACGATGAACCAGGGAACTGGAAGAAAAAAAAGCTTTTTACATACTGGGTTACTCTTAGCTCACAAGCCAGCCTTGAGACCCCCAAAATAGGAAAGTTTAGAACAATGTATTATGGCTGCAGAACGTTCCACTGGTCACAGATCCACTAGGCAATCAGTCTTGAGATAACTGCATGGCCCAGTTGGTGCCCAAACCCCGACACACCCGGGGGCTCAGGGATAATTGCGAACTGTTCCTGGCGCCTCACTGGCTGAACTGGACTTGAAAATGAAAACTTTAGATAATGGAAAAATGTTAAATATGTTACTATGGAAACCTGTAACAACCATAGTTACAGATTATTAACTGCCTTTGTTCCCTGCACCGCTCTGTATGTCTGTATAAACCCCGAGTTGCTTACACAAATCGCTGTATGATTTGGGCAATTTCCCCCGACAGTCGCCCACCAGAATAAATCTCCTCTTAAACTCTGGCGTGTCTCTCTGATCTCGCTGGTTACTTTGTAACAATAACTATATACTGGGAAATCAAAAAATTCATGTGACTATTCCAAGATTCACTTTATAAGTGGTCTGGAACCTTACCTGCGGTATTTCGGAGGTGTGACTGTATACTCAAAGCCATTGAATGGTAAATTCTCAATGAATTGTGCTGAGAAAACCAACCTGGCTCACTATTCTCTTCACTCCAGGAATATCTGGTCTAACATAAAAGTGGCCATCACTATAGTTTACTGTAGCTAAGGGGTTTGTTGTGAATCGGGAAGATGCCCCCAAAACACATCCAGCTGACATGCCATCTTCCAAGGAATGTGGAAGAGGCCCAGACTTTGGGGGGAAGGACAGTGAGCTACAGCGTGGAGCCGCTGATACGGCTTTTGAATTCAGATGTCTGGGGAAGTCTAGAACCTCGGGATTTTCCAAGGTGCAGCTGCAGGAGCACCCGGGGAGTGGCAGAGCTGGGTGGTACGTGTGGGTTGGGGAGGGCTGAGAACAGACAGTGAGGACCCTTTACAGATGAACCTGCTGGCGTCCTAGGAGCCAGAAGAGTAGCAGCCCGGCAGGCAGGAGGAAACCCAGGAAAGTGAGGCAAGACAGAATCCAAGGGAAGAGAGGAGGGCTAACAGAGGTCAGCAGAGGCTGGTTTTGTCAGAGGTCAGGCAAGATGCAACCTTAGCAGGGACGAGGCCGGAGGTGAGTGTGCTTGGAGAGACCCTTACAGCAGGCGTCATTGCTGAACATGGAGTGACTGGGGGATGTTTCCAGGTGGAGAAGTGGGCCCAGGCAGAGTGGCCGAGGAACCCCATGCAGAGGGAACACAATGCCTTGAAGGAGTGGGCGGGTGGGGTGTGGTCGGTGGGTGTAGGAGATGAACGTGAAAGGCTGAAGGGACCAGGTCTGGAGAGGTCTCAGACAGCCCGCTGAGCCTCCACCGAGTTCTGGAGATCAGGGCAGGGCAAACTGCCACCCACAGGCCACATCCTGCCTCCTGCCTGTTTTTTAACACACAGCCCCGCCTACACATTTACATATTGTCTAGGGGTCAGACAAGTTGACCTTGTGACGTGCAAGTATTGTAACTGACACTCCACGGGGATGCTGTTGCCCCTCCCCCACCCCCTGCTGTAGACAGTGTTTCACACTGACGGTTCCGGAATGAGCAAGAGGATTAGCCTTGCCAGCTGCAGTGTAGACAGTGTTGGAGTGAGGTAGGGAGGCCGAGGGAGGCCACTGCAGGGACTGTGCTGTCATTGTGATCTGGCCGATGCTACCCTGAGCTCAGGTCAGGACTGGGGGGCTTAGCTTTACAGAAGTGACAGCTAAAATCCTTTGAATTGTGCTTGGCTGCCAGAAACGCTGGGTGAAGAGTGATTCTGAGGTGGATTCTAGCTCAGTTCAGCAAAAATGACTTCACTGCCTCAGTAACACGTGGAGGAAGGGTGAAAATCGGGTAGAGGTACAAAGACCACATACTTTCTCCTGAATTAAAATGTCTGTTTCCATTTTGTTGAAAGTAAAAATACAAGAGCTTGGCCTCTGGAACTTCTTTGCTGAAAGACGCGCAAAAATGAAGAATTCGTCTTGGGATTTGCTCACATCTGAGAACTCTGAAGAATTCCCTTTTTTCTCTTTTCATGGCAGGACCTGGGAAGCCTGTCTTCTATCCTGACGAGTCCTCCCACCCCATTAATTATCTGCCAGGCATCAGGCAGGACAGGCAGGAAGAAGGCAGATGGGCTGCTGTTATGCACCTGTGCATGTTACATTTGGCATGACAGACTCACACGTTTCTGCATCTCAACTTCACCACCATCCCCTGTAGAAACTGAAACCGCACAAGTAAGTGACAGGCCTGAGCCCACTGTAGCTGCTGGAGCACATCCACGGGGTGTTCCTCCCTCACGTCCACCTTGGCAGGTGCTGGGGCAGCTGCTGGCTCCGTTGCTGTGGGGAAGACAGACAGTCGGTGTTTGTGGCTGCCCCAGGCCACATAAGCACAGACCACAGCAAGGCCATTCTGGTCAAGTCCTGTGCTCAAGCTCTCCACATCCTGACACTACAGAAGCTGCTAGAAGAGGATGGTGGTGCCTGGAGCTAGGTTTCCCTGCTGGCGGAACTTAAACCACCTGTGGAGCCTGGAGGAGCCGCCCTCTGTGGCTTAGATGGTTGAGTTCACTTTCTCTCAGTGTTCTGTCTCTGGAAGGAGACTCATGTGTGTCCTTCAGAAGAGAACAGAGCGGGCAGGGCTGCAAGGAAGGGCTCTTCCTTGTCTCCTTAGAGGCAGCTCAGCCCCCTTCTCTTCTAGTGCTGGAGGAGGTGCTGGCAGAGAGAAGCCTGTGGGCTGGGACACCCCTGCCCACCAGACTGTCAGAAGTCACTGGGGACTGGAAGGCGAGCCTCCTCAGGAAGGGTTGGAGGCCTGCAATTGATTTTCCCACCTGGAGAGGAGAGCCAGGAACTTTCTGAGGCCACTGCTCCAAGGACACTTCTAATTGCTTCTCTCTCTTGAATGCTCCTTCAGCTAGGAGATAGTTACTTGTGCCCTATCAGGAAACTCAAGTCAGACTGCAGCCCTTTCCAGAGGGCACAGGGGCCGGGAGCTAGGAGGTGGAGATGATCATGGCCAGCCCGAAAGGCCCAGTGGGAGTCCCCAAGGGCAAAGAGACAGACTGTGAGGCTTTAACAGACTGTAAGGCTTTTCCAGGCCCCAGCACCTGCTCCTCAGGCGCCTTCACAAACACATTCCTACTAAGACTATGCACATGCAGAGCCCCTCTCTTAAGCCCCACACAAGAGGTCTTAGAGACTCTGAACTCTTTCCTGTCACCTGAGGGGAACTGGCACCTGGTAGTGCCTGAGGGGAGCCCCAACTCTGATCTCCAGCCTAGGAGGTGAGCCCCCTGGATTATGTGTGAAAAAAGCAAGATGGACTAGGGTAAATTTAAGTAACACAGCTGCAAAGACAGAGTCTTTATTATTATTTTCTTGCTAAAACTTAAAATAATTTTTATTGAGGTAAATTTCAACAATTTTTAGCCTTAATTAACATGTAACATTAGTTTCAGGTATACGATAACATAATCTGATATTCGTGTACACTGCAGGTGAGCTCTACAATCATTCTAGTCTCTATCTACTTCTAATATTCTAGTAACCTGTCTACCCTATGAAGTTACAGATCGTTTTCTCTTCTGATGAGAATTTTTTTAATTTAATATTTCTTGAGGTAACTTTGCTTTACAAAATAATATAAACTCATATGTGTAGGTTCCGCAAGAGAGCTTTAAACTTTTTTTTTTTTTAAGAGGAAGGAAGCAGGCAGGAATGAAGGAGAGTAGGCAGGCAGGCAGGAAGAGAGAGGAGGAAGAAGGACTTTATTTTTTTCAGTTGTTCATTTTGATTGTTCCTCCAGCCCCAGGTGGTGAGCCCAGGTCCTTAGGTTTTATGTGACCCAGGCCACAGCCACAGACTTAAATGCCTGAGCCTCCAGGATACCCCTTGGCAACTTTCAGATATGCAATGCGGTATTACTAAGTCACCAGGCTGTACATGACACCTCTCTGTCTTATTTATCATAAGTGGGCGTCTTTAAAACAGTGAGCCCCTGCCTGCCCCATGCTCAGTTCCCTAGAGGCAGGGTCAAGTCTACGTTTCAATCAGCTCACACTAAAAGCGGAGCTCTTGGCACCAACTGTGCAGTTCCTCAACCCGCCTTCTCCCACCCACCCCTCCCAGGCTCCACTTCCTGCCCCCGGTGCTCACACATTCTGCCCGAGTCCCTGTGAGGCCCGTCGCTGGGGGCCACTGTACTCAGGTGGCTGCTCCAAGCATGACTGGGGCGCCTGATGCAGGAAACAGGCTCCGCAGCACTCAGAAATGATGAGAGGCTCTGCTCCTGAGACCAGGGTCCATGGCAACTGGAACTGGGTGAGTTAGGGTTGCATTCGCCCCCCAATTCATATGCTGAACTCCTCAAATGTGACTTTATATGGAAAATACAGGGTCTTCACATAGGTAATCAAGAGGTACTGAGGTCCTTCGTGCGGACCCTACTCCAGTGGACATTTGCAAATGGACCTGTACAGAGGGAAGCAGATATGAAGATACAGGAAGAAACCAAGAAGAGAGGCCTGGAACAGTCTCCCTTCCAACCCTTAGGAGGAGCCAACCCTGCCAACACCTTGATCTTGGCTTTCCGGCCTCCAGAAGCGGGAGATGATGAATGCCTGTTGGTTAAGACCCTCTCTGCACTGTCGCTTCCTTTCCCCTGTCTGCCAGGGCTCTGGGGAACCTCCACAAGGCCAGGCCTGTGATGAAGCCTCAGGTCACCCGGGGCTTTGTGGATCCCGTAAGTCTTATTGGAGCAGCGGGCTTGGCCCTGCAGAGCTGCATGGTGGCCCCCAGACTGGAGACCCGGTTCTGGGGCCTGAGCTCCGTGTGGGGACCTCGCTCGCTTTCCTCAGTCTGCTGGGGAAACGTGGGTGCTGACTGCAAACATTCGTTGGGAGTCAAGAATAAGACTGTTCGGCCTTGCGGCTGAAGGAGAAGCACTCAGATCAGCCAGGTGGAGCAGGGCTCGTGGGCACATAAATAAGGCAACATGCAGAGGACTCCGGTTTCCAGAACTCGTCTGTGCTGTCGGGACTAACCTCCGCGGGCAGCACATCTGCCACTAGAGACTGATTTCTCTTTGTGCTTCCAGCGCCCTCCGCGGCGCCTCGAGTGCAGTAGGTGCTCAGTAAGTGCTGAGCGCTTCCTAAAATAAAACGCAGACCTCTTTCTCTACGAGGAGAAAGGAGAGCACCCAGCCCCCTGAAAAGCCGTGCTCTTGGTGGGCAATTTGATCTGGAGTTTTAAATGCCCAGGCTGGGTGTCAGGAACTCCCGATTCTGGGCAGATATCCGCGGTGACCTCAGACAATCCTTACCTGGGTCCCCGTGTGCTCTGTAAAGTGGAAGAGCCAGCCCCCAGTGGGGCAGCCTGCAGCCCCAAGAATCCTTCCTGGCTTCAGGCGAGGTGGAGGGTGCCTGGGCCGAGAAGCCACCTTGGCAGCAGCAGGGAGCCCTGGGCAGGGGAGGTCGGGCTGCTCCAGCCTACCCAGCTGCTTCCAGGGGCTGTTCCTTGCAGCCCAATGGTCATTTAATATCAGTCTGAGTCCTACTGACTTTTGACCTGGGGTTAAAGTTCCCAGAGTCAGGGAAGACACCCCCACCACCAACCATGGCTTCAAGGGTCCGGCAGCAAGCAGAACTGCTGTGGTCTGAAAGTGTGTGTCCCCTCCCGCTGGAGTTTTTACATGGCGTTAGGAAGTGGGGGCTTTAGGAGGTGATTAGGTCACGAGGGTGGAGCCCTCCTGAATGGGATTGATGCCCTTACAGAAGAGACCCTGCCCCTTCCCCATGTGACGACGGAGGATTGTCTTCAATGAACCAGGAAGCTCTCAGCAGACACCATATCTTCTCATCACCACCTCATTTGGGGAACACAGCTCTCTCCTGCCCAGGTACGTCCTGCCCAGGTCAGAGCCAGGCCCCTCACATCTGCCTCTCTGAAGCTCTCTGATCTAGGATTACTATGCCACCCACCTGATTCTGAATTATCAATGCCATGCGTCCCCAAAGAGGCTGCAGGCACCTTGAAGGGTCTCCTCACACCAATCCACATCCTCACAGCAACCAGCAAGACGCCGGCAGTGAGCAGGCGCAGCAACACCTGTAGGTTGTCCCTTCCTTCGGAAGACAGCCCTGATGGGTAGAACGCCCTGGAACACAGAAATCTGCCTGTCCAGTCTCCAGAATTGGGCACAGACTCCTGGGACACTCAACACCCTCTTACCTGGTACAGCCCTGTGGTCAGCGTTGAAGGTGCAGACCATGTAAAGCCCAAGGACCCATGTCTGAGACGGGACCAGGGGAATAAAATGTTAAAATCCCCTCTTACCCACACAGCCCCCGCCCCCTATTAACCTAAGTCCCTTCTCCATCCCATTCTTTCCATGTGTTATTCCTCATTGACTTCCCGCCTAGTGACTTCTCACCATTCTGACTCTTCAGTATGGACATGTGACAGCTTACTGAGGACCTCCCAGAAGTGGAATCCCTGTGACCTCACACAGCAGGGTCCAGGCTGTCTCTGGGAACACTTTTTTTCTTTTCTTTTTGAGGTAACTTGAGGACATATCCGCTATCTCGGACTTAATGCCAACTCATACCCCTTCTCAGTCACTTTCGCTTTGCATGAATTACTTAACTTCTTTTTGCTTCAGTTTTCCTAACTGTGAAATAGGGATTTTAATAGCATCTTCCAGCCCCAAACTAAGATGCACAGAAAAGAAAGGAACCGCCCGGTTTGCTGGCAGAGGGCGCGCCCACACCTGTGTTGGGAGGGACGCGCTACCAAGTGCGACCGCCAGGGCTCGCCCGAGAGCCACGACTCAGCATCGCGCACCGACAGACCCCCGCGGGCCCTCGCCGGCACCAGACGGCTGGCACCCCTGGCGTCCAGGAAACTGGCTGCACTGACTGTTCGGACAGGTGTCTTCCGTGAGCCTCACCTTGGCCTTCTAAAGGGTCTGAATCATGTGTTGCAACACCCCAAGCCCAGATGCAATCCAAACCGCAAGTGTGAGTGGAAGCGTGGGGATGGTGTAACCCGAGTGAGGCAAAGCCTTTGAAGGAACGGAAATGGAGCTGCACACAGACGCTGAACACCCCCCTGCCCCCCGCCCCCGACAGCCCCGCCACGTGCCAGAATATGAAGGGGCTGAGTCTGGCTCTGCTCTCCCACAGCTGCTGCTGGTCATCTGCTCCTGAGGTCTGCGGTGGTCCCAGACGGCCATGTCCTCCTCCTGGCTACCCCCACCCACCCTTGCACCCCCTCTACCGCCGAGGGAGTGCACTTGGCTGTGCGTAGGTGCCCTCACTCCCCAGTCTGTGAGGCCTTAGAACAGGGCTCCGTGGAGCCCCTCCAGGGCGCACCTAGACAGGCTGGCCAAGATAAGTAAGCATCTGGGAATGACCAAGGGATTCAGAAGCATTTGATTTCTGCTTCCTTTCCTTGGCAATGAAATGGGCACAAAAACTCTGTTTGGGGCACACTATGGACACACTACTCTGACTAGAGTAGTGAAGGACTTAAATCGTTGCACGGATCCCTTGCCTCTCAAGTTGACTGCCACAGAGTGCCCAGAAATGTAAATATTCTGGATGTGTCTGTGAGGATGTTTCTGGATGGGATTCCCCCACACGCACCATTTTTTTTTTTTTTTTTAATTAGGAAAGGTGTAGGCAGGAAGAGAGAGGAGGAAGAAGCACCTTTTTATGTGATAGTTACTCAACTGGTTGTTCCCCCTCCCCTGCCCCAGACCCAGGACTCGAACCCAGGGATATGTGGCTTGCTCTTTCGGAGGTGATTGACTTAACTGCTGCTCCACCAGGGCCTACTGAGATTCCTGTTTGAATCATTAGACTGAACAAAGTAGATTATGCTCCCTAATATGGGTGGGCCTCACCAAATCAGGTGAAGGTGAGTAGCACAAAAGGCAGAAGCTCCTACATGTAAGGAACTCTCACTGACCACTTCTAAGCTGGGACACTGGTTTTTCCTGTCTTCGGACTCAGATTGAAACATCAGCTCTTCGGGCATCTTGAGCTCACCTGCCTTTGTGCTGGAACTACTACGTCGACCGTCCTCAGTCGCCAGCTTGCTGACCGCAGATCTTGGGACTTGTCAGCCTCCATAATCACAGGAGTCAATTCCGTATGTATATTTATGTATCTATATTGGTATTTATAACTGTATCTCTTAAGGGTTCTGTGTTTCTGGAGAACTCTGAATAGTAGAATATCCATATCAAAAGAGCACCTTGATATCATTCTTCTCTTCTCTCATACTAGCAAAAATGAAAGTCTTTTGGGTACATGGAGGAAAATTACCACGTGTACATCTGTTGAATTAATATTTCCTCTTTAGACGCCTGGGAAACCAGCTGCAATGGCAGGGTGTCTTGTGCACGTAAGGGTGTGGGAATGTGATGGTGTCCCCCCAACCAGTCCCCACAGCCTCCTAGTAAAGAGACTACACTGTCTGGTCAATCAGAGTGGTCTCCTGGCTGCAGCGACTGCTCAATTGGGCAGATGGTCCAAGCCAGATCAATGAAAACAATGAGAGTATTCTGGGAATTTTGTAGGAGCAGTTTTTTTTTAATGTCATATTTTGTCATGGATAATGTGCATTCATGCTTTTGGCCCAAACTTTTGGAAAAAAAAATCTTTTTAAAAATTTTTATTAAATTTTTATTTGTTTATATTAGGTACTTGTTTTTTATATTATAAAGGAATTTTAGCATTTATTCTTTAACATATTATGCTACAGAAATTTTATGTAACAAATAATTACAAAACACAAGAGCAGATACAAGGTACAAGCTTTTTTTTCCGTTGCCCCACAACCTGAGGACACTCTATGGGAGGAGGGCCATTGTGTCTCTCGGCAGCTCTGTGGCCGTGCTCTTTAGCGTATTTAATAACTGTGAGCATCAAGCTTGCAGTGTCTGTGTTTTTGTAGAAATATCAGCTAGACTGCTAACTCCCACCTAAAGTGTACAAAGAGAAATGTCATGCTGCTGTTCCCCCTGTGTCATAAGTTTGGTGTCACCTGTCTTATCAAGTCAGACTCACTCTTCTGTGGACAATACATCACTCTTCGTTTCGTTCAGTTGAACTGTTGACTAAAATTGCTATTGTTCCAAGTTCCTTAGAAGTTCACAAAACCGATTATCATATTCCAGGGCATTATTCTGAATATGGATATCGTTACTGATTTCTAGAGTGACACTTTAGCTCATAAGCATAAATAAAATAATATAAAACATGTATATAGATATGGAATTAGTACTCCCCGTGTATAATGTGCATTCTTATTTTTCCTCACAAAATTGGGCCCCAAAAGTGTGTATTATACTTGGCAAAACACGGTAGCTTGTTTCTTATAAGGTAGTTACCACTTAGGCTTCTGGTAGCCTCCTTCCACCTTGAGGGGGACAGCCCTCACCCAGAGCATTGAGTGGCGTCTTAGAACCATGTGTGCCCCAAATCAGAGACGTCCCTTGGGTGTTCATCTACACATGCAATGATTTCTTGTTTGATTCAGTAAGTTTAACTTGTATTTTTATAATTCTGACTAATTCAACAGGGTTGCACTGTTCTCATAATCAAAGATCATGTAAATGGCCATTATAGCAAGCTGATGAAAAATATTGTCCAAGATCCAGATAACAGAATGCCTGACAACAATTAAACAAGAAGATATGAATATATTTGTGTACTGGAAACTGGTCCACAGTAAATATCAAGTTTTTTCAAGTTACGAAATAGTAACAGAACATGATCTCAGAGAATACATAGCAAACATCGTACCAATGGTGATCTCTAGGTTGTAGAATCACAATTCTTTATAAATGTAATGTATTACTATCCTGCACTGCTAACTTGCTACTTTTTTAAAAGGAGATAGAAGAAAGAAGGACGGAGGAGAGGGAGGAAGGGAGAGAGGGAGGAAGAAGAAGCAGCAGCAGGGTTTTTATTATCTAGTTGTTTATTTTGGCTCTCCCTGCCTCCCAGCCAGCCCCAGGTCTTGAACCCAGGTCCTTGGGCTTACATAGTCCACAACCCAGCCATCTCAGCTGCCTGAGCCACAGAGCTAATTTGTTAACTTTGATAATGAGAATAAAAAGTGATTTCATTTTGGAAGAAGAGACTCTTTGATATTTTGCTCTGAATGTTCTTGCATCAGAATGGTCCCTTTGCGGCGCACTTATTAGGATGGCGCAACAGGGAAGGCTGACAGCGTCGGCGCTGCGGAGTAGCAGGAATGCTAGCTCACTGCTGGTGGGAACACACAGCGAACGACACTACACTTTGGAAGACAGTTTGACAGTTTATCACAAAGCTAAACACTCTTAACATAGGCTCCAGCAATCAAGTTTCTTGGTATTTATCCAAAGAAGTTGAAAACACATGCTCACATAAAAATCTGCATACAGATGTTTATAACAGCTTTGTTCATAACTGTGAAAACTAGGAAGGAACCCAATATATCCTTCAGTAGATGAATGGATGACAAAAGTGTGGTGCATCCAGACAACAGACTGTTACTTACTCAGCCCTAAAGGGAAACCATCGAAATGAGATTTCAAGCCAATGAAGACATGGAGAAAACTTAAATAATGATGTGTCCGTGTAGACTCATCAGCTGTAACAAATGCTCCATCCCAGTGGGGGAGGCTGATAACAGAGGGCTGTACGTGTCGGGGCAGCAAAGATGCGGAAACTGTGCTTTCCACTCAACTTCGTTGTGAGCCTAAAACTGCTCTTTAAAAAGTAGTCTTAAAGTAGAGTCACGTAGTGAGGTTTCTTCAAATTGTCCCTAGAGTTGAAATGACTATGTCAAAGTGGCCATGGCAAAACGTCTTGTACCCATCTCCACCTCCACCAAGTCCCAGCTAAATGGGAGCCTGCCATTCCCCCCAAAGGGATCATTCCTCCTCTACGCCTTTGTTCCTATAATGCTGTCAACCTAAAGGCCCTCCACCTGTTCATCCTCCAAGGTTGAACTCATAAAAAACAAAACAGACAAACAAAAACTAGTGGAATCTTTTTTCTTTAAGTATAGAAGTAGGTGGTTGCTGACTTAGTGCAGTGGCTGAGCTCTCTTCACCTCTGCCTCATGATTTAAGACGGCTGAAGTTGCTTCAGATAGAATATGCTCTTTCAGGATGAAAAGTTGGCCTAGAACAGGATAGAGCATTTCTCTCATTTACCTTCTCTTATTGGGGAGGCAAATACATCTTCCCAGGAGTTTCCAACAGGTGTCCCCTTATGCTTTATTATCTAGAAATGGGCTGTAAGACCCTCCAAGACCAAGTCTGGACCTATGTCCTCAGATCAAATAACTCAGGTCTTGATTGAGACCTGAACAAAATGGGATCCTGGCAGCAGGGAATAAGAGGCAGGGAAAGGCTTTTGAGGCGTTAATGAATGGTTTCTGCCACATTGCCAGTTGTTTCCCTCCCACCTCTCAGCCTAGAGGAGTCAGACCAGACATGAAAGCGTTGCCCATATTGAGTCCAGGCAGTAGACTTGGATGGCTTTCAGCTAGAAGGGATGTGTCCTGACCTGCACTCAGTGAGACTCTGGCTGGTGTGCATGAGAAAGGAGAAAGGGAATGGAGGCCATTTCGGGTTCCTTCAGAGAAGAGGGAGAATGGGCCGGGACTCAGCAGCAGGATGGAAACACTGGGGCCATGTGAGGGCCATTCAGGAGGCAGACCCATAGAACCAACCCAGTTCTTAGTAGATCAGGCAAGCTGAGGGGAGAAGTCAAAAATAAAGTGTGAAGAATCAGAATGGAGGGGGTTTCAATGATGAGTTGGGGCTTGTCATCTGCAACTTCAGATGCCACAGTGTCACTCTGGGGTCTTGTCCAGCAGGCAAGTGGATAGAGGGCCCAGGGCTCGAAGAGAGGACTGGGCTCAACCTGCTATTTCTAGTCATTGTCATATTGAAGAGAAACCAGGAGACATGGAAGATGGGCTTTCCCAGGAAGACTGAAAAGGGAACACAATACACCTTCAAAAGCAACAAAGTGAAGGCTCCAAAAGGGAAGACTGAGAAGGCAGCTGCCTGGGGAACGGGACCAGACAGCTGGAGGCAGGTGGTTGATGGGGCCTCTTCTCATGAAGTTCTCCTGCCTCTCATATTTCATCTCCCAGAACCTAATGTAAATCCCATTTACCGAACAGCCCTTGAAGCTCTGCTTTTTTGAATAGAACTTAGCGCCTGCAGAGAGAATTCTGGATGCTTTTCTAGCAAATCACCGGTGGCTCCTTCCTCAGTGCAGCTGGCTTGGCCGACTCAGAGCTTCTTAGCAAACCAGCAAGTTGTCTTGGAAGAGGGACAACTAATCTCATTATTTACCCTCTTTCTGTGATGCAAAAACTGCTTTCCGTTCCCTTAAGTTCTCCACCAGAGACTATTTGACCAAAAGTTTGTTTTTAGTGTGTGTAACATAACCTAAAGCAAAGGAGACCAAAGCAGCATTTATTTCAGTAGGCTGACAAGAATTCATTTGTCTTACCGTAAAAATCCAAAGAGAAGAGTTTCTTCTTGTGTATACTCCTAAATCTATCTACTTGACAAAAGCTTTAATCCATAGACCTAAGACACACCTAGTCCACTGCACCTGTGACCCACACAAATGCCTGACTACCTGTCAGACCGTGGGGTCTGAGTTTGGGCACAGAAAACAAGGTCTGTGCAGAGGCGCCATATGCATCCGCTGTGGTTTCTAGAATTCTCCCCAGCCATGCCCACATCTACCTTGCTGGGCAGTGTGCTCAAGACAGTGGCTTGGGCCCTGAGAGTGAGTGGTCATTGGTCTGAGCCAGGTAAGGGAATCTCGTTCCTCTCTGCGGACTAAGAGCTGAGGGCACGGGCCTAGCTGCGCTGAGTTCTAGGGGAAGTCACCTGGGCCATGGAAAGATTTTCCTCCCTGAGGATAAAGGGAGGGCTATCCAAGGAGATGGTCTTCTCGGAGCTGTGGTGGTGATAAGTGATGGTGGGAAAGGCTAGACAAAGCCCGTGACATCAAAAGCTGTGTAAATCTTCAACCTGGAAACCTGTTTGACACCTGAGTTAAAAACCTTGAAATGCAAGACCCCAAATTAAAACGTAATGCATGCGTGGCCTTGATTGACATCTGGTGAAATTGGGGCCTTCCCTTACCTGATTGCA
Source organism: Solenodon paradoxus (assembly GCA_004363575.1). NCBI lineage: Eukaryota > Metazoa > Chordata > Mammalia > Eulipotyphla > Solenodontidae > Solenodon > Solenodon paradoxus. The sequence continues at coordinate 350,971 of RJWH01000583.1, forward strand.
GATCACGGCTCCCGCCCCCGCCCCCTCAAATTCCCCTCATTTCCTTATCAAGGGGGCGGGCGCAGTCCTGCTCATCTGAGTGGAGTTCGCTCCCAGCCAATAACATCCTCCCGCAGGCTTTGGGGACACCCCACTCTCTTACTACCAAGCCTGCCCCGCATGACCCCAACAAGCTGTACCCCCACAGCCCTGAGCTGTCTTGCGGGGAGCGCAGTGTCCTTCTGCCTGAGTAGTGAGTGTAAGTGACCAATAAACTAGAACCAGCTTCATCTGTCCAGTGTCGTGTTGGCCACTCGCTCGTCCATGCCCAGCGCTCTGGGTGGAATCGCTCCCTCATCGATGTGAATAGGAGGCACGGAGATCTCAGGTGGTGACAAACAGCTCCTGTATTTAAGCTGTGCTCACGTTGGGCGTTCTGTTCCTGGGGGCTGGAAGCACCCGGTGAGGCAGCTCAGGAACTTCGGTCATGCTGATGACTGCAGGCTGAAGATGTCACACTCTCTCCTAACAGGCTCAGGAGAGCACTGAGCAAAAGGCTTCTCTCCGCAGCCACAGTGACGGATCACATCACCTGACTGTAGCAGGATCTGGTCTGTCCTGGGGGGCAGCCACCTGCTCCAGACCTGGGCAGCGTCAAGCTGTGGGACAAAGGTGCCCTTGGGTCCCAAGGCTATACTGTCTAGGTTGCAGAGGCAGGGATGGCAAGCTCTGTAGTATGCACCCCAATTCCCATGTCTGAGCTTTTTGGTTTGGGGTCAGGAGTGATAAGAGTAATAAATCACCCAAGAAAAATGAAAATCACTAATAGATCTTTTTAAAACGACTTTTAAAAGGAAAGGTGCAGGCAGGTAGTAGGCAAGCAGGCACGAGGGGAGGGAAAAGTTTGTTTTCAAGTTGTTTATTTGGTTGTTTTCCCCCATCCGGGGTGTCAGACTCAGATCCTTCGGATGAATGTGAATACACTGGGCGATTTACCCACTAGGCCACCAGGGCTGACTTTTACAAAGAACTTTAAAGAACAGCTCTGCAATGCTTCCCTGCACCTCGGTGACATCCAGTCAGTGTTCTGGTGCCCTCAGCCCGTTGCCCTGATAGGCCCTGAAGCCGGGGAGGAAGAGCAGGATGGGATTTTTCACCAGGTTCCCAGAGAGGAGCCTGGAATTTCACCTGTGGGAACTCTGTGCCTGGGTCTGTGGATGGGGACCCTCGGCTACCTGCAGTCGATCATCCCAGTGTATTTAAACCGCCAAGTTGCCGGGTTGACCTTTGAAGACCCCAAAGCCAAGAGAACAGAAGCACTCAACACAACCCCCAAAGCTCTGGCCCCGTCTGCGGGAAGGTCTTCGGTCCCAGCTGCTCCTGCAGCCTCCCAGTGGATCACACCCTGTGATGAGCTCCCAGAACATGGTGCTGGGAACTATGGGCAAATCTAGAGAGACTTTCTGAGGATAACCTCTTTGCCACAGATAACAGGATTTAATCTGGAATGAAAGACATCGAAGAATACAGAAGGCCAGGGAAGCTGGAGCTTGCCATGCCCACATGCACTCTCCCGCAGAGCTTGCTATAAAGACACCCAACCCATTTAGAAAGGAGGTAGGTGATAAAGGAAACATTCAAGTCACATCGAGGGACTTTGCAGTGGTACCAATCCTGGGTTACAAACAACATGGCTGAGATGAAAAAGCACTGGGTATTTGGAAGTCCTGAAAGAAAGGAGAGGCAGAAGCCTGTGTGTGGAGTATGGACTGCAGCCGCAGACTTCTCCAGAGAAGACAGTTCTCCATAGACACGGTCAGAGTGGGAGAGTAACCTTAGGGAAATGAGCAGATTCCTGGCACCTTCTTAGTGTGGGTTGAAATGCAGGATGGATGTGGGGAGCTCTTGAAATTTTTTAAACTGAGCATATTTTAAGTTCAGAACCACCATCAAAAAAAACGGTTTCCTGTCACGTATTTTGGTAGATTAAAAGCAATTGGCAAGTCTCCTTTATGTATTTCATCTTTTTATTTCAAAAGAAAGGATACCAAGAAGCAGAAGAGTGAAGCAGTTAAAACCAGCAAAACTGCAAAGCAGTAAAGTGGGAAGGGAGAGACAGATTGGATTCCAAAGATATGGTTGCATAAAGGCCTGATGCTCAGTCACATCCAGTCCAGTGACCTCAGCAGTTTTGCTGAGCCATCAACTAACAAGGTGAGGCCCCTTTTCCGCTGAAACTTCACTTTACATATTCTAGACACGTCATGCACATACAGCTTACTTTATGATTCCATGAAATTGCATGCAATTCATGCAGAATCATCTGAAGGCACTGGATTCTGGAGCAGGAGCTGCTACTCTCAGAGAGCCCTCCCTAGCTTGTCTTGCAGGTGGTTCTCTATCTGAAACTGGCGCAAAACCCAGGAGCCATCTAGTCCTATCCCGCTCACTGCTTTAGTTTCATGTCACACCCTTTCTCTTCCACTTCCTTTTTGTGAAGGTAGATGCCAAGCTCAGAAGAAAATGCTTCTTCGTATTAACTTCCCATCTTGACTTTTCAAATAATTCGAGTGTCAAGCAGCAATGTACTAATTTGTTGCTTTTAAAACAATTTGCTACCAATCTCCTTTACTCCTGAAATTCCACAAGGCCCCTAACTTGGAAATACCATAAGATACGTGAGGTTCTGTATGCATATTATTTCAAATTCTAATGAAGATATGGCCTTGAATATGTTTAAGTTAACCTCAACTTTTAAAGCAGGATTTAAGTCCATGCTGCCTTGTAGAGGCTTACTTCCAGATGTGAAAGCCCGAGATTCAGCAGGCTGCATGTAAGAGGCGGCATCACCTTTTAAGGACACAAGTGCACATTTCTAGTTCTAGAGTTTGTAGAAAATCATGATAACATGAGATAAATCATTTGGACCTAAAGAAATTCACCTTTAAGTTTTATCTTTTGTGCTATTCTACTGTATGAGTTTGGCTTGCGGTGGGTCTGAAACAGAAGTATTTAAAGTACTAAAGCTCATAATAGAAATGACATATGTTGCTCTCGAACCAGAAAGGTTCATTGCCAAGTCTACACCCCTCAAAAACAGAAACACCCCCAAATATCCTATCATTTATTCACCTGCTCATTCTGACTCCTCAGAGTCAGCAGAAATCTAGTTTCCATTTCCATGGAACTAGTTTCCATTCAGGTCGAGTAAAAGGCGGTTTTGAAAAACTCCCAGGTCAGGTGCCAGCAAACAAAACAAGAACTTGGACATGTCCTGCTGAGCTCCAGGCTCACGCAGGGGTGGCCCACCCTCCCTCAGCCAGTCTCGCCATCCGCCAGCTCACACTCCACACGTTGAGTGTTTCTGTAATTACAAATCAGAGGCTTTCTCATTCCATCTTATCAAGCGACCCAAAGGAGGGATTTCTATGAATGTACGTAAACATGGCAACTATTTTAGAGCGTTTTGCATCAACTACAGATGTCTGAGTACAGAATCTTCTAACTCATTCACTTTTGTTACACTTCATCTTCCAAGAAAAGAAACACACAATGAAAAAAGTATATCGTCCAACAAAAACCGTGTTCAGAAACACGCCCACTGAAGATGGAAGTTCAGTGTCAGCAAACCGGGGCTCTTTATAAACCCAAATCATCCACCTCAGTCTGACTTAGAGCCAGTTATCTTCATCTTCTTAGGATCAAGCAGGGACTCAAAGTGACATTCACTCAAATGGCACAGAAAAGCCACCTGTTGGTTAATAGTGGTGGCAGTTTGATTAAAAGTAAGGAACTGGGAAGGAATATCAATGTACAGTCTCATATATAAGAAGGGTGGGTAAAAATGACTCCTTTTTTCCTCTCAGGAACGGGCAGTGATAGAATTCACAGCACTCAGGGCCCAGGGGCCCAGGAGGCTAACGTTAAAAATAGCTCTTGGACAAGGAAGTCAAAAGGACTTTGTTACAGATATATCAAAACTGGAGTGTGGGTCTTGAGCCTCACACCATTAAAGCAAGAGGCCACAGACAGCGAGACCCTCACACCATTAAAGCAAGAGGCCACAGACAGCGAGACTGTTACCAAGCAGACACAGTAACCCAACCTGATTCAGAGATCTGGTGCAGCAGCCTAACCGCCACATTACATGACACCCACTTCCCCTCAGTTCGGACCTAGGATGTATGTTTCAGACAGCAAAACTCAGGTCTTTTTCTACTCCAAAAACCACTCAAAACAAATAGCTACCCATAGCTGTGGAGGGCAAATGGAATGACAAAATGCAATTAAGTGTGAGACAGAAAGGGCCTGAGACCAGTCCAGTGAGGAAAACCAACCAGCCCTGCGGTCCGACTAGCAGCTAAGACACACAGGTGGGTCTACAATCCCAGGCAGAGGCGTTGGGGGTGGGGGAGGAAGCGACAGCAGCACAGCTAGCGGAGCATAAAGGATGATGAACTAAGTGGTAAAGAAATGGATTAAATAGGCATCTCTTTCTTTCAGAAATGAGGCTATGAGGACCAAAATTCCATTTTGTCAACTGAAATTTAAAATGAAACAGCAAAGACCAGGAATCCAAATTGTAAATTCACAGTGCAACCTAAATCTCCCACCCCCTTAGTAATAACGAAGTTGAAAAGAGATGGGGGCTTTAATAGCTCCTTTCTATCTAAACTCTTCCTGGAAATCAAAGTGATAAAACCAGTGCCTTCAGGGTTGCTTGGAGGTGCTAAACTACCGAACCCGCCTCATCTGGGTGGGCGCCTGGCAGTCAGATGGGGCTTGTGATGAGTGGCTGGTCCATCACGAGATGGACAAAGCTGAGGATACGAGGGACGAGGTCAACTGTGAAACGCTGAAACAATACCAGAGCAGGCAGTACAAACTGGGTTCAATCTGTTCAATGAAATGCTAAATTGATGTTTCTCACCTAAAATTTAAATGCAAAGGCATTTCAAAAAATGCTTTCAGTCATTCAGAGACTCAATTTCCACGGATGTGATCAAAGATGTGACATATTAAGAATTACATTTCAAAAAGGTCTTCTGTGGCATGTTTCTTTGGTATGGTTTATAGCAGTGTGTATTTCTGTGCGAACCAAGATCTATTTCTTAGTTTCTATCAATTGAAGTGGAATATTTTGTACCTGATGGAGAATGGATTAAGTACCTATTAATATTTTTTTCTTCTAAGTGTCTTTTCCTGTGTAATTCAAAGGACCTAATTACATGCTAATGTTATATATATATATGCATTCTAAGATTTCATGGAATAACCATTTACTAAAAACCAAACAAATCCATATAACATTATCCATTGCCTATATTAGTGATTTATCTTTTATTTTTTATCTACTTTTTAGATTATTGTCCACTGCTATATAAATCATTCTGAAACCAAAGGGGAAATGTTTAATCAAGTTTAAGTATGTTAAACTATGAGACTGAATTCATATGTGGATTTTTTTGTTAATGGAATGCAAACTTTATCTTCTAGTGAAATTCTTTTTCTAACACATTCTACTAAAATGGGAAGCTATATTCTTGAAAGAACTTAATTTTCCTTGAGAAAAGTTGAATAAGTATCACCAAAATATGTGAGCTTTAACTGCTTAGAGTGCAGTATCTTTAACAGGGGAAGGTGAAAGGACATTACTTCTCTACACTCTCAGCCTACCTGGAGCCCAGCCCTTTTCTCTTAGGAATCCTGAGGGCCTCCATCAGAAGCGTCCTCCAGAGGCTCTGCTCTATGTTCAATTTTCTGAGTATTTTATATGCCTCACAGAAAGAGCACAGCTCAGTGACAGTGATTTTTTGGCTTAAATACTTAACTGGAGTTTTCATTTTATTTATTGTTTATGGAAAACCAATCAGCAAGAATGAAGCTGACTACATTCCTTAAACGGTGCTAACATTTTAGAGTTTATGTGCAACAGACTGCACCTATAATACTCGATAGAAGTCTTTTTTTTCCACTTGTTCGTCACATACTGACTTCTTCAGATTTAACAGAAATAACCAGTTATTCACCAGAGGTATTCAACAAAGCACTGATCCTAGAATCCCATGTAAGCTGATGCTGAATATTCTGAAACCATCCTAAATTTACTACTGACTTGCCTTCCTGCCAATTTCAAACTTTTTAAAATCTGAAGGTTTCACTTTCCCAGTATTATTAAGACTGAAAAAGAAAAAAAGTTCTTAAAAACTATCTCGAGACAACATACAGAAATAAACCCAGTCTCCAGCCTGTCTGAATACCGGGACGGAGAAAGGCTACATGCAGACTTCTAGCAGGACTGAGCTCACATAAATGAACGCCTTCGTCAAATGTGACCAATATTAAAGAGAAAACAATTAAGTAAACATTTGTTCTCGGCCATGTCTTTATGCAGCTAACACTACCTAATAACCACCTTGTTCACGCAGATGCACAAAGATTTCCTTATATGCACTTCAAGTTTTGACTTCAAAAACATCTATGCATAAATATTAAATGGCTTTTCAGTACAAAGTCAGAGGTATTAAGCATCAGTAATTTCAAAATATGCTTACTTACGCTCAAGGTCCCTTTCATCTTCCTTAGAGCTTTGACAAAAATATATACATATGAATTCATCTTTCTCTTGAAAACAAAAGTGGTAGTACCAGCAATAGGTTTGGAGTTTTGAAATGAATGCTAGAGTAAGTGATCTGAGGAAAAGGAGACTTTATGAAAGCTACATAAAGGAATTAAGAGCTCCTAGAGAGCTCCTTTACACAGTGTGCATTGCATTTGTATGCTCATAATTGACAAGCTTTAAAGCGCAATGGGGTTATAAAATTATGAAGCTTACAAGAAGGAATTACAGCCATCCTGCATACCTTTGCCAACTGTTCTTTATAGGATAACACTACTCAGAATATAAAGGCCAATTCTTCACAATGGCACTAAAAGTCTATTCAAACTTCAGAGACTAAAGTTGTAGTGAGGCAAATTTAAAAGGTTACCATCTGTTACATAATTCATTTTTGAATGGGAAGTGACATAGTTTGTAGACAAACATTCTGATTTACATATGAAGGGATATAAGAACCTGAGAGGATAAAAATCAGTTGCTATTTTTAGAACTCTGGTCTGTGTAATGGCTGTAAATGTCAATGAAAGATAGGAACATGAGAAGTGGAGGATAATGGAGGGGGAAACGGGCATATTAAATGCAAGGATGAAGACATTAGCATTTTAAAATGGAACTCAAAATTAATCCTTCTTATCAGTCAGATAAAAAGTATTGTTGCTTATATGTAGGATAAAAAAAATTCAGCCTATGTATAAAAAAACACCACAGATACAGATTTCAGTGTATTTAAAATTCAGTACTTGATAAGGTCCTTTACCAATGTTCTTTACCTGCACACTATATAAAAGGAAAATGTAACCGCATAAATCAATGAAGTCTCTGACTTTGTTGTAGAGTTACAGGGAATTCAATTAAAAATGTCTCATTCTCTGGACTGTAAGACACTGTCAAGCTGGGCCAAGAGAAAAAAAACAGGGACACCAACAGTTATGGCAAACAAAAAGTAGATACATCATCACATATTCTGTTTGTATACATTACGCAGCATTTATGATTTTATGAAATCTTTAAAGAATAGTGATGGGATATGTAAACTTCAAGAAGTGTTTTTCACATTCAGTATAACTTTTAGAACCAACAGATTATCTTAGCAGATCATCTGAGTGTCACAAACAAGCAACATGTATATACTGCAATTTTATTTCAATCGCACAAACGAAGTTAGTGTGTAGGAAATTTAAATGAGACAGTACGGTAAAAATAGCAGAGAACGGAAATATCTAAGAGGAAGTATGCCTAATGCACAAGAATTCAACATTCATTAGTTTTTCATCTTCAGTTTTGATTGACATGTGATGCTTGCAAATTTTGAAACAAACTTTGAAATCATGACGACTGTTCTGAAGAGATTTCAGCACCAGCACTAAGATTTGTACATTCAGTTGGTTTGCAATTGACTTGTCAGCCATTTACAGAGTGTAGAGTACAGATTTGTCACAGGTCAGATCACAGTGTTGAGGAAAGAAGTACCTTCCTGTAATTAGAAAGGATCCCCTAAACTGCACTCAGCTTAAGACATCCAATGTACAAGAGCACGAAAACCATCATAATAATGTGGTTCCAAGGAACACAGTTTTGATAAGGAAAATAACTTAAGCTTCTGTTTCTCATTTTAATTACTGAAATCTCTAACAATGACAAAACTGTCATGTATGACAGTAAATGTATACAGTAATTCAAACATCCTGGAAAGAACACATTTAGCAATCTGGGATAATGCAAAATGATGGAAAATATAATGTGATTCAACACTGGTTCTTTTTGTCATTTTACACAAACATCATGTTAATATTAGACCAAGGCACAAAACGTTTAGTGCATAACCAGTTTCTTTTTTTTCTTTTTTTTTTTTTTTAAGATCTAGCATTTTATTGTCGTCTTTTATCTTACTTTGGACCACTTGTTCCCAGTAATCTATCCTACTATAGACTATTTAACATAACCAACAAAATCAAAAGTGATAACTGACCAGATTTATAGGGGACACAAACATTTATATCATCGAAGTGTCTGAAAAACCAAAAGTACAATAATAAAGATGAAAATGCCTCCTTTTTTTTTTTAGAAAGTAGTACTTTATAAGCTAACCGTATCTTTGCCTTTACTACTACTCTTGCATGATAATGAATAGTTGATTAAAAAAAAAAACTTGTATACTTGATGACAGCTCATCCATCACCGGTTAATCTGAAAATGAAGTTTCTACAGAAACAGAAAGTATTTTAAACAGGGAAAAGAATTCCCTCATTCAAACCTCTTTGAAATGATAAAGACTGCAAATCTGCAGCATTAGAAAACTATGCTATCACCAAGCTGTCTTATGAACTGAGATGTAATAAATGTAGAAAGCAGATAAAAATGGATCACTTTTTTCAAAAGTTTAGTAAAATTTCTAATAATCAAAGATTTCAAAGTAAATATGGCACATAAGAACTCAAGCATAAATCAAAATGGAGAGCCCAGAAAATTCTGATTTCCTAAATTCAAAACAAAACAAAACAAAACCAAACCCTTCCATTGTAACGTATAGGATTTTTTCCCTATTTTAATTTTACAAGTGTCAAAGAAAAGAGAGTGGATTACATACACGCACGCGTGCACGCTCACACAGTGGCAACTAGAGTATCTGATTCCTTCTTCCCACCACCTCTCACTTTATTTATTAAAAGGAAATTATACAGAACTCCTTTGTTTTCCTTTAACTAATGATTTCTGTGACCTTAATTGCTGCTATCATTGTGACTTCTTGTATTTCAACTAATAAAATTGAAAAACAGCTTTGTAGTCAGGAACATATACCTGTGTGACTGCAGGGCACCTAGGTGGTAATAAGAGCCCAAGTCAGTGATCAAACTTTTTAGTTCCACAGTGAGATATATAGTTCAGATGAAGCTCAGAATCATGTTTCAGATCATTGAAATGACCGAAGTTAAAATACAAATAGCTGAAGACATGATGTAAAAGATTAAGTACTTGGTTCTGTTAACATATTTACCAATTAAAGTCACAAAATATTCCTCATTATTATTCATGCAGATAATTGAGAAAAAAGATAGCGCAGAAATTAACTTTAAATAAAAAATTATTCCTTCCCTTCCTCCCATTTCCCTATACTCTACAAAATGTTTTCCCTGGGACTAGGCCTTGAAAAGGCCACTACATATATTAGTGTGACATGCATTACTGTCTGCAATTAAAAAAGCTAGTTTTGTGGTGATCATAATTACATTATAAAAATGTTCACATGCATAAATCTAAAAAAGGTTGAAAACCTACAGTAGATCTACAATATATTGTTTTACATTTGACCACTGGTTTGTGTGATGTAGGAGTCATAGATTTGGTAAAGCATTGTAACAATTTAGGAAGGCATCTAAATCTTTAAATTCTGGACGAATTTTATGTTTTAATCTATAAAATTGCATGAAGGCTAACTCGAGAGACTTCCTATCATTCTAAAATTCCTCGAGCTGGACAAATCATTTTTAGGACACTTTCTAATAAATACCACCCTTTGAAAGCACATACATTTCCATTTGTTTCACATTGTATGATCTTAACCTACGTAGGGCTGATTTCAATTACTCATGGAATATCAAATGATAGGAAGACAAACCTGAGAGAAACATTTACAATACAACAGCATAACTTGCTAAATTCTTTCATTAGCGCTCTGAAAAAAAAACTTCTTAAGCCTTTCTCTTCTTTATTTTAGCAATGGATTCTGGAAAATGTGCAATTTTATCTTGACATGAAAAAATTTTAATGCACATTGATCTTGCCTGATGTGTTTAGTATTTCCTGCATGACTTACACAACTCCCTTCCATCCTGTCATGAAGGTCAGAAAAAAGCAGCAAACTGGGAGGGAAATAGCTTAATGCCGGAGTTAATAATTTCTGAAGGCTTTCAAAGTATGTTGGTTTTTCCCTCTATCCAACTGTTTGTCTCCATTTTCTTCTTACAGGTCACAAAATGTAGGGGGTTGGTTGTTGTTAACAGTTGTTGTTTGTAGTAGGTTTGTTTTTTTTTCTTCTTTCTCCAGATTAAAGTCTTATCTTTCCTTAATTTGTTTCACTATGCAGTATTGGACTTGCTCAGTTCCTGCCTGATTGCTGGACAGGAAAAGGAAAATAGTGAAAGTAAATATAATGATAAGGGTAAAAATAAATGAGTGATTCATTCTTAAGAAATCACAAGGACTGTATTCAAACTCACAGTAAGAAAGATACACTGATCTTGAATTCTTGTTTCTCATTACAAAGATCCTAACTTATGTATACTAACACATGTATATGCAATATACATGTCTATCTCTTTATTCTCCCTCTTTTTCATACAAAAGGAAAACAGATTCTGGGAGCCTAAAATAAAAGCAAGAGGGTAGTAGGGCAGATGGATGAATATAGGTAACCTAGAGAAAGATCTGTTCACTTGGCTTTCCTACCTAATATTCCTAATATTACCTAATTATTTCCTATTCAATATTTGAAACCCAGGAACCTAACATCCCTATTATTACAAATAATGTTCATTATATAGAGGAAACTTCTTTTTGACATTTTAAAGCCAAGCGAAGAGCAGGACACTATGGAAAAGTAAAAGTTTTATGCCCTTCAAGTAATAAAATGGATATTTCTTTATTTGCATTTTCCTTAAAAAAATGACTATTCTTACACATTATAGAAGTAGCAAATTTGTTGACACTCACCATCAATGAGCTCTTCTTTTAGCTTTGTTAATTCTTTCCTCATTTCATCTAAAATGTCCTAAAATATTAGAGAAAAACATCAGAAATAGTGAAAAAGTATTGCTAAAAAGATTATTGCTCATATAAACTTATAGGAATGTATGAAATATGACATGTAGCTTTGTTTGAGAGTCCCAGTTTATGGCTTAGAAGACTAACCTTGTTAAGTTTTGTTTTAATGGTCTCCCCTTCCCAAACTTGGCTTATTCTAGCCTAGCAAGAAATGAAACAGAATGCTTTCTAAAATTACTCTGCTATCCCGTGAAAAGTCTGATTCAGATAGTTTCAAGAAGTTTCAAGGAAGCAGACAAATAAGTGGACATTTGGCTCACTTGTCATCTGGTTTGTGGGGATTCTTTAGGAATTACTATAGCTGCCAAACAATGTTTCGAAACTCACGGATTCTCCTGGAGGGAACACTAAGGGCTACCCCAATAGGTGGACATGAAGGCGTTAGTCTAAAATGAGACGCATTCTAAGTGTCAAGACAGACCAGATTTCAAAGATTCAGTATGAAGAAAAGAATCTACAATAGCTATAATGATTCTACAATACTGATTACAGATCGAAATGGCATTTTAGACATACTACCTTAAAAGAACTATTCATGAAAATCATCTTTATATAGTATTTTACAAAACTACTATTTATAAATTCAACCTGAAATAATGGGACACTCCAGTTAAAAAAGAATGAGGACAAGGCTTCTGTGGCTTGGGAGACTGAGATGCTGGATGTGGACCATGCGGAGCCCAAGAACCCGGGTTCACAGTCAGAGGCTGGGGTGAAAAGCCAAAATAAATAGAGATGCTTCTTCCTTCTTTCTCTCTTAAAAAAAAAAAAAAAAAAAAACCAACCCTAAAATAATTATGAAATGGTGACATAATTTTAATGGTGAAAAAAAAGCTAAACTTTGCAAGGATTAGTTTCAAATTATGTGACTAATACTGCACGTCAGGTAAAGTTAAATTGTACTTTGTGAAGGTTCATTTTTTTAAAAAGCACATCGCATTTAAAACATGGTTGAAACTATCAATTCATTTTAATATCTATATTTTATCAATAGGGAGACCAAGGCACAGAGTTATGTGGGAATTGCCAGATATCTTTATTCAAATTAATCTAAATTAGTCCTCCCCAAAACAGATATATTCCTTTTTTCTATGCTATTACTCCAGATAGCCAAGCATTTACCGTATTTTACATTGTGTCCGAGATATGGTATTTTTAAATATTTTTTATGAAAAGAAAGTTATAGTACCCAGGAAAACAAAGGCTTGATTACCTATGACTGCATGCTTCCTTCGTAATTACATAATTCAGCTTTTCAAAGAGCTTTGCAGTATAAAATCAAATTTATTTAAAATTACTGTTAATCTCTAATTCCTATTTAACTTTTATTTGGAATTCATACCACTGCAATACTAGCAGTCTCTTTTCTGAGCCCCATTCAAAATTTGCTAGCATTTTAAAAAATGAACGAGGGTGCACCCTTGTGGGCAAAGCGGCGCAGTCCACATATACATCCCAAGGTTCTTCTTTCAAGACCAGGACCCAGGCAAACAAGTAGGGTGAACAACTAATTAAAATAATATAAAGTACTTCTTTTTCCTCTTTATTCCTGCCTGCCCACCTGTTTGCCATCATTCCTGTCTGTACCTTTCCTTTAAAAAATAAAAGGAATGAAAGAACAGGAAAAATGGGCTTTGACGACAGATCTGGGGTCTGACCCTGCCTCTGTTATACACTCAGCTGTGGGACTGATTACGCTGAACTTCTCTTAACCTCGGATGGACAGAATTGAGCACACGTAATACAAGGTAAAACTATGAGGACTAGGAGACAGTTCATGCTAATACAATGTTTATCAGATTGTCAACAAATGGCTCTTATAATGATTAGCATAATCATTATCCTCACAAGGTATCCTGAAATGCCAGGTAAGAAGACTTTTTTTATTACAGGTCCATCTTACTCAGGCAGGCCTGCAAAATCATTAGTCATTTTACTAATTAAGGCGCACTGCCTTCTATTTAGAATCATTTTAACACTGCCAATTAAAGAAAAATCTCACCCTTTCTAGATATAAAATACTTTAGAGCTCCATAACTCTCACCTATTATTACCCCTTCCACTCTACTTTTTCTGAGTACATAGATAATAAATATAATTAATATGTATTCAAAAACATGGTCAGTATCTTATTCTTCTCTATAAAGTTGAGATAACTGCTCATGTTATTTGGTTACCTGTTTCACCTAACATGGGTAAGTGTTTATAATTCATTGTTAAATATTCTCAATTATAATTCCTTAATGGCTGCAGAGCTCTCCCTCACATTATTTATATACTTCTATAATTTCTTAGCATACATTCTTGCAAGTGAAACTACTGTGTCTAAAGTTAAGACGTTTGTTTTTAAGGACTGAACTGTTTTCCCAAACTGATTCCTAGAAAAAAGTACACAAGAGTACCCATTTCCCTCATATTCATGCTCAAACCACAACCATTGGGTACATTTTTGCCAAAGACTGAAATAGAAGTTTATTTTTTCCCCTTTGTATGCCATGCACTTAAACTTAATTCTTTTCAAGCACATTCATGCTGTGTCATATATACACATCTGCATTATTTTTAAGAAGAAACAAGTATAAACGAAGGAAAATTATCAGTGAGGCTACCTGCTTCAACCTGTCGTAGTCAAGGCCCTCTGTCTGGACCCCATTGGCGCTGGGCTGTGAGGAGGGCGCAGATTTTGGTCTGTACAAATGAAATTCCAGGACAGGTAAACAACTTAGAATATTCAATGAATTAATAAATAATGTAAACTTACCAAAACCCAACATCAGATTTAAATACATTTCTTAAATAAAACACACTGCATTAAAAAGTTAATCATCAAAACTGCAGGTAGGACTAATCAGAACATAAACCAAAATGTTTTTCTTTTCTCAGTATTTTCAGTTATTTATAAAGAAATTAGAAGGTGATAACATGGCAGGACTTCTTCAGTAAAGAGAAAACAACATTCTCTAAGCATGAGGCAAGTAAACAGGTCAACACGCTATGCTGATCACGACCGATGAAAGGCCAGCTGTAATATCAGAGGCCCAGGGAACACACCTCACTTTCAATTCCTTTTGAAATTGTATATTATCTACTAAATAACTGCTACACTAATGGAAGAGAAAATAGGATTTCAATGTTTTACTTAAAGTATGAATCAGTTTATAAAATCTATGCTTGGTGTACAGGAAGTAAAACAGTTTAGTAAGCATGAATTTCTTTGTATATGCTTTATTCCATTTCAAGCACCAAAAATAAATAAGAATGTTAGGAAAATGATTATTAGGTCAAATTCAGCTGGCTATATGGTTACGTCCCCATTAAGACTGGAAATGTCACCTGAATGGTGTGTTTCTAGTTAACTGCTTCCATAAATTTATAGTTTATTTTTAACGGGAAATTCCAGACAAGTAGACTGTCAATTATCACTGCATTTTCAAAAGCTGAGCTTCTATTAAAATTTTTACATGAAGAAATAAGCCTTATGGGTCAGGTATGTTTTAAGCAAAAGTTTTAATATCAAACAAATTAGTGATGGCTCCCTCCCTAAGTGGAAAACCCAGAATTTTAATTGGGTATTCCTCCTCTATTTTCTACTTTCAAATACTAACTGGTCACTCTACAGGGCTATAAATTAATGCAAATTAAAACCATTAGTCAAGTCCTAGCTTATGAATTTTGCAGAGACCCACTGTCAGGAATGCTGAACCAAGACTATTAATTAAAATAACTTTTTCAAAGTTAAAATGAAATAATTCTCATCAGTTATAATTTTAACTTAGACATTGCTTGTGAATGACAATAAAGTAGTTGATTTGCTTTAAATAACAAAATATATGATCGCTTAAGAGGTTGTGATAAAGCAAGTCAACTAACTACAATGTATTAAGTATCTAATGCTATTCTTATGTGAACAAGGAGGCTACATTCAATAGGCACTGAGCAAGGCACATGGTGGATAAGATTTACATAACATATTTTCATTCCTCTTATGAGAATATACCTTTTACTTTGCTGAGGAGACACTACTTAATTCCACAGAAACTTAGGTTTTAGTGACATCTACAGTATGTAAATCTAGAGCTCTGTACTGATATACTAATGCATTTCATACACATATGCAATTATCTGTCTTGCTCTCCAGAAGTAAATTATTGAATTATCTGCTTTTCTTTTACTTTTCACATTTAAGTAATACAACTACCTATTTCTTTTCTAATGAAAATAATTCTTTAAATTCTTTTAATATTTTACTATGACTACCCCTAAGTTCATGTAAATTACTACATAGTCTGCTACTTACCTGAGCAGTATGTGACGAATGAATACACATTATTAAGCAATGCACAGATTACTATATATAGTAAACAACCGTGGAAACATGCAACTTTAAAAAAATGTAATTCATGCTAACATGCAATCCGCCGTCACCACCAGCACCACCGCCACCGCCACCACCATAATTAACTAAAGGGGGGAACTTTTCATACTGAAGGAAAGAAGTAATCACCACTTTAAAAAAAAAAAAAAAAAAAAAGAATTTATTGACATTATCCCGGAGGCACTATGTATCAAAGTAGCAAAGTAACAGAAGTTTTACCAAAAACAAAACAAAAACGAAAAACCAAAACCTGCTATTTTTCTATGTATTAGCAATTTTCTAAATAAGTCCTTTGGTTAGAACAATTGAGCCACCTCAACAATGACAACAAAAAAGCAGGTGGTGTGCCTTAGTGGTTTAATATTAAAGTTTGCTGCCTCTGGCCCACACAGTCCATATACATTCCAGGAACCTGGGTTCATGACCCAGGGTCAAGGGTTACAACCAAGTTAAGCAACTAAGTAAAAACTAAAATAAAAATGCTTTTTCCTCTTTCTTCCTGGCTGTCTGCCTCTGCTCACTTTCATTCCTGCCTGTACCTTCAATCTTCCCTTAAAAAAACAAAACAAAAAGCTTTCACTGCAGTGTTTCAATATAAACATTTTACACAGATTTAACTGGCTGACAAAATAAATTCGTCATCAACGACTTGGATATAATTTTAGCCAATAATGATTTGGCAAAATGCAGGCTCTCATTACAGAAATCCTTATTTGGTGTCATGGACACCTTTTCCTTCCACATGCTAATTAATTCATATTCCCAGCAGACGTGTTTAAAAAACAACAACAGATGCACATAATTCTAACCTGGAGGGTTTTATCATAATTGGTGACAAAATATGAGGGTTTCTCTGAGGGTTTTTTTTTCTTATTTTATAAAGATAATGTCTACAGTACCTAGCTATAAAATAACTATACAACAATACTTATGTCCCTATTCTGCCAAATTATTCTAAAAATAGCTTAAGCATCTGAAAAAAACCATGGTTCATATCTTATGTTTTTCTACTCTATAAAATAGTATATAATAGGATATATCTCTGCTCAGGATGTTAGATGTCACCTATGTAGGAAACATTTTCCTCAAAGAATAAATTATCCACAGCTGTGGATATTGTCCCAGGTTCCAGTAACAAACAGCACTGGATCTTCTACTCCATTTTTTAAAAAGCCTGTCTCAAACATATAAAGAGAACAGTCTTTAAAAGGAAATGCAAAAGCCATAAACAGCCTAGATATAATATCTGGGGCCTAAGATTCTCATTCTAGTATTTCTCAAATATGTATCACTTATTCAAACTTGACTGTAAAGTGATGGCAGGGAAATGGATATTATTGCATCTTACTAATTAAAATCTCTTAGGGATTAAAAAAAGCACTCTAAGCAAAACTAAATATGAAAGATTTAATCTTCCTAAATCTCTCCCTTGTGGTGATTACCAATCCATGTAGAAAAAGCTCAGCCCTATCCTGAACATGTTATTTAAAAGTCTCAAATCACAAAGTCACAGCAGGATGATACCTGTGTAATGAATCATAGGACCTGTTGTCAAAAACAATCTGATTTTTCCTTGGAGAATCCCGTCTATGAAGGGGAAAAACCATTTAAAGGGGTATACAGTAGAAATTTTGAAAGTAATTCTCTTTATATTACTATTTTACAGGTTTTTAGTCATAGTAAACAAAGTAAGAACGAAAGGGATCCATTAACCTTCAAATAATCATTTCTTCCCAATAAAAAGAAGATACTTAGGGAATAATTCTAGCTATGCAAGGATAGTGTTTACTTGACAACTTGAGAAAATAAATTATGTTATGGCTACTTTATAGGCTATAGACACAGTAAAATCTATCTACATAAAGATTCAACAACTATCAAAACACAGACATTTCTATTAGCGTGAATATGAAACTACAGACTCCAACAGAAAGTGCAATACATATCACTACAGCTTTAATTATACAGAATGAATTCTCAGGACATATAAAGACTTATTTTTCCGTCTTGAATATAAGATTTATAAGTTCTCAATAAAATCACAGGAAGCATTCACTAACTTTTTCATTGTTAACATTCCAGTCTAGCTAAAAGCATTTTTAATTATAACAGTCTTGCTTTTATTCTACCTGATATATTAATATAGTATAAAGCAGTATCTTATTTATATTATAGGCTATTAATCCATCTTCCAACTAAAATTATTTTGACATGAATATTCAGAAAAGGAATTCTACTGCAGTGTAAGAAAGAGGTATACTTAAATAAAAACATAAAATACTTATTTTTAGAAGGAATTAGAGATAATTTAGAAAGAAAAATGATATAGGGTTTAGTTTTTTAAACATTTAAAAAAATCCATTAAGGTTTAAAACTGCCTGCAGTGAAATTTTAAGCTATACCTATCAGTGGCTGGCTCAAGTGTATCAAAAGGTATACAGAGAGTGGTCAGGATACTTGGGTGTCTCAGGATTTCTATTTTGGGAAAGGAAAGGAAAACCATGCAGCAGAGTCAAAACATGACAGTGTACTACGGGGTAAAAAACCAATATCTGATTAGTCTCTATAAAATACTTCTTAAATGGTGACCTTTAGAACATACAATTAAACTCCATTTAGAAGTCTGAACAATCTTTCAAAGAATATTTTTTTCCTTCATAAATGAACCAAACCAAAGAAACCAAGGGATATATTCCATTTGAAGAATCTTTTCCACATCCTTCTAAGATAATTCTGCCTGGATTTAGGTTTAGCTTTAGGCCTAAATCTAAAGGTTACTCTAGAATTCCTATCAATGAGGTAGTGAAGATTCATGCTAAGAGAAGAAAGAATTCTTCCCCATCACAATTTACATCTTCAAAGGACACACGTCACAGTTCTGTTCTGACAGGTACTTGATAAATTGGTTTCATAATGTGCTACTGAAGAAAACTGGCAATGACTCAGAGATTCATTAGGTCACCTCAATTAGGTATCTAAGAAACACAAATGTGCAACTGTATACTCTAACGAACGTACATATCCACCAAAAGCAATTCCTGCCTTTTTTCCCTAAAATCAAACAGATTTGTCTTTCAGACACTTAGAAACTAAATGCTTCTTTACACTCAGAAAGGCCTGGTTTCTCTGTGGAGCTTAAATAACTGTGTCATTACAGAATCTTTCCTACCAGGAGAAAGAACCACACAAAAGCCAAATCCAAATTTAGATTTAGGCTAACACAGAACAGACTGGTAACAATATGAGATCTATCCTTATGTTTTTCTTTATTAGATTCCTAAAATTTAAGTTCACTTTTTATGAGGCAAAAAGCTCAGAAAGAAAAGGCAAAAAAAACCCATTTAGTCTCTAAACAGATATTCTTTATGAGAAGAGTCCTTTTAAACTATTTCATAAATCGAAAGTTTCATCCATGTTCAAGACTAGTGAAACAAACTGAGTTATGATAATACAGTATGCCTAGCTAAGAAATTGCTAAATTAGTTTACTGTGCCTTCATTGTCATTTTAGAAAAATACATTAATAAGTCTTATTTTGGGGCATTATATTTTCTAATTTGATTGTTTTAATTGAAAGAATAAATCTACTTTACAATTTAAAGTTGCTTTTCAGCTTAAAGATCTCTTTCATATACTACATTTACAAGATAAAGGATGTCACTGAGACTAGTGAGGGAAAATGTAACTATACAGCATATTTTTAAACTATTCACAGGGAAAAGAATGTGGCTATATAGGTTAATGAGAGCTCAAGCAAATGTGTCAAAACATTAGCAATTAGCGAATCTGGGTAATGGGTATATGGGTGTCCGCTATACTATTCTTTCCACTTTTCTGTACCTTGCAAATTTTCAAACTAAAAAGTTTGGGAGGAGTAAAAACTGTCTTAAAATTTCAGATAACCTGGCTAAACATAGAAGCATCAGGTCAAATTTAGACAATCACTAGTAAAAAACATAAGAGTTCAGTGGTTTGCCCAACAGTAGTAGGATTATAGTTGTTTTATTTGTTCCTTTGCACAATTTCAAATCTATAATTTGATTTTTTTCTACAATAAAAACACAGATTGCTAATGTTTTAGATACAAATGAGATGTAAAGTGTAGAAAAAACTGATACCTGGAGATAACAGGTGATTTGCTGCCATTCATAGTATTTGTTCTTTCCCAGGGTTTTCTTGTTGGTTCTGTAAAAAGAAAAAAAAAAAAAAGAAATAGTTACTAATAGATCCTATATGTTTCTAGCATTGCTGTAAAACAAGTAACTAAATACTAAACACCTCTATGTGTTTATATAGTAATACAAATAAAATATTTTGTTTCAATCCTGAACTTTAAAATCTGTAATGATTTAATTTGTATAGTTTCAGACCTTAAAATGAAGACATTAACTAGAAAGTGTGACCCCTTTCCCTAGAGAAAACTGATACATTAAATCTCAAACACTGTAATTCTATACATAGGATGGTAAAACACTCCTCTGATAAAGACAAGGGCAACCTGACTTTAATCAGAATGAAGTAGTATAGATTAAATAATGATAACTAAAATTTATTAGAATGGGATATTATTAGCTATACTATTTTAAATATACCAATGATAAATAATAAATTGCAGAATCATGCAATTCTATTATACTTTCTTGATTCTTGAACACCATTCTTGGGACTTAGCAGATAATTCCAGTTAAATATAAAAAGTTCACTCTAAGCTCTTAATACAAAAGATACTATGTAGTGACTCACTGGTCAGCTGTCTATTGTGCTTTGTATTGTCCTCTAATTTGGGCCTGACTCACTGATGCCATCACTGACCCACTAGATGATGGGGTAAAACCAGGACTGGAATCTTGTCATGGAAGAAAGCATCTGGGCCATACAAGAATCAAGTTTGTTTAAGTAGGAGCTGTGATCTCATTCCCATTTTAACTAGGGAACTTTGCTCTGAGCTCCAATGCAGCCTTTCAGCTGGATGCTACACAGGGAGACAGTTTGTCTTCTCTTCAACTACACACATGCAAAACTAAAGTCAAACTCTCACACCAAATGCTGCTTTTGTTCTGGATTTCTCTTGCATTCAGTCATCCAGATGTGAGACTTCAAAGTCAGAGCTTCATTCTACTCCTCAATCATCCACAAACTCTTCTTAAATTCTACTCCATCATTCCTTCTCGAGTATTCTAACAGCTAACACACTCTTTCCACACCAGTGGAGCTGGCCAGGGACATCCAATAATCAGATCAGGAGGTCCAGGACAGACAGAATCAGAAGTGCACCCAAAAGACCTGAGACAGAGTCGGTGGAAAGAGGGAGGCACTGAAGGACACTGAAGAATGGTCGGGACAATGAACAGAGCAGTTCCCGGACACGGTCGCCAAAGAAGAGGTAAGAGAGATGAGGAAATAACTCCAATTATTTGGAAATTTAAGTGGTAAGATGTTATCGCATGCTACTTTTTCACGTTTGGCTGAGGTTCTTTTTCAATAAGCCAAATCAGATTTTTTCCTCTTGAAAGGGCTCATCTGTTCTGAGGAAGAGTGGTTCGGTGCAGCTGTGCAAGCAGTGAGGCTGTCATCTCCCAAATGGAACTCCAAGTGGGTTCAGGAGGAAGGACAGAGGCTTTGGAAACACTGGCTCTTCACAGGCACTACCTTCCCTATCTTAGTCTTCATGATTTCTATGCCATACTGCTTGACAACTGACTAAAAAATTTTTATATTCTTAAAACCCTTTCAGTTCACCATCAACTCAATTGTTGCAGGATAAAGTCTAAGCACCTCATCTTTTTATAAAAGGCTCTCAACATTTTAGGGCTAACTTGTTTTTTCAGCCTTTTTTCACAATACTTCTCAAAAAGTATTCTCCACTGTCATCAGGCAAGTCTGCTGAATATTTCCTAGTATCTCCTTACTCATCTCCAACTCCCTTTCTTTGTCCACTTCCTGAAATAGCGCCCCTTCCTCTACTTTCACTCAAACGAAAGTCTTGGAGGCCAAGTAAAAGGTCAATTTTCTCTACAAAGACAATCTAGGTGACTCCAAACTACACAACCCCTTCTTCATTAGCACTGATCTAATTAACACTTAGTGTAGAATGGTAAAAGATTCATTTTTCACTTGTATGTGTCCTGTTTTCTTGTTCAGGGCACCTATATCTTTCACTGCTTTCTGGCCTGTCAGGTGTCTGACATGATGCCATTGAAAACAAACACACCTGAATGAAACAAGTGAAAACACACCCCCAGCCCTTCTGAATGTGAATCACTGATATTATAGACACGGCGTACAAATGTAAGCAGCACATATATAAAAACACGCAAAATCCATCCTTCAGTTTTCCCCTAGTTTAAGTCAGGGGATATAGACTGGGTAAAGATGGGTTAGGAGTTCTTAACTTGGAGTCTATGAATAATTTTCAGGAAATTCATGAATATATATATATTGAAATTATGAGCAACTATGTATACAAGTATTTCTCTTTTCCTAAGAGAACTCCAAGTGCTAAATTCTGAAAGTTTCTATGACCCTCAATTATAGTTGAGTTCTAAAATATCTATGGTCTTAATAACAGCATATATAATTTTTCTTACAGAAGAAAGATAAAGTAAAAATAATAGCAAAAATAATTTTTAATGACAATAACAAATTAGTTTGAGTCCTACTCAGAGGAAAAACAATATGTGAGGAAAAATAGTTCATAAAATCACAATGTTAATTATAATACAGCAATCAAATTATTGAGTAGTCACTATTAAAAAATGAGGGTTTTTTCCTGCAGATGGGTTACAATTACAAAACAAAATCAAATTTTCTAAGAAATGAAATTCTAGATAGAAGCAGCAGGGAGTCTCCAAATCAAAATATGTAGAAATTAATAGATATATTTCTCTATAATGATATCTCCTATGGATTACTCTAGATACTGATTCATCAAAATTGTTCAATTTATTTTTGTCACCAGTCTATATTGGAGTGGAGATGAGTAATATTCCAATTCTTAGTCTTTTAGTCAAACATGAAGAAATGACACTCTATATAACACTCTTATATTCTTATCATGGATACAGCACTCATTAAGTACCTCCAGTAAAATAGATTTTGTTAATATTCTAAATAATAGATTCTACGCCCAAGAGTACTCAATATCATGAATTTCACTGAATTCAAGCACATTTCCCAAAAGCTGTTAGAAGTTTTTACCCCTACAGATTAGAAGCTTTATTTACTTGATTATCAATATGCCAAAATAACTTGCTAAATGACAACCTTCTCAATTTGTGAATGTTAAAGAACACTTCCCTTTCATCTAATATTCAATTTTTCCTTTTTAAACAAATAATTAAGAATAATACACACCAGAATGTATAAAACTATGATTTTCAAAGAAAGTCATCAGAAAAAAAAATTTAGATTTTTAAACGAATCTCCTAAAAGAAATTAACAATGGCTTCTGGGATCATAAGAGGAAAGAGAAAAAAATCAGTGCCTTCGAGTACAAACAAAGAACTTTAACATCTTAGTGACCAAGCATGGACTTGGGAATTTTTAATTAGTGTTTTATTTAGGCTTTTTTTCATAAAAATTAAAACATATTTCTTGAACTTACCAGGTGTACTTGAAGAGGTCTTAGAAGTAACAGGCTCTGCATCTTCCTAAATACACAGAAAAAAATATATATACATATCACCTCTATCAGACATTTACTTTATATATTTAGTGTTTTATACTTCCATTTCCAATACTCCTTCTGCCATTTCCTACTTTTTCCTACATTGGTATTTACTCCTTTCTATTCTAGTTTTAGACTCTTTATTTCCTACCGAGAATTCCCCCACTTCCTCCATTCTCCATAACTCCTTTCTTCACGTGTTCTTACTGAGAAGTATACTAGTCACTTATTAAGCCAGATATAAGAAACTGCTTTCTCCACAGCTCCACAGTCACAATCCATTTTATTAAAACACCATTACAAATTTATAAACAATGCTCAAAGCAAGACATTTAAAAAACATCTGAAGAGTTAAAAATATAAGTTAAAATTAATCTTAGATGCAATTTCCTGAATGAACTATTCCTGGATTTCCCATTTTCTGGTGCAGTAGGCTATCTTTATTAACTTACATTTTTGTCCTCTTTTTGTTCTGTTTCTATTGTTGATCCCTTTTCAGCAATTCTTCTCCTAGAAAGATGGTCAATTAATTTTTTTTACCATCTACCTTTCATATAAAAACTACTTCTCCCAAAGGGAAGAGTTGTATATAAATTATATTTGGAATGAATGAAGAAATTCTTCTCAGTTCTAGACATGCCCACACAACTTCTCACATACCTCCTGGCCAGCAGGGCACTCATTTCTTCCATTAAGCCACTACCCGCTAAAGGAAGGGGTCCATTTCCACGACCTGTATCTGTTTTAGAAGAGGCCGAATTCACACCAACGGTATTCCCTCCACTTGGGAAAGAGGATTCCTCCATCTTAATGAGAATATATATACAGATAAGAAACTCCTATGTAAGACAATCCTGTTTATTAATAGATTACAGTCAAAACAGAAGGAAACAAAAGCATTAATTCAACAAAAAGAACTAAGTATTTTTGTTAATTTTCTTAAGAGCCACTGGAAGACACAGCACTGATATCTGTCAGTAGAAATTTTATTGAAGCTAACACTGTCAATAATAGGAGAAAACTGTATCAACACATCCTCTTGTATGATACACCAAGAAGAAAACATTACACTTCAGAGGTGAAAAATGTATAACCTGCCCACAAAACGCACAACTCAAATTTAATCCCAAGGGAACGATAGCTAAATCAAGCTGAAGGATATTCTAAAAATAATTGTTTTATAATCTTCATAAATGTCAACATCATGAAAGATTGAGGAATTGTTATAGAATAAAGTAAATAAAAGAGATCTTACAACTAAATGTAATGGGTGCTTGGACTAGAGAAAAATTACCATAAAAGACATTACTGAACAACAGATGAAATTTAAAGAGATCTGTAGATTATAATATTCTATCTACTAGTGTTAAACTTCCTGATTTTGATAATTACACTGTGGTAAATGCCCTTGGTTCTTAGCAAATACACACTGATAATTCGGAAATAGAGGATGCTATCTGTGACTCAGTCTCACTTTAGACAAAGGGAGTATGCATGTGTTTATGTAGAAGAAAACATACATAGAGAAAGAATAATGAAGTTATTAAGTTCAGTAAAATGCTAAGTGGTGAATCTGGGTGGTAGGTTTATAGAAACTGCATTTTATCCTTGCAACTTTTATAAAAACTTAAATTAAAAAATTTTAAATCAATGAAGTTAGTAACACAGGGTTCATAAAATGAGAAAACATTAAATTTAATATTTTTGATATTGAGAAAGATAAGTTACACATAAAAACATGAGAATTTGGAAATGCATTTACCCGTGACACTCTCCTAAGTTTTGCTCCAGCAATTGCAGCTGCAAGTCCAGTTAAAGGGCGATTGTCTTCTGACATGGATCCGGCAAAAAATCCAGATGCAGGGAGGGGCGGAGCAGGAGGCGGTGGAGGAGGGGGGGGTACTGGATTAGGAAGAAGGGGTGGGGGAGGTGGAGGAGGAGGAGGAGCCCCTGAGGAAGGAAGTGGGGGAGGTGGAGGAGGCCCTGGAGGAGGTGGGAGTGCTGCCGGAACCTGGGCAGGACCTGGAGGAAGCGGAGGAGGGGGTGGAGGTGCAGGTGGTCCCAAGGCAACGCCTGAGAGGAAGAAATGTTAAATAAGCCCATGGATAACAGCTAAGCGACTGTTATTTTATTTGGAAAGGGATGCACACTATCATGCTAAATTAACCTACTCAAACGCGGCATATTGCATATTAATGCATTTGTCATGTTTATAAAGTCTAGATCAGTATCAAAAAGACACTTAAATATAAAGCCAAAGTGTATAACTACTTACTTTAATGTTAGAACTTTGCTTATAGAACCTGCACAGCAGATAATCTAATTAGATCTCTCTTTTTGTTCATGGGAATTTGGTCAATAAAACAAATGCTTATAGAACTGGGAACAAAGGTAGCATTCTTGAAAAAAAAAATCCAAAACATTAGCATGACAGTAGCTAGTAGCATTTGAAATACTAGACACAAGATAATCTGTGTAAACTAAAGTGTTAAGACAATAAATCCTACAACAGTAAAAACAAATATTTACTTATTTATAGACAGCCAAAGTGGCTGGACTGAGAACATGAAGGAGAGGTGGTCCCCAGGTTTCAGTATCTTAAAGATATTCTGCATTTAAATTCAATTTGGGTGTGTCCTGGTGGCTCTGTGGTTAAGTTTACAACTCCAAATGGAGCAGTAGTCCCCGTAAAGCCCAAGTTCCGGTTCACTGCTTGGGACTGGGGGAAACAACCATCATGCACAGCTAAATAGATGGATGAGTGCGTCCTTCTCTCCCTGCCTACCTACTTGCTCTCATTCCTGCTTGCTCCTTCCTCCAAATAAGTTAAGTCTGTGAAAAGTAAGCAAAATAAAAACAATGCATATGGAGAGTTAAGAATCACTGAAGTAAAGGAAACTACTAATACAAAGTAAAACTTCAAAATAACTACCAGAAATAACTAAATGACATAAATTTGAGGTGGAGTTTTTATAGCCTAGAAGACAGGACTGGGGGGCTGGAGCGGGGGGCACTGTGTGTGAGAAATGTTGAAATCTTATAAAATCACAAAGGGAGTATCAAGAATTTATTTAATACCAGAAGACTCAACTACAAGGTATTTCCTTCCCTAAGACTTAAAGGGAGTGTTTTAGGACAAATAAAACGCTATTTGCACACAAGAAGTAAATTTTTGTAAACTGCTAACTTTTAGTCACAGAAAGCTAAAACCATAAATTACTCCAAGGGTCTGGACTAAAGGGCTCTAGATGCAGCAGGGAGGTCAACTGTCCTTGGGAGGCCAAATGTGTCTCTCTTGTCTAGCACTTCTGTCATAGTTACACTAAACTGCATACACTAGAGTTTTGTTTTTTAAAGAGAGGAAATGAGAAGAGGAAGCATTTTTAGGAAAGGAAGGAAGAGGAGGAGGAAACACTTTATTTATTTACTTTTGATTGGTCCTCCTGTGCTGTTTCTCAAACCAGATCCTTGGCTTCATATTGCTCACACCCCAGCCACCAGCTTAACGCCTGAGCCACCACGGTGCGGCCATACCAGAATTTTTACTTGACTTTTAGCAAACTCAATTATTAAGTTCACAAGAAAAATATACATACAGCAATAGCAAGCCTTTTTACTTTATCTTTAAGATATAAAGTTTTTATTTTAACTATTAAAGTTTAAATCCAGACTATAACAGTTTCTTTATAGGTGTAATTTGTTGTCATATTCCCTTCTTCAATTCTTACTAAATCCTGTTTTTAGAAAAGGAGGGTGGTTTGCTAAGCATCTTCTTATTTATCTACAGAACCAGGTTCTTCTCTGCCTACAATAATTCATACTTAGAAGCTTACCCACCACCCCTCCCTATTACCATGACAGCAAGGTGAGATGGAGAAATAACTAGAGGATGCTTTTCTCTTCAACTATCCCTTTTAGATCATTACGTCTTATAATTTTGGTCCACAGAACGCTTTGGGGCATATACCAACTATGCCATTCTCCCCACCTACCCTGCAAAATCCTGCTGCTCCCCATGGTTTAGTGGTGTGCCCATCCCTGAAAGTTCAATATGGGAAGCCTGGTATTAAAGAGGTTAAAACGAAATGAGGTCCAAGGGCAGAACTGTTTCAGGAGATTCTCAGATATGTCTAATGACTACAACTGAACCGTAAATAACCCTCAAAGTTTCTCAGGAAGTGAAAGAAGGCAAATTACATTTATTGTGCAGAGTGGATGTGTCAAGTAATGTCTTCCTAGAGAAATTTAAAACAAATGTTAATATGGAGGCCCTTAAATACTTGACAGCATCTCTCATTAAGAGAGTGCAGAAGATTTTTATCTAGTTCATTATGGAAATTCCTCTCACTGACCCTCCAAAAACAACTAATCCAAGAGAAAACAAATTTCTACTTTGATTTTTTTAATTACCGAAACAATACAAAACAAAACCCCCAAAACGCACCGCCCCCACCACTCTTAGTTAGAAAGCTGTTGCGACACTGTTTTCAAGGCAGCAGCAGCAAGCCTTACCCTGTTGGGCTGGCGTCCCGGCCGGCTGACGGGCTGCCTGCACGCCGGGCTCAGGAGAGGAGCCCCCAGGCACGGAGCTCAGAGGCGGCCCCGCACAGGCGGGGGCAGCTGCAGAGGGAGAAGGGAGAGCACTGGGCTTGGGCGATGGAGTTGAGGCAACAGGGGCGCTCGAAGGAGGAGAGGCTTGAGACCCGCAGTGTGACAGGGGTGCGAGCGCAGGCGGCGGCGGCGGCGGCGGCGCTGGCCCTGAGGTAGGCAGTGGAGACACTGGGTATGTTACAGAGTCGAGCAGCCCATCGGATGCTGTTGGTGATGGAGGCATTTGGGGCACAGGAGAAGAAACACAGACAGGGAGGACAGGCCTTGGACCAGTAGCTTTGCCTGGGGGGCTGCTAATCATTACTGGGGGAGACGGAGGGAGGGGCGAAAAATTGGAAGTAGACCAGGCACAGGGCTTCGCAGCAGGAGGCTGAGTAGAGGGTGTGTTCACAGGAGAAGAAGGTCGAGAGTTTTTGTTCAGAGGACGAGGAACTGTAGCATAATGGGGAAGAACAGGGTGGAAGGCTGAACCTAAAGATGTTGCAAAACGTGTCGCTGAGTGTCGAAGTGGTGGTGTAGGGGGTGTGGAAGTAGGTGGCAAAGCGGTCACTACAGCATAATCAGGAGTGGCCTCTGACACTGGAGCTGAGATGACTTTAGCATATGATGGAGGAGGTGCTGAAGGAGGCTGGCAACTGGCATACTCAGGAAGTGGAGCATTATACAGGGAGCTGTCTGAAGATGGAGCTGGACAGAAGGCAGAAAGCAGCAGCAAAAGATAGGATAAAAAGGAGAGAGAAAAAGGGAGCTAGTAAAGCCACAAAAACAGCATTCAGACAAAATGCATCAATGTAGACTAAAGTCAGTACAGAGAATTAGGCACATATGCAAATAAGTGATTTCACCCCAGGGCAGTTTAACTTAAAAATACATTTTGAGAACCATTTTGAAGATAAAATAAATTTTCTTTTTATCTAATAAGTAAAATTGATAAAAGTAAATTAGCTTATCCTCTACAAGGAAAATATAGTAGTTCTTAACTTTCATTTAGTCCACTAAAAGGACATTAAAATCATATAAATAGGACTACAAACAGAAAAGATTTTTATAAATAATAAACAGCAAAACTGGTAAATGTTTATGCTTATTCATGATAGTTTTCTGGATTACAACCCCAGAAAATAATTGGATAGTTAAAAACAAATTAATTAAAACAACAAACCAACCAACCAATATTTAATCAACCTACAATGAGATTTTTTTATATAGGCCATATAATTTTTTTTTAATTCTTAAATCCTATCATACATGTTGATTTTAATGTCAAAACACTTCAAACTTTAATCCCATCATATTAGTAATTTTCATTAATTTTTCACACTAGGAAACATTTAAAGGATATTTTCCACCTACTGTTTTTAATTCCTCCAGCAGAAACTTTAGAATATAATCATGCACATTTCTTGCTGAATGGTACCATCAGACTATAGTAGTCAAGACAATTTAAACCATCTCGAAAGGGAAATATACTCCAAGTTCATCCAATATAGAAAATTTCCCATGAACCCACTTACACTTTATAGCCAATTTATAGACAGAAGAATTAGAATGCCAGAATAAAAATTTCCAAGAGCTTTCTTTAAGTCTCCAAGCAATAAAAGCAATACAGAGAGAGATAAAAAGAAAATGTTAAAGTAGCAACTGCTGTATAATTTTCATGATTTCAAATCGTATTGCTTAATCCCAAGCATCTCATATGTGAAATACTCTAATACACAAGGTCACAAAAAGCATCCATCACCCCAGCTCAGATAGGAAGAACTTGCAAACTTCTTACCAGCGTTTGATATCCTTCGTTCTCGTTCCCATTCCAGCTGTTCCCTTTCTAACTGTTCCTGTCGCTCTCTCTCTTGCCTTTCCCGATCAAGTCTCTCCAGCCTCTCCCGCTCCAGGCGTTCCTGCCGCTCCCTTTCTTGTCTCTCTCTCTCCAGCTGCTCTTGTTCTAGCCGCTCCCTCTCCAGCCTTTCCCTTTCTACCCTCTCTCTCTCCAATCTCTCCCTTTCCATTCTTTCTCTCTCCAGTCTTTCCCGCTCCAGCTCCTTTTGTCGTTGCTGTTCTTGAAGTTGCCTGGAATTAAAGAAATAAAATTAAAAATCTAAATATGCATCAGTGGCTACGCATCATTAAAAAACTACTCCTTTCACAGTAAACCTATGTGACCCTTATTTCTGATTCAAACACAAATCGATGTAGAGCATGCAATCAACATCTCTCCTCTCATGAAGAAAAGCTACTTCTGCACAATACGATAACATTCAATTTTATTCTGTAATTTTCATGACTAAAGTATAAGAAAATAATGGATTTTCCAAGTAATCGAATATACCGCTTTAATGACCAAGTTATTAAGTTAATCATTTAATGAAAAGATCTCTCAATTGTAATTTCTTTCCTAAAATACAACATCGAATTTTCATTTCACAATACAATAACACTTTAGAAAATACAATGACCAGGCTTAGCAAGAGCTCAATAAAAAATTGATGAATGAGAAGAAATAGTTAAAAAGGAAAGAAATAAACCGTTAATCATGATGCCTCAAATACAGAGGTAAGCATCATTAACATTTTGACATACACACATATAAACTTTAAAAACCGAATGGCAATATTTTCCTGCTACTTTGAAATCTATTTTCTTCTATTTCATTTAATGTAATGTGAAAGTTCTAAGGCACTAACATATGTCCCACAAATGTGTATATTCCATTGTTTAGTTGTTCATCATTTAAGCAGCTTCCTCTAGCAAGAGGTATTAGTCTAAGACTATTACTAACACTGCAATAAATATTTATCTTGTCTTTGAATCCTTTTTTTTTTTTTTTTTTTTTAAGAGAAAGGAAAGGAGGGAGGGAGGGAGGGAGGGAGAAGAGGAAGGAGCCTTTTTACTTATTCAGTTGTTTTATTTTGGTCCCCTCTAGAGCCCTGGCTGATGCACGCAGGTCCTTGGGCTTTACATGGTCATACCCCAGCAGTCTCGGCTACCTGAGCCACAAGGGCGTGCCCTCTAACTGCTTCTTCAGAATCACTACTGACGCAAAGATTTTTCGAGGTGAAAAGGTATAAATAACATTGGGGGTGGGGGTTGGTAAAGGAAAGGTACAGGCAGGAATGAAGGTGGATAAGTAGGTAGGCAGGCAGTTAGAGAGGAGGAAGAAGCATCTGTATTTATTTATTTTTATTTAGTTGTTCACATTAGTTGCTTTTCCCTGGACTCAGGACTCAAACGCAGGGCATGTAGCAAATAAAATTCTTCTTTAATCATACAGAATTTCAAATGCTACAATGGAATGTCTTTGTGATTATACTAAAAGCAACAGAGACCTAATGTTTGCGGTTTTAAACCAGTTTCATGTTTAGCTTCCATATAAGCAAGAAAAGGTCTCTATGTACCGAACTGGACCTTAACTTCTATAAAAGTAAAAGCTCTCTCTTAAAATCGATTGGCGGACAATACTCAATAAATGTGAGCTATATTATTATTTGGAAATTTCAAACTGCCACTCTTCCTGGAGTGGCTAATAAATGGTTGGGTTTTGACTACAGAGAGAGCTAAATGAGAGAATGCGTATGCTGTCCTTTGTTCCCAATAAACGAGTAAGAGCTATCAAAAAACTGCCTCCCTTTGATTTTTCCTAAGCTGACTATAAAACAAAGGAAAAGTTCATTTAACAAGTATATCAGTCCCACTTCTATCACAAAAATACAAAATCTCTCTCTGGATATATCACAATCAACAGTAACTGCAAGAGAAAAACAGAAGAAACCTAAGGTTGTGCTTATTATAAGTAGTAGTTGCTTTAAGATACTAAATATGACTAAATAGTATAATCAGATTTTTAGGAACTAGTATCAACTTCACTATGCTATTGGTAAACTACTAGCTGCCCATGTTTCTGAGGAATATCACTTGCAGGTATGACGGTAGGAAATCAGGTGCATTCAGAATGTTTTTTAAGGAAAGGTGCAGGCAGAAATGAAGGCGAGCAGGCAGGCAGGAAGAGAGAGGAGGAGGAGGAGGAAACATTTATTGTTATTTAGTTGTTCATCTTTGCTGGGTATCAAATCTGGACCTTGGGGGGCCACAGGCACACCCGGAAGAATCTTTTAAATAATAAACCGGACAGAAAAAAATCAGTTATTACTTTTGAATAACTTGCAGCTAATGAACAGACTGAGCCAGGGCTTACATTTAAATACAACATTTTTTTTTAAAGGCATTTTAAATATAATACTCTACTGAGTCCAAAAGGTAAAAAGATACACCCACATTATTCTAATTTGAATGTATTTGACAACAGAAGCTAAGAGAAAGTATTTAATTTTAGAATGCAGTGGCCGCACTAAGAAATCTACGAGAAAAGATTCAAGTTATTTGGTCTCTTTGTATGTCTGTGCCATCTTTCATTTTATTTTTATTTTTTGAGGTTGAGGCAGTGACGAAGGGGAGTAGGCAGGCGAGCAGGAAGAAGCATTTTACTTTATCTTTATTTAGTTGTTCACACTGGTTGTCCCCTCATCCTGGACCCAGGATTCAAACCCAGGGGTATATGACCTGCTCCTTTAGAGGCCACTGACCTAACTGCTGCTCCATCAGGGCACGCCACTTTCATATTATTTTTGTCAAAACAATACAATTATATAATTTAAAAAACTTATAACAAAACCAGAAGTTCACTGCCCTACCCTTCCACCCTTGTATTCTACACATCAGAGAATTACTGTCAACTCTTTCGATTGTTTGTTTTAACTTTAAATATTATCTACTGACTTCCTATTAAAAATATGCCTCCTACAACTCCCCCATTACAGACAATATAATCATAATTTCTGGTTAAATCAATATTCAGAGTTAACATTATTAATATGATAATGTAAACAATGTCACAGTTGAGCCACAAAGAATTCTTCGAAGATTAAATTTCATTTTGTATTCAAGCTCGTTTTTTATATTTAAAAAAATCTCTATGCTAATGGCTACTTCTCTAAATGATACAAAACTTTTAATATAAAAATTAAGCATAAGTCACTGGTAGAAGGCCAGGTGTAAGTGAAGTGAACCCAAAAGAACAACTGATAATGGTATTTACAAATAGGGTGTCCTGACTTAGGAAATTGCTCCATACATAACAGTCTAGGGTTTTCAGTCTATAAAAGAGAGTATCAACTGATGTAAGAACATACCATGCCAGAGAGATTTCCCAAGTTTGTAGATAGACGATGTAAGTAGGCAGCTCCTACAGTTGCACATGTAAACATATTTCCCAAAGTTAAGTGTCAAACAGAAAATCTCTAGCTTACATATCTTTAGTGGCATGAATAATTCCTACCTAAACTGGACATATACCTTCTGACTGAAACACGTAATTTGTTTATCTTTTGGAGGGGAACAGTTTCTGAATTTATAAATTCAGCTATTCTTAGAAATATCAATGCCAACTCGTATCTGCCTCCAACTATTTTCTTTATTAATATAACTGTCTGAAGACTTTTTCAAAGTGCAAGGGTCCTAATTCTGAACTACAGAAACTTCTGGCAGACTAATTTTTCTTTTAAATTTAAGATATGCATTTTGCAATAATTTGAAAGTTTGAGAAAACAGGCATTTTTTTCCAGAAGCAATTATAGTGCAAATGACCAATATTATAGCCACCAAGAGATTAAATAATAATACTAGGAACAGCTTTGTCTACCATTAAAATATCTATTTCTCCCACAATAACTATTCCAAATGTAAATAGTTGCACAAAGAAATGACGAACAATGAGATTAACAACTTTCTTGTATATTCATGTAGTTTATATGGAATCAAAACATTTTTTAAAGCAAGCAAAACAGAGTAACAAAATAAAAAAATACCTTTTACTCAGCCTTAGCTATAATAAATACAGTTAGGCAAATACAGAGTGACTTAAATTTTGACAAATGAAGTAGGAGGGGAGACTAGGAAAACTGCTCTGAATTGATGAAATTTACTAACATTTTGAAATTGCTAACATCTGTCAGAAAATAAAACTAAATACATATATTTTGATCATAAAATATGGGCATTTAATTTCTCTATTAGTAAACAAAAAGTGGATGAAATCAAAGTTAATTAAGGTACTATTACAAAGCTCCTGAAACAAGAGAATACTTACAAGAGCAGGCGGTCAACTTTTGGTCCATTTTGCCTCTGAAGGCAAACTGGAGGGTTATACACTTTCATGGCTGCAGTCCTTTACTCCTGTGCTGGGACCATTCATTACTCACCCTTTTATAACTTTCAGGTACTAGTGATGATTTGTAAACTATTTATAGACATTAACTAAATTAAGTTCTATATTGAGACTAACACAGGACTCATTGACTCATGTTTCTTAGAATATGTCCTTTTCATCACAGTCAGCCAAGAAGCCAAATAGTAACAAACAGGAGCAGAAGGCCATCCTATCATCATGCTACTATATTAAAAAACTAGTAAGATCTAACATCTAAAGTAGCATTCATTTTAAACTCAACTTCACCCTTATTAAAAGTTAACCTTATAAAATTATTAGTCTAAAAAAGTCAAATAGCATTACAAAACTTCTAACAAAACAGGAACCTTCTTCCCCACCCTCATTACTTCTGATTTAACTTCCCCGAAGTAATGATTGTTAATACTTTGGAATATATCTCAAAATTCTAAATACAGTGATTTGTTTAGAACTAGTTTTTCAGATTTAGATCTTATCCAATGCTTTCACACTACACAAATGACTTAACTCCTACATTTCTAAAGTCCCACAGCTTTTCCTTCTTATTCTCCCAATAAAATCATAATACCACTTTGGAGACATCAATACTCATATTATTCAGAGATGATCACAAAACCTTTTCAGAACAATGTCTTAGTTTGGCGTTTAAAATTACTACTTTTTTCCATTTGATTCTTTTTCTACATACCTGTTCCTACTTTACCTGATTCTCTCTGTAAATCCTCTCAATACAGTCGAACATATCAACTGATCTACTCATTGTTGGCTTAGCTTTTCTTTTGCCCAGAAGTAGCCTCCTTCAGAATCCTCAGACCACCTGGCTCCAAATGAACTGGGTGCTCCCTGGTTTATGCTTCCACCTTAAGTCCCACAAGGGATTCCCTTATCTCTTTCCTAATGTGGATCCCCCTAGGGTTTCATCACTCTTGCTTTACTCTCAGTAGTTTCCTAGGAAGTTGTGCTGAGGTAAAGGTTTTCGATTTTAAGACTGTGAAGCACCTCCCCCATCCTTTTAAAAAATTTGCTTTCTATTCTAAAATTCCACAGTGATATGCCTTGTTAATGGAACTTTTATGTTTTTCCTACTTACTGGGCTGGATATTTTCAACCTAGAAGGGGTAGTGAAAAATAACAGTTCAAGATCCAAAGATCACCAGACTCACTCATTTACATAACATCTAAAGCAAGCTATGAAGAGTTTAATAACTGCCATAGGGGCCTTGTGACCCACAGTCTAAAATGTGAAGTATCTGGTCCTTTACAGGAAACATTGGCAGATCTCTGATATCCAGGATCAAGTCACTGAGTTCCAGGAAAATTTCTTATTTATTTGCAGATTCAGTCTCCTCATATTTTTGGTCTCAATTTGATGTCTTTACCCTAAAACTATTACTTGAATTCTGGACATCTATATCTGAGCGCATTTTTTGGGCAGACTATCTTTATGTTTTGTAACTATATTCAGGGCCATTTCTTCCATCCTATTTCTCCAATTTCCTAATTTTTAAATAAACATGTTTTTAAAATTTCTAAGTTATATGTTCTAACACTTAGAAATTTTCTTTTTTAGGAAAGGTACAGGTAGGAATGAAGCAGGCAGACAGGCAGGAAGAAACACTTTAAAAAAGGAGTGGGGAGGAAGAAACACTTAAAAAAAATTTTGTATTTTATAGAAAGAAGCAGCATTTTAAGGGAGGGGAGGGGAGGGGAGGGGAGGGGAGGGAAGGAAGGAAGGAGAGAAAGCACTTTTTTTGGTTGTTTCTTCCTGTGCCACTGCACCCAGGTTTCAAACCCAGGTCCTTGGGCTTTAGATGGTCCATGCTTGGGCTACCTGAGCCAAGAGGGTGTGATTCTTTCTAAGTAACTACACTTTTTTTTTTTTTTCATAAATGAAATATCTTCTCTTAGCTCTCTGAAGCTATTATGTACATTTTTACACTTTCTTTTGCTCCCTACATGATACATCATCTATTCTTCCAATTTAAACATTTTCTTTCTGTTTTGAACTGTCTTCATGCTGCAGAAGTTGTCCTCACATGCTTTATTACTTTTAACTGGCACTAAACCTGATCAGAAGCCTTTAAGTTCATTTAACACATTAACGCTCAGCTTCAATGGCAGGGATATTGAGTCCAAACATTTTTTCCCTTCAATTCTGTCATTTTACTTTTACTTATAAATCTTCTCCACATGTACTTTTCACCGTGTCACCTGTTTTCTCTGTAAGTGTAATTATTAAATTTTGAAGTTATTGTGTTGGAAAGTACACAATTGCAACACATTGGCAAAATCTAAAACATAAGTACAATGAAGACAAAGAGTCCTTTAAGTTCAATTTTTAGGTATAAACCAGCAATATAGATGGGAAACTTTAACAGGTGGGATTAAATGCTGACCAAGTCAAGATTTATTATGGCATATTAATTTTTAAATTGTTTTATTTCTTTTGTTTACACTGCAATATACTTTAGGATACAGAATTCACACCTCAGTCTGTGTGCATTTCACATCACACCCACCACCAGGAGTTCTAGCAGCCTCTACTATCAGCTTGTTCACTCCTTCCTTTGTCCCCGCCTAACCAGACCGCCTTAGTCTTATTCTTAGCTTTGTTGAGATATGTCCGTTCATTTATTTGTTTCTTTATATTCCACATGAGTAAAATTATGCTGGCTTCTTTCATTTAACATAATCACCTCCAGCTCTATCTAGGTTGTTGCAAAAAAAATCACAATTTCATTTCTCTAAAGAGTTACATAGAAGTCCATTGAATATATAGACCACAACTTCCTTACCCAGTCATCCGGCAATACGCATCTAGGCTGTTTCCATGTCTAGGCTATTATGAATTGTGCTGTTATGAACACGGGGGTACGGATATTTTTTTCTGATCAGAAATTCTGTATTCTCAGGGTATGTACTTAGAAGTGGGACTGCTGGATTGAATGGTAGATACACCGTTATTTTTTTGAGGAATCTCCATATTGTTTTCCAAAGAGGTTGCACTAATTTACAGTCCCAAGAACAGCATAGAAAGGTTCTTTTTTCTCTATACCCCCTTTAATACTTGATACAGGTTACTCTGACCAGTGGGAGCTGTTATCACATTGCAGTAGTTATCAACATTTCTGTCCTTCCTCTTGACCAATTTCGCCCAATGAGGGCTCGAAGTTTCTCTGAAAATTTTCTTTTCTGCTTTCTGGGTTTCCTGAGGCACTTGTTCTTATTTCAAAGTCCTGTCTGGGACACAATCCCAGAGCCAGAGGAGACCCATGGCCTCTGGGACAACCTGAATAACACCCCGCTGTGCTGAGACACCATTTTCCAGTGACTGCTTCTCTGAAGTCCAGCAAACGAACGGAGCTAACTTGGACACAGTGGGTATTCTGAGTGCAGCTTCTACTTTGCACACTTCTTGTATACACACCCAGTCTGGCTGTCAATGTTTAAGAACTGAGAAAAGGAAAGAAACCAGTTTAGCCAACACTTACTATCCCTCTTTTCAGTATGGCACCTCACCCACAGCCTCACAGCTGTGCTGGTCTACTACAGTCTAGGCCAGGGATTGGCAAACTTTTTCTTTATAGGGATAGAAAATGTATCTGTGGCATCCCCCACCCCCTTTCATTTTTTTAAACAATGCTGCAAAAATGTAGAAGCCATTCTTGCTGCTGGCTACGCAAAATAAAGCTACAGGGCCAGATTCTAATTATAGTTTGCCAGATCCTTAGCCTAGACTGTTGTGCTCTCCAAAATGGTAATTACTATAACCTATGATGCCACTGAACACTTAAAATGTACTTAGTTTGAACTGAGATGTGCTCTAACTATAAAAATACATAACCAGATTTTGAAGAAAGATCTAGAAGGAAAAAAATAATGTAAAGTATCTCAAACTTTATCAATTATCAACTGAAATAAAAACAACTTAAATGCATAGCGTAAAATATATTATTCAAGTTGACTTCACTTGTTTCTTTTAAATTAAAAATGTGATCACTAGAAAAATTTTAAATGACATGTGGTCTACACTGTATTTCTAATGATTAACACAATCTAGAGCATCTCTAGTTCAGCCCTTCTGGAAAATAAATCTTTAGTCTTCTGTTTGGGTGTGGTGGAGAAAATCTGGGTATCTGGGTATATACATTCTGTACGAAGATGTTAAATCCTGTACGTAGCAATACAAAATGGTTCGCTATTGACAGACACCATAGTAACTCCTCTCTCTGCTCTGGCTTTTGCTGGTCTTCTAAGTTAGTTACCAGTGTATTGTATCTGTCATAATAAAGAACCACAAATAAGTAGTCTCTCAGTACTGCAAGGTAGAAGTCTGACATCAAGATGTTGGCAGTACTGGTTCCTTCTAAGGGCTCCAAGGAAGAGTCTGTTCCAGATCGCTCTTGTTTCTGGTAATGACTGATAATTCTTGGTATTATCTGGCTTGTAGATGCATCATTCCAATCTCTGCTGCCATATCCACATAGCGTTCTCTCTGTGGCCATCTTCTCTTCTTCTCATAAGGTCATAAGCCATACTAGATTAAAGGAGCCCACTAACTCAAGCATAACTTCATCTTAAGTGATGATTCCACTTCCAAATAAGGGCACATTTTGAGGTACTGGAGATTAAGAAATACCTTTTTCTTGTGATACACAATTTAATCCATAACATTACTCATCAACGAAGTTTTGGAAAACAGAAAATGGATGGCCATTTCTTGACTGTCATGTTATATAAATGATGTCCCTAAACAGCAACTGATCACCCTAAACAAAACCAGATTCTAATACATTGCTGTTTTTCTTTAAAAAATTAATTTCCTTTTAACTATAGTCAGAATTTAAAAATGAATTTTAAGCTATTAATTAAAATAATTCAATTGTAATTTATGATTGAGATAAAATCCCATCCAGAAAGTTTGCTATGCAAACACAAACACACACACACGTATAAATCACATAAACAAATATATGTATACATATACTTGAAGAGTACTCAGGTCATTCTTTTTCTATCCCACACCTTCATATTAGCTCACCAAATAGAAACCATTTATCTGTCTTTAAAAATCAATTTATGATACCCCTAACAAAAACTTATTTAAAAGTAGTAACCTAAATATAACAGTATAATATAAACCTGATACTTTTATTTGTAAAGCAAATTTATTTATGAAGTACATTTTTGGAAATATAAATTTCTATTGGGAACCAAACGTCTCACTACATCACACTGCATCTCTCTCTAATGCTATGCTTCCTTATCTATAAAACTAGATGCAGCCATGTACTGCCGCCAGGTTAGACAAAGCAAAGATCCCTAAGTAGTATCTACATAAAATACTAAACTGTTAAAAAGCAAGATGCCTTTTATTATGTAACAAACTCAGGAAATAAATATTAAAAAGCAATTTCTTAGCTAGGCATATAAAGCCTACTTCTACCTGCACTGGCACTCGAGGGGCATGGAGAGACAAACTCAAGTCACATAGTTTGTCTGCATTTCCTCACCCTTCCATGATTACTCTTTCTGCCTGCAATGTTTTTCTCCTCATGACTAGAAATTCCTACTTCCTCTCCTCAGGAAAACCTCCCACCAGCTCCCAAATAGCACAGTCAGAAAAGCCTAGGCAACATATATTATCTAATTTAATCACCACCTTACAAATTCATATTTTTTGCTCTTTTATACCTACATATTACAAGAATTTGGAAACTTTGTGGGCTTTTTTTTTTTTTTTTTAATTAGAAACCCAGATCTCTACTATTAACAGGTCTTCTATAGTTGGGTAAGATTCAAACAAATAAATAAAATATAAAAGAACATTGGATTAAGCTACAGGAGTTCAGACAAGAAAACCATTAGAACCTGGAGACAAATCTACAGATGACAAGACAGAGGTCATGAGAAGGGAAGGTCAGAAGAAAGAAATGATACTCGGACGCACAGAGGAAAACATGAATATGGTGTACAGAGAAATGTACAGTCATGAGAAATGAAAGACATGACCTGAGTGGGGTCTTAAATGTGCAGCCAGAGAATTAAGTGGGCAGCAGAAGATCTGGCGGTTAGCAGTACTGCGCAGGGAAGTGACACGGCAGGAGTGTCCGGACTCGCTGAAGCTGCCAGATGAGTAGTCAAACCCTCACTCCACCAAACTCTTAAGATTCTAGTGGGAATTCAGATAAAAATCATAAAAATGTGTATAAACAAACCCACTACAAAAAAGAAAACTGAGGAGAGTGGTCATTAGTAAACCAAATTTATTATCCAATTTCTGGAAGACAGCAAGGAGGAATTCTATGTCTAAATCTCTTTCCCACTTCCTATAGACTAGGATATATCTACCTATCTTTTCAATCTCTCCACCTGGATGTCCAATGAGCAGCTCAACCTCGCATCTTCCAAATTAATCTTTGATATTCCCCAACAGAACCTGCTCTACTTATAGTCTTCATATTTCAGTTAATGGCAATCTCATCCTAACCACTGGCTTAGGTTAAAAACTACGACTCCTTTCCTTCTTTCACACCTCACGTACAGTCCACAAGTGTCCCCACCTGTGACTCAGCTAAGGCACAGGCTATGAAAGCACTGGATCTGGGTTTGACAGGGGAAGGGAAAAAAATCCACCAAGAAATACAAGAATCCACTATCTCACCACCTTCATTACCTGGTGAAAGTTATGATTATCTCCTGCCTGGTTTACTGCAACAGCTGTTCTTTCAGCTTTCTTCTTGGGTTGCTGTCACAACCTGGCACCTGCCTCTATCCGTATTTCTCCATAGTCTAGTTTCAACTGAGCAGTCAGATCAGTTATGTTAAAATAGTAAGATCATTTCTATCAAATCATCTAATGACTCCTAGTTTCTCTCAGAATAAAAGTTAAATTCTTTGCCATCACCTGTAAGGTCCTGCATGATATAATCTACTACTTTCCTTTCCTACTGCTGTTCTCACCGCTCTAGCCTCAAGGGTGTCTCTGTATTTCCTATACACACATGCACAATCCTGTCCTAAGGCTTTTGCACTGACTAGTCCCTTTCCAGGTAATGCACTTAACCTGATGTCCACCTGACCAACTTCTTTTCATCTTAATAACATCAACCCTGACCAACCTATTTACAATTACAACTACTAAAGTTTACCAGATATTTGAGTAAAACCAGTAAGACAAATAACACAACTCTATAGCAGGGAAATAATTCAAGAAAAGAAAGAGAAACAAGGGAGACATAGGTACAATCATGAACTTAAAAGACTTATGAAAAAGGAGTAATTACAAAAAAGTTGTTGAGATTAAAACTAAACTTTCAACAGAAAAACTACTGCTGTGCTAATTAGGTGACCACGAGACATATGTGGCTCTTAAGCACTTGTAATGAGGATTAA
This sequence comes from Solenodon paradoxus, assembly GCA_004363575.1. Taxonomy (NCBI): domain Eukaryota; kingdom Metazoa; phylum Chordata; class Mammalia; order Eulipotyphla; family Solenodontidae; genus Solenodon; species Solenodon paradoxus. Next base: position 392,674 of record RJWH01000583.1, read on the forward strand.
CCTAGATAGAAACATGCACAAGTGTAAAAGACCTATTAAATTTTGACAATTCAGTATGAAAATAGAATATGAAGTAGCTTAATAAATTTATACTAATTTCATCGTGAAATAGTTTTGTTATACTGTGTTAAATAAAATGTATTATTAAAATTGTTTTATTAAAATTAATAATAGATTTTCTTACTTTTGCTACTAGAGCTATTAGAAAGTCTTAATTACATTTGTGGTCCACATTATATTTCCGCTGGCTAGTGCTGGTCTAGAATATGTGGTTAAAAACATCATCAAGATGGCTGCTGGGAGGAAGAGAAGGAAGAGGAAAAGGTGATAAAGGGCACTGGAACTCTGGTGGTGGGTAGGTGTGGTGTGAAATACAGACGGAGATGCCATTTCGATATTATAAAATGAATATTAATATAGCATTTAAACAAAAGAAACAATAAATATTACTATGAAATATTAAGCACACAGGAAAAAAGAGGCAAAAATGAGAAAAGATAAGTATCATAAGGTAATAACCCATGAAATACAGTATTTGATGTCTAGTTCACAAAAAGATCAGAGAAAACAGAGGAAATAATTAAATTTATTTTTGAAAAAGTTTAAGAATTTTAGATGCATTTTCAAATGGAAACAGTTCAGTAAGTATTGGTAAATAAAATATGGGAAAAAGTACACCCCAAACAAAAACCGTATCTAGTTACATCTCTGTGAAAACTCTATCATGGCGAATAAGACGGTTTAAGAGGATTCAGAAAGAGGAAGACGATCACTAACAAAGACAAACACTGAATGACAGCTATAGAAAGACTGCAAATGTAAAAGCCTTGAAGACCGAAACATTATGTCTGCCCAAAGCAGGTGGTTGGACGGAAGCTGCGATCGGCAGACCTGCGTGAGGGAGCAGAGAAAGCGCCGATTTGACATAGAAAGCAGCAATTGAACGAAAATAAAAAACTGCTACCTGGGGCAAGGGAAGTGAAGAATTCTTCATTTTGCATAGTTAGAGAACCAACAGCTCCTATCTAATAACCTAATAAGTAAGAAATGGAAATGTTATTCAGCCTCATGGAGTAAGTCATCAAAATATTCAAGTTAGAAGCAGTTACAAGCAATTCCGGAGATTACTGTGAAGGGAAGGACCCAGTCCTACAGCAGGTTACTCTCCACTATCTTAGGTCTTTCTGGAGATTTTGTCACATGCAGGAGTTAGAAAAGATAATCTAGCAATAATAAAGTGGGAATAACTGAAAGGGGAGTAGGTTAAAAACAGAAAAAAACAATTAAAAAACTATACTGGTAAGAGAATTAACAATGAAGAAAGTTATCTGTGATGACAATGCCAGAAGGAGAAATCAATCAGGCTTTTTACAGAAAGAAATAACAAGATATACTGGAGTTGGGATTATGAATGGAGATAACTACAGACCTACCCTGAAATTTTGGGAAGAAAATTAAAGAAAAATTTTATTAGGATGAAATAAAAAAAGGTTTAAATTGCAGTGTCAGTAGGATACCAAAGTGAATAAACTACAGTATGAACTGTTCCCTTTGAGGATCTTCTTGAAATTTAGAGGGTCTGTGATCCTCTGAAATGATTTCTGCACACACACACACCCATCCACCCACCCCTGAAAGGCTGAAAAGCTGGATGGAAGAGGACAGCAGTCCACTGCATTCACTTAATTCTCAAAAGGATCCGTGATACGACTGCAACTTTGCTGTAGTGGAAATACGAGTCTAAAGCTCAAGGGGTTGATCATATACAGCAGTGGAGGTTTTGGGAAACCATCAGTATAAAAATTAAAGGTTCAGAGAAAACTATAATATCCATCCAAATCATTAATTTTTCCAAGGATATATTGTGTACCAAAAGAAAAATTAAAAAGCACAAAGCTTTATATAAGAAAACAGAGGTAGAAAGGATAGGAAGGCAGAAGTAGAACAGTAAGAAATTCTAGAATATCAAAAGGAAGAAGAGAGAAGTGGCAGATGCGGACTAAGAGAATAAATTTAAATGAGAAGCCAGTGATGGAAGCAGCACACCCAATGGATTTGTGGAGACACAAAGCACATTTCAAGAGATTAAAAGGAAATGGGTGGAGAGTAAAGAGAATGAACAGAGATGAAATTAATATTAAGAAAGAAAATGACTGGTCTCTTATGGAAGGTTTATCCAAAAGAAAGAAGAGTCTGTATATGACTGTTGACAGAACACAATTTTTAAATTCATACCAATTTTTCATAAATTTGGATATGATGCTTCAAAAAGACCCAAGTTAATGTCTTTAAACAAATAAGTAATATAAACAACAATTTCTAACTTTAAAACCCTTTAGAAGTATCTATTTATATACAAACAAACACTTCAAGTCCAGAGAAGTACTACTAGGGCTAATATACTGATAGGAGAAAGCAGAGAGGTAAGGCATGGAGCTTTTATAATTACAAAAAAAGTCACTCAAGACCCCTATTTCCAAATTGCAAGTTGCAAGCTCCTGACACATCTGCGCAGTGCAACGCTCACTGTGATTCTTACCAAGCCAACAGTACTCCTAGATGACTTGTGCTTCTATTTCCTATTGCCCTGGCCTCTAGCCACTAATTCAGGTACAACTTGTTTGCTTTATTCTGTATTACCGGAGATTATCTGTTATGTTTTAGGTTCTCCCTAGTTAAATACAAATGTGTTACTTCCAATAATACTATGATTATTTTCTTATTAGATGTTTTTGTTTCAGTATGTGTGTGACAACAGTATAATTGTAATTTCTAACTTAAAATTACTTTTGTATGTTTGAAACTCTCAATATGGAAACAAATTATATGTCTTTTAAACTTTCCTTATTTCTACGAAATTTTATTTCTATCTGTTACAGCATCACTCAGAAAGAGTTGAACAGCTTTTCACCCAACTTGGAGGCTTTTTCCAGAGTGATTTAACTGAATATGTAGGTTGTGGCCAAAACAAAATTCATTTTGAGAGGTCTGAGGCCTTTCTCAAGAAATGCTGGCTTGCCATGGAGGAAACACTTCTCAAATGGAAAAATCCCTCTGTACAAGGACTTGATATCGACTCTCCAGAACAAAACAAGACTACCTACTCTGATAAAAAGCAATACTAATATCTCCATAAAGGCATCATTTGTTTAAAATGAGACACCTGATATAAACCAGGACATTTTCAGTTATTGAATATACCTGAATTCTATAGAATATTTTGTTGCGAGGGAGTTTATAATTTAGAGACTCTGCTAATTCAGAAAAAACTACCCCTTAAAATAAGGCTGTATTATAATTTCGAATGTATTTCTAAACTGCACTGAAATAATGAAGATAATGTTAAGGAGGTCATTTAACCAACAATGTGGTCATAAGCAGAATGACTTTACATTCCATTATTAAACCCTGTGGAAATATCTCAAGATCAATGTCTTATACAAATAGCCAATATTAATGAAACAATCAAATTAGTCATGGGAAAGCCATAATGACCACAGGTTAATTTATAACTGATATAAAAATAAGACTCCTTGAAGTGTAAAGACATGTTTAAAAGACAGTTTGTATGCTATTAAATATATTCAAAACAAAGATAGTTCTCAACTTATGATATGTTGAAAATGCATTTAATACACTTAACCTACTGAACATCATAGTTTAGCCTACCTACTATAAATATGCTCAGAACAATTACATTAGCCTAGAGTTGGGTAAATTATCTAATAGGAAGCCTATTTTATAATAAAGTGCTGAAACTCATGTCACCACTAATCCAGAAAAAGATCAAAATTCAAAATTTGTATATGAGTTTTACAAGAAAAGCAAACATAAAAACTTTATAACACCTTGTAGTCAGCATCACAAGTATCTGTTTATTAATGGTGACTCTAAACCTTAATAATCTAACAATGAAAGTTCTGATTTTCAAATGGATGCCAAGACATAATTTACTTCCAGTATTGGGATGCTTACAAATCAGATTTCTGCCATAGAAAGAGAAGTGCAAATAATAACTTGTGAATTTACCTTCTTTGAATTTCCAATTCTTCTTGTGACGGGCCATTTTGAACTTGGGCAGGTAGCTGTGAATTCTGTCTAGGCAATGTTGGCCCTAAAAAGGGAGGAAAACATTATAGATGAACATTATCTTAACTTTTTGCTGGGGAGAAGAGATAAATCATGAGAATAACATAAAACCATCACATATTTACAAATGCATCTTCTTTGTTTAGCAAAATAAAATAAAAGCTTTACATAACACACAGCAAATGAAAGACTGCAACATAATGCTGTCATCATCTCCAGAAGGCTTACTTGAAACAAATGGAAAACATCAACAATAAAGGAAAAATAAACATTTATATATGAAGAGCTTGAGTAAAACATGTTCAATGAGCATCTGAATAGGCACCTAAGCTTGACATTTTCTAAGACAATGAGACATTCTCTTTGGGATACTTATTCATGAAGTGGAGAGGGGGAACTTAAATGAAAAATCAGAATTCAAAAACTCACCTAAATAGAACACTGGAAATGAAAAACAGGAGAGAGAGAAGATGAGAACCTTATTACTAAACTGAAGTCTGCTAATGCAATAATCAAATTTGCCCAATTTAAGCTGCCATTCTTATAATGGCATGGCATTTCCAGTACTGGTGAAAATAAACATTTGCTAAACTTCCATATATAATTAACAACTTATCTAAAATTTTAATGTAGCAGACATTAACCTTAATAACTTTTCATGTGGGATAAAAAACAAAACAAAACAAAAAACCCTTACATTCAAACCAACATGGTTCTTGTCATGAGAAACTAATTACCATTCATTTCTATATATCACGTACATACAATGCAGATCTACTTTTTTAAAATGCTACTAAATTATGGAACCTTTAAATGTCACTGGATATAAAACCTGAATGTGCATAACATGAGATAAATAAACACTAAACCTAACACATAATGCCTAGGGTTAAAACAGAACAATCTTGAACTCTAATTCAGTAAACAAGAGAATAAAGTTATCTTTCACTGCTAGAGAAATATGAGTAATGATATGCCATACATATTTGTGAATTCTAGTGTGCCATCAAACACCCCTCGAAGAGATTTTGAAAGTGTTTTGTAGACCACCGGTATAAAAAACAGTTAATATATAAAATGCTTTTATGTACTAAAGCAAATTCTTGTAATCTGCTAATTAGCAGCACTAAGTATCTATTTTAAACTAGTGGAGCTGACTTCACAACTGGAAGGGTAAGGTTCATTAGAATGTAAAACAGTATTGCTATATTCCAAGTGTAGAAAAACAAAACAATTATTTTGATCTGAACTTACCTAATTTTTTCATCTCTTTACACATGCTTTTAGATTTATCATTTAATTTGTCTTTAGAGGCAAATTAAATGACAAGTACAGTGATGTATTTCATCAGATTTTCTAAGAGTCTGCTATTTTGAGAACCACATAAAGGAAATATAAAAAATATTAATCTCATGTATTAAGTAATAACAACAACAAAAAAAACCCAAAAGGTCTTTAAACACATACTTAGTGTCTGCATAAATGAAAATATGTAATTTGTCTAGTAAACAGATGGGAATTCTTCCCTTCTTTTGGAAATTAACATAATCATGTAAAACTACATTGCCATGTAAAAATAAACTACACTAATGTTTAGTACTTTACAAGGAAAATATGCCTCTCCCAGCAGATGGAGGGGGATTTGCAAGGTAGAGGGTAATTGTGAGAAAATATGAACTACTTGAGGAAGTATTTTGTTATCCAAAGTGATATTAATCAAAAATATTAAATGTGATCATTTAGCATAGGCAATTCACAAGACCACTGTGATTTAACTATTTTTTAAACTGTTTTTCAAATATAGATTAATTTCCCAGCACTTTATCACTGTGAAATTTCAAAGTGTTGCTATGTGCTAACTTTTATAGCCTATCATTCACTGTTATGCAATTGTTTGAATTTACTGAGAAAATATCCTTACTAACAAAAATTAACTATTGAAATAAGATAACATTTGTGTATTTAAGTGAAAATCTCATGCTGCATCAAATAAAAAGCTGAATTTTGAGAATAAATAAAACATGTTTGTCTCAAGGAACAATGCAATTATATTACTCATGACTAGGGCAGGTGTCATGTGTCAACAACATTCATAAATTAAATTCACCAATTAGAATTTGTTAATGTTAAGTTTCACCTCAAATATATAAATTCAAGAAAAAATGTTAAAATTTCAACTCAATCCTACTAATTTTAGTAAACAAGTTTTAGGGGGAAAAAGACCTAACAGAAGTCTGATATAACTCACAAAAAACATGAATGAGAAAAAAGTGTCTTTTAGAATTTACAAAACCTGGGCTTGAATTTTTTTTTTTTTTTATTTATTTAAAGCTTACTTAGCAGACTTGTTTTAAAAGGTGGCTTTAAAAATGTGGACAATGTTTTCTGGCTGACACCATTAATTATAAAAATAATTTACTATAGTTTACTCATGTAGCTGAGAAGCAAAGAAAAACTTCAAGGAAGATTTTTTTTCATAATAAGAGGTTTTTGATCCAAGAATAACTCTTAAAAAAATCTTTCTACATGGTTCTTCATGAGAGTGAGCTATATGTTTTTCCCTAGACAGTCTATAAATGGGGGACAGGAAAGCAGAAGTCACCCCACTGGCATTTTTCACATCTATATTTAATCTGGTTGTCTTGTTTCTTTCTTTTATATTGCAAGTAAGCACAGTGAAATTCATGTTAATTTAAAAGTAATGTAAGCATTAAACAAGAGTTCTAGGTAAATTAGAAATTTCAGGAACACAACCATATTTTTCCTTCTTGTCGAACACTCTACTGGATTATACAATTGGTAAATTATACCAAGGGCACTACGTGAAGAAGCAACTAAGATTAGCCAAGGCTGTCAGGTACCACTGTATCTTTTGGAATATGACTATTACTTTCATCACATATGGTCATATTCCTAAATGAGTATCTGTTCTCATAGAATGTAAAATGTACTTTCATAACCAATGGGCAAAAGATAATAGCTTTTGAACATCAGGTGATAATTAACTGTTCCTCCTTGGGAGAAAAAAAGTAAACAAGTGAACCTGCTTTGTTCCTACTATATTATCATAAATAACTGAAAATTTGAAGGTTCGTTTTCTCTGATTAATTACCTTAGTCAAAGACAATGGTTAATCTTAATTTGCCCTGGCTAGGATTCATTTATCAAAAAGCATGTGACTTATTGCTTCTAATAAAGAACATGTGTCACTATCTCTGCTATGGTATCACATAATGTTAAAAATCAGGAGAGCATCTCTCTAAACCAGAAATTAATGGCACTTCAGTTTTGACTTCAATACTGAGTTTTGACTAAAGCACATTTCACTGTCATATTTTAACTTTCACAAATCTAGTATCACACTTAGCCACAGACTATTTAAAAACACAGAACTAAAAGACAAATAGGTAGGTGGTGTTAAACACAATACAATCAAATTTAAACTTTAGCAATGTGGTATTTATATTACCTGCATACAGTTAAATCAATTAAAGGTAATAATGGGGGGAAACTGCTTTTTAAAATGCATTTTAAAAATTCATCTTTATTATAAATCTTTTCTGTAATTGGGTAACCTGTATCTATTATTCTGCATGTGGAATTCAACAATTAAGAAGCAAAGTATGGACCATCAAGCAGCTTTTCAAAATGAACTGAAGAATCTCAACACAACTCATGGCTTGTTCAAAAGACAGCCTAGAAGAACCCCCAGGAGGAGGTAGAAAAATCAGAAATAAAAGTGATTAAACCCCTAATCTGCTTTGATCAATTATAATAGTGCAATCTAGGAAGGTTGAGAGGGAATTTATAAAGAGCCACACAGCAGGCTCACTGCTTTAACTCTGTCCCCTGTAGCATGTGTAAAATATAACTTTAGGTAATTAAGAAATGCATTAAACTTTTAATTTTTGGAAATTTGTAACATATGCCTTCTTTGCCTATCCCATGTAAAGATACATTTTAAGAATGTAAGTTTTAGAATTAAATTTATGAAATTTTTAGAGTAATTCTCTTTCTAGGTAAAGAGACATCAGTAATACTGAAATCACATTAAAAACTGAGTCACATAGATAAAAGTACATATACATAGCCAAACTGTTTACATGAAATTTTAGCAGTATATCACATTAAAATTTTATCTTATAAAATAATCTGGCTAGTCAAGGTACATATAAGAGCCAAGAAGAAAAATTTTAAAAGCTCTAAGAATTAATGTCACGTTTCAAACTTGAGTCTTCAAAAGAAAATTTTAGAATCAAATTGAGAATAAAAACAATTCAGAAAGAGCAAGAAGGGTGAGTGTGTGTGTGTCTCTGTGTGTACATATGTAGGTATATCCTCGTTTAAGGGGGACGATACGCATATGTTGATTAACTATAATTTGAGGTAGTTAAGTAACATCTGATTTGCTCGTGAAAAATACACACATGTGCACATTTGTGAAAGAGCGTGAGCTCTTAATCTGTAAGCCTAAATTCAAGCGTAAGACACAAATATCTAACCTACTGAATAAAGGAGGTGGGAGATCAGAAATCAACCTACTGAAACAGTGACAGGTTTCATCTGCCTCACAGCATGTACACTTAAAAATTAATTCAAGTTAAGCAAAAACTCCCTTTCAAGAAGACGATTTACATTCCCTAAATCATAGCAAGATGAATTATTTTCCTTTAAATTCTATACTGAAATACTGCCCTCAAGCAAAACAGATTTAAAAACAAAACAAACAAAAAAAACCCCTCTCACTTATGTTGGAAGAAGTAAAGGAGAATTAGTTTAAGACCCTAATTCTAACTAAATCCTCCCTAAAAGCCAACTCAAAAGCTGACCAAATCAGCTAATTGAACCACTACAGATATCACAACATAAAACAGCAGCTTGCTGTATATCCCAGTACCACAAACCAGACTATGGTCTAAGGAAACAAAAGTCATGGAAATGTGCAAGTAGTATGTACCACAGCTTGAAAAAGTAATGTAAACATAATGTTGCTTACCACAGAAAATACATCGCAAATTAGTGCTGTCCTGGGAAGCAGTAACCTTGCTCTGGGCTGCAACAGACACCTTGGTGTTAGAAGCTTCAAAGGACAACGGGGCCATCTGAAGAACTTCGCATAAACTAAAAGGTGCTTTGAAAGGTTCAAAATGTATTTATACATACGTCTATCTACATCCTCATCCTGGAGTTCTGTAATTTAATAAAAATGTATCCTCCTTAACATAAGCTTTAAAAAAATGTGTAGTCTTATTTGTGGAAAACCTCTATAATAAGCCATAGACCAAATGATGTACTTATAACTTAATTATTTAGTATATACAACCAGAGTGCAATTGACTTACATTTCACAATTATATTAAAAACAAATATACAGGAAGTCAAGATCTATGGCCATTAAAATTGATTTAATGATCCCTATCCCTCTTTTAGTGATGCTCTTTTAGAATTTGCAGCTGAAAAAAATTTAGGGGAAATTCTTAGGATTAACATAACATGAGATAAACTCATTTCTACGTGCTGAAAAAGACCAGTCATTTTTAAACAGTCTATAGCAATTAAAGTGTTTTATATTCATTGATGTAAATTAAGAATATCTTCAATTGATTTTTGCATTTGAAAGACATCAAAAATATTAACTTTTTTATACCAAGCCACACTTTAGTGTTCCTTTTTTCTCCATATGTATACATTTTTGACAAAAGATTTTATTAAAAAAAGGTGACCAAATCAAATAGTCATTTAATATTGAAGCTATGCACATTAAATTTTACCTTACATATTAATGAAGTAAATTCTCTTTAAGAGAAAAAACTCAGTGAGGAGGTATTTATGAAAAGGGAAAGAGTTTATCTGAAATCAAAGTGATAATCAGAAATGGGATAAAAATGAATTTTAATTATTACATCAGTGACATTCAACATTTTACATCAATCATTTTCTATAAAAATCCTAAAGAAATTATTTTCAGCATGGGAAAAATTTTCTTTTCATTAGTATTAATAAAAAAAAATAAACAAATTAAAAAATACAAGGTGTATTTTAGATTTCCTCTAAAAAACCGTATTCTTTAAATAAAACTAAAAAGTTTCCACAGACTCAAAACCAAAACAATTTAAAGAATGCACATCTGAAAATGGCAATGTCTAAAATAATCAAGAGAATTTGTTTTATTTTCAGAAATGAGATTTAACATAATTCAATTAACTCTTGTTTTTAAAATGTTACATACAGCAGATATTTACAAACACAAACAAAATCAGATTGATAAATGTCACCTTGGCTAAGTACTTTCAACCACCCAAGTATTATTAAAGTTGCATGCACAATATTTATAGTAATGACTTAAGACCACAGGCATACATAAAAAATGCCTACCAAACTAGGTCATTCCAAAGAAAATGCATTTAGAAAATTTTTACTAATTCTACTTTAAGTTTAAAAGGTTTTAAAAAAGTCATCTTACCGATGTTTGTAAAAGACTATGTCTATAAAAATTTAATAAAACGAACATGCCTAGTCTTCAGGTTTTACCCCTTCTGTTCCTTTAATCCATATTTAAAGAGAAAAATGAAAGAAAATATAAAAACTTACAAGAAAAACCTGAGAAATTATCTTGTCTCTGACAGCAAAGGAACTGCCACATTCCATTACCAATCATTTTGGCAAAGTCACCTGACAATTGTCAGAATGCAGGTAAATCATTGTTACTGCAGAAGATAAAACATTTTCAAACAAAAGCTTCCAGTTTTGTCATTGTTTAAACTATTATGCAACATTTGTGCACATAGTATCCTTAAGCATCTCCTTTCTACTGACTTTAATTTCATTCTATCACCTAAAATTCTGCTCTAAATTTTGATAAGGTTGCTTGAATTCTACTGCAGTTTTCATTTCCTGAAGATACTAAATTATTCATTCCAGCATATGCATAAAGCTAACAGCACTTCCTGCTTAATAGTGTTGCTATTAACTCTTCCCTCATTTGGGGGAAATGGGAGGACTGAGGAAGGACTATTCATTGTCCAGATAAACTCAGTAATATGATGATTGCAGCCTAATTACTTTTAGGACTAGAATTGATATTCCATCTCTCATACTTAAGAGAGAGAGGACATTTCCCTGTAAGTTAGCCGTATTAAAATACCTGGATGGCTGAAAATTAGCATGAGAGTGTGAACTGAAGAAGTCAAGATGTATTAAAAAAAAAAAAATCAATCAACAAAATTTAACATCTATATAACTGATCATCTCTATCAGCCTTCTGGTTGTTGATTTCTACAGTAGTTTATAAAATAGTTACCTCTGGACTTTCCCCTGTGTTTTGAAACATTCTTTTCACTAGGTGTTTTATATGAGCAGGGAAATGTAGAAAAACCATCAATGAAATATTAGTAGCAGAAAATGACAGGCTATATTTATTTGACCAGCAATTTTGATTAGTATATTTTATTGCTATAATTAACATAGCAGACCTAGCATTCATGTTTTGAACATTAGAAAATTTTACTTAGTCCCAAGGCAATTTTCAGTGAGGATATTACCCATATCTGAGTATTTTTTACTGAGGATTAAAAAGATACTACTGGGAGCACCCTGGTGGCCTAGTGGTCTAGTATACCCGGGGCGCAATCCCACATACGTCCCAAGGTCCAGAGTTTAAGCCCCAGGACTGGGAGAAAACAACCAATGCAAGCCACTAAATAAAAATAAAGTGCTTCTTTCTCCTTTCCCTTCCTCCCTGACTGCCTGCACCTTTCCTTTAAAAAAAATAAAAAAGACAATGCTTAAAAACTGCTTTTTATTCGCACTCTGGAAAGCTGATCTGCTAAATGAGCACAGCATCAGATTCAAAATGGCAGTGTTAACACAACCATCAGTAAGGCCCCAGGTACTACTCTCATTATTGGAAAATACTATTACATACATTTTGGAGAGGACAAGAAAGCACATACACTTGTGTTTGTTCTAAGGTATTTACAAAGAAGAAAATGAGAAAAGTAAGATTGCTTCCACTAAAAAAAAAAAAAGTTACCATGGGAATGTAAACTGTTATAGCCACAATGAAAAACAGTACGGAGGTTAATTTAAAAAGTTAAAAATAGAATTACCATATGATCCAGCAATTTCACTTTTGTGTATTGATTTAGAGAAAATGAAAAAGAATATCAAAACAAATATCTGCACTCCATGTTCACTGCTATAGTCTTCATAACAAACAAGACATGGAAACAATCTAAATTTTCTATCAGTGGATAAAGATACAGCATGTACATATATACATATATATCATATATATATATTTATACAAAATGGAATATTAAGCCATAAGAAAGAAGGAAATTCCGTTTTAACAATATGGATTGACCTTGAGGGCATTATGCTAAGTGAAGTAAGTCAAAGAAAAATACTGTATGATACTGCTTTTATGTGAAATAGAAAATAGCTGACCGCAGCAGAAAAGTAGGAAGATGTTGGTCAAAGAACACAAACTTTTAATTATAAGGTGAATAAGGACTGAGAATCTAATGTAAAATCATGACTATAGTTGACAACACTGTCTTGTATAGCTGAACTTTGCGAAGGGAACAGAACTTAGTTCTCACCAAAAATAAGGAAATACGTGAGGTGATGGATATGTTAATTAAAAAGGGAGGAGTCCTTTCACAATGTACACATATATCAGATCACCACAACGTACACTTTAAATACCTAACCATTTTGTCAATTATACCTCAATAAAGCTGGGGCTGGTAGAGGACACATACCGTACTGCATTACACAAACTGCAAATCCCATTTAAAGTGATGGCATTTTTAAAGTGAAATTTTTAAACATTTTCAAAAGAATTTCAATTTCGTTTGAAAATGGAGCATCATCCATCTGCAGCACACATGAAAGCATACCATCATATATAACTTCTTTTCTCTAAATGAATCTTAGGTAAAATTGCATATATAATTGGGTTCTCCTGCCCTTTGTTTTTTCAATCCTCTCCATGGCATCAGATACATTACTGTCTAAGCAAATATGAAAATGACTTCACAGTTGATAAATTGTTGGCTTAACTGACAACAATCTCAATATGCATCTTCATCCAGCATCTGTTTTGCAAGCCATATATTTTTAGCTGTGGAATGAATGACTGTCTCTAGCTAAGGAAACTTGAAGAGCTAACCAGAAGTTTATTACCAATTCAGTACTATCCAAACACTTCTAAAATGTCAGCACTGAAGAATATATACACAACCTACAGATACACACGTATTGGGGATAATCCCCGAGACGCCCCCCAGTGAAAATGATGACAATAGACATTCTAAGTGTGATGCTTCTCTCCTTCCCCACAGCAGCCAGTGATACCTTAATGACTAAACAAATCAAATCATCTTTCTTAGTAAAAACTCAATTGTTTCCCACTGTTCTCAACAGGAATATCAGAACTGAGTACTTTTCTCCCACAATGGCATCACTGTCAATCTCATCTAATTCACACTCTGTTGCTGTCTATGCTCCAATTCAGGTACAATGGCTTTTTAATTTTTCAAATGTGCTATCTTCTCCTCCCCACTGAAGGGTCTTTGAAAAAAAAAGAAATGAAAAATACATACACGTCTCTGCCTGTGAAAGTCTTCACTTGGCCAACTGATATTCCTGTTTTATAGGAAATTAGAAATTTCTAGTTGTAAACACTGACTTAGAGTTAATATTTGCTCCCCAACAACTCAGATAATTATTTTTCTTACTTCAGGTTTTATTCTATAGATATTTTCGTATCAGTCACTTCAAAAAATTTGAAAGAAGCATAAATATAAAATGAAGCAAAATCAAATTTTCAAAAAAAAATCTAAAGAATCTGTCTAAAGACTTAGGAGAAAAGATGTAATGCAATATAAAAATTAAGTAAAGCATTCAAACTTATATTTGAACAAGAAAGAAAGTAGGAAAAAGTTAGAAAATAGACCCCTGACAGCCTAAAGAAGTGAAATTTATGGGGAAATGATAAAGGCACCCAACTCCATGGCTAGGTCTGGAAATGGGTGCAGTCAATGATAAGTGGATGCCTCAGATCATTTTTAAGGAAATCATGCAATTTCACCCTGTCACCTGCATCTAAAAGAGTTTTACCTGTGAAAGTATAATACAGAGACTTTCAAAGATTATGCCTATCTTCCATGCTTTTTTGTAAGAGAAAAATAATTTAGTGAGCCAAAAAAAGTATGAATTTTCTAAGCTAATGCTCCTGGATATGGGAAAAGAATGAAGCAAGGCAGGGCAATTTTGTGAAAGAAAACTGAGCCTAGGGACTAAATCTCAGGAAGAACTTCAGAGATTTCACAAATTGGTCAAGCATTCATACTACTTACATTCAATTTGGCATAGAAAATTACTACCCAATTCTATTTTACACAATTTACTAAGTTTTAAAATTAGTTGATTTTTTTTAACTAAAGAATCTGAAGAAAGCTTTTTTGCTTTGATTTAATCTCCTTAAAATATTAAGACTTAGTACTGTACACCATACTCATCCAACTTTTAAACCAGGAAAATCATTTGTCTCATAATTCTTAAAACAAGTCAGTTGTAGAAAGCATAGCAATCATGTCTAAAGACACAGACACATGCTTTTCATTATGATTTACTTTTCAAACTTCCCTGCATGGTATATGCAACAAAATGTACAAATCTTGATAAAATGATGTAAAGTAAAAAAAATAAGTTGGTCACAAAAGATCGTATGTTGTATGATCCCAGTGATATGAAATATTTACAGCAGACAAATCTATAGAGACAAAACTAAATCTGCCGTTTTCAGGGGCTGGGGAAGAACTAGAGTTGAGGTAAAGGTGGGTGGTAATAATGGCAGTAAGGGTGTAGGGTTTCTTTTGGGGATGATGTTCTGAAATGGATTGTAAAATTGCTGTAAAATAGTAGTACAACCCTATGAATAGACTAGAAACCACCTAACTACACACTTTAAATGGATGAACTGTATAATATGTGAAGTAAAGCTCAAAAAACTGTTAAGGAAAAAATGCCATAAAAATTCATTGCAGAACTTTTATAGTATAAAGTTGGAAAACAGCTCAATGCCCATTACTTTTCCACTACAGAAAATAGTGAAGGTATTTTTATTTTCTTCTTCATGCTTTTCTGTACTGCTGACATTTTAATAATAAGCACATCTCTTTAATCAGGAAAAAGACCATATTTTCACTTGAAAAAGAGAATGCTGTACTAGAAATTAGGGTTCTATCACCAAGAGCAGTTCTTGTCAGGTAGAGTTCTAACTGGCTCTAGTTTCTGGCAAGAGAACGGAGGTAAACAGTGAAGGCAGTGATTCCACTAACAATACGAAGGTGACCTCAAGCGTCTGGAAAGACGGGAGAGCCACGACCCGGATGCCCTTTCCTAACACTAGAACTTCTCTGGGAAGGCACATGGCAGCTCCTATGCCACAGGTTGTTTTTCAGCAGGAATCAAATCCAAAGGCATTTCTTGGGTCATAACTTTGAATGCCCATCTATTCAAAGTGGCTCATCAAAAACCAGGCCTGTCCTAGTTAAATAAGGACACTTGTCTCCTCCTCCACTGGGAACCCTGCTGCCCTTGCCCCTCTCATTTTCTTTGCATAATAATGAAACTTCATCAGTGAAACCCAGAAGCAACTTCTATCTCAAACAACACAGGATAACTAGTACCTAAATGTCTAGATTTATTTTTCTGAAATTCAAAAATCTTAAACAATAGTTTTGAATACATAAAAATTAAATAAACTGGGTTTACCTCAAATGGAGTTTATTAAATAGAAGTATAAGTAAAGTTATTGGTGTGAGCTGTCATCAAAGAAAAACTAGTTCCACAAAGTAAACATGATTAATTTCAGTCTTTGAAACATAATTATATCCATAACAATCTGTATCTTCATTTTGCTACTCTTTAAAACTTCGGATTATCTCACACCTTAAACTTATATAATGTTATATAATGCAATGTTATTTCAATTTCCAAAAAAGGAATAGACATAAAGCACTTAAAAGCCTACTTGTATACATACATACATATATATGTATATATAAGGGATTCAATCAATATTAACTATTACTAAATATATATATATATACACACATATATACACACACACAATCTCTACTGGATGGCCATAACTCTGGTATGCCAATTCAAACATGATAGTACGTTGCTTAGAAAAAATAATAGGGTAGTCTGACAAGCAAAGAAAATGAAAAGTCATCACTTACATTGCCAAACTTACAAAAAGTAAGGAAACATGGCCTGCCCTGGCTTAGCAGGTAGGTCCACTGGGCATAGTCCACATACACACCAAGGACCTGGTATCACATCCTGGGGCCCAGGAGAAAACCAAGATGAACAACTAAATAAAGAAAAAACCATAAAATACAGCTTCTTCATGTCCTCTCTTCCTGCCTGCCTGCCTGCCTATTCGTCTTCATTCCTGCCTGCACCTCTCCTTAAAAAAAGAAAACAATAAAGGAAACTTCAGGTGTGTCCTAGTGGCTCAGGTGCTACGCTAGCAGGCTGAGTCCTAAACCATGTAAAGCCCAAGGTCTGGTGTTTGCACACTGGGAGCAGGGGACATGAACAAAATAAACAGTGTAATAAATAATGCTTCTTCCTCCTCTCTCTTCCTTCCTCTCTGCTGCCTTCATTCTTACCTTCCTCTCTCTTAAAAAATTAAAGGAAACTTTAGTAGTTTCATGTTCCTAGCCTTAATCAACAAATGCTGCTCAGTAAAGTACTTTCATCAGAAAAAGGTTCAAAAAATACTTATTGCCATATTTTAGATAGTATTTTTAGAATTTTATTCAATCTATAGGCTTACAGATTATTCTACGTACGTCATTAAACAATTTCCATGCTAAATCCTAATCTCTTACTATTCATTCTCTAAAAGTAGAGGCAGCAGCAATTATTGGTTTTTTTTTAAATGAAAACCAAACAGGGAGAGGGGGAAAAAAACTTCAACACTAGCAACAGCCCAGAAGGAAACACATTATAAAACCCTAATACCAACTGGTACAGCTGAAAGTCTTTCCAATTCATTGTGTGATTGCTGAATTATTACTTTTATATTATCTGTTTATAGTCAGGTGTCTGCCTCACCAGACTTCAAGATGCTCAAACAGAATGTCTGAGCCACATCTGTTCATCTTCCTGTTACCAGCAACCAGCAGTGCCTGATACACAGCAACTGACAAATTTGTTTAAACTGACTTTTCAGAGAATTGATATAACTTAAAGAGAAATCACTGAAGGTAATCTTTGTGCTAGTCATATTCTAAGTACCTTTAGATCTATCAATCCATCTAAATAATGCAAATGGAGAATGAGAATGAACCTACATTTTACAATAAAAAAGCAAGAGAAATATATAAAACCAGGAATATTTAAACAAAGGCAGGAAAAGAAAATTATCTTTAATTAAAAAAAAACAACTATTACGTGGATGGGGAGGTGGGGTTCCTATAAAGGCTAATTCAGTATATTATAAAGAAATAACTCAGAATATATAGATCTACATCTGAACTTAGAGTAATGACATAGACCACAGATATACATATAAAATGTTTACCAAGGTAATTAGCTCATTTCCAAAGGAGATTATAATTTAGGAATTTTTCAGTAATAATAGTTTAAACTTAAAAAAACCTGTCTTATCAATGTTTGTAAGCAACTACTTCTAAAGTCTTCTAAAGGTCTTCATTAAACAAACAGGCCTTGTCTTCAGGTTTTACCCTTCTTTCCTTTCATCTGTATTTAAAGGGGAGAAAATATAAAAATCTGCAAGAAAAACCTCAGAAATCATCTTGTCTCTGACAGCAAAGAAATCGCCCATTCTATTACCAATAATTTTGTCAAAAAGTCATCTGACAATTATCAGATTGCAGTTGAATCGTTATTACTGCGGAAGATAAGCCTATTCAATATGCCAATGAGCAGCTTATGCCTTATTTGTTTCAAAAGGTTAATTCTAATAAGATGAGTTGATTTAGGGAAGCTAAAAGGGAAAAAATACCATCTATGATTACTCTTGGGAACCTTTGCAGGTCCAATTTTACATAATTTTATGGAAGCATTCATAAAGTGCCACAAATGCAACATTCCTGGAATCAGATTTGTTATCCACTGTCCAACATTACCATTCCTCCTCTTCCCTCTGGCTAGTGGTACCATCTACCACAACCAAACTGACATACCTGGCAATCATCTGAAAACACCATTCTCTCATCCCTAGCCTGCGCATTATATCTCACTGACATGGAGGAAAGAGGTTGAATTCTAAAACTAGATCTGGGTATAAATGCCACTGTCCAGCTGTAGGCCTTTGGGCCAGTTCAGTGATGTTCTGTAAGTCCCCATCTCACCTCTAAAACAAGAATACTACCAATTTACCAGTAACGTATGTACCAATCAGAACCTGCACAAAAGGGATGTACAGAAAAGACATCAAGATTCCTGCCTCAGAAGTGCTTTAACAACTGAATGGGAACACAGTAGGTCTATTAATAGTAGGCACCAAATAAAGTAGGCATACCCTCTTCACTCCACTCCTTTTCTCCTTATACTCTACCATTTCAGACCTCATGTTTCTCACCATTGTTATCTTACTAATGTCCTGAAATAAAATTCATGCTGTAACTATATGTTAACCAATCCAACACACCTGTCCTAAAGTACAAACCTGATCATATCAAACGTTTATTTAGCATTATTCAATGACTCTGGCACTAACGAGCAACATAAAACTCACTCCTCAGGAAGGACACATGGTCCTTTCCAACCTGGCTAGTCCTTATCTCTTACGATTTCTCTCCTGCCATAGAAACTCTTATGCCCAATTCAGAGCATATCCTATTGGTTGTTTCCCAATTGCTCCATGCTCTCATGACTCCAAGCCTATCTAGAATTTTCTTTTATCACTATTGAGGACTAGTAATTCTACAAAACATAGCTCAAGCATCATCTCTTCAAATCTTTCCTTGACCTTAGAATTTTCTTTGGTATTCCAAAGATCACTCTGCATAATTAAGTCACGACATTTCATAAACTGCATTCTACTTTTGCTGACCTTGTTTCTAAAAGCTCCAGCCCAACTGTAAAATCCTGGAAGGCAAGGGTTAGTGTTATTCACAGGGCCTAGCATAATAGCACTAGCCATGCTCAAAACATGTTTGATGGGCTTTGTGATACAGCCTTAATACTGCAATCTGTAAGACTGAAAAATAAGTGTCGCAGTAAACAAAGTATTTCCAAAACTTTTGAGGTTAAAAAAAAATTAAATTCAAAACATCTTAAAACAATTAAAAAATTATGGGATAAAATTCATATAATGTTCCTGTTGGAAGGTATGTCATTCCAAATTATCAACAAAAATAGAATTTTAATATTTATAGTTATTTTAAAAATCTAAAGAACATTTCAAACATAAAAATATCTTTGATTATGTTCTCTTTTTATAGCCAAATCAATCTCAGAGATAAAAATATTTGTACAAGACATTGTGCAAATTTACCTCCACCAATCATCAAAAGGATTGACTTTATAGTTTACTTAATCCATAACTATTATCTGCAAAACTACCATAATACGATTGATAAATAATAAGTATCAGTATGGATACTGTGCTTTAAATGTACTTATTTAAAATCAAGTTCATTTCCATCAAAGGGAACAGATAAACTACAGCATTTGGTATAAAAGGAAGAACACTAATTCAACTCTTTTTCAAAATGTTACAACATGTGATCTGTGTTTCTTAAATTCCAAATATAACTCACTGTACTTAGCACCTCCAGTACTTTTCAGTATATTAGATAATTGCACACCAAGTTAAAAACAAAATAAAGGAAAACATTCCTGCCACCCACCCAATTCATAAAAAAATGGAAATATTAAACACACACAGAGTACCTTGTGAAGGCAAGCATGCCTTGCCCCAAAGGAAGACGTTTTTCTTAATTTAAAAAATTTTGTTTGCAGATTTATATGATTAAGGGAGCAAGGGAAAAGGGGAGAATTATGTGATTACTGATTTGGCAAAAAAGATGGGTTAGTAATTTTCAAATGCTGTTCTGAGAACCAAGTGGGTGCCTCAATGATTATAGGCTCTAAAGCCCCACATTAATCAGAGACGCTCCATCTTAATTTTTGTCTCATTATACAGTGAGCTCCTGAAAAATTTTGCTTGAACAATGATTTTTTTAAATCTAAAAATAACAGGATATTAACAATATTTTATAGATAACACTACCATTAATGTTTAGTAATAGTTAAAAAAATAAGCATCCAATATGGAAAAAGTTTTAAAAAGTAATAAACAACAAGAAGTAGAAAATAATCTCTGCCTTAATAAATAAGCTTGTTTCATTAGTTTCTGATCAGAGATTTTTTAGAATTTGTTTAGAAGAGAGTAGATGATTTTAGGAAAGAATTGGCTTTGAGACCAAGGTAAACAGCTGTTGAAAGCAAAAATATACGTTTAAAATGAAAAGACATTACTGAGTATGTCTGTTTAGGGACGGGAGACAGCCCACAAAATAATACTGGGATAGGGCATATATCTACTATCCTACTTTGGGAACTACAGAAAAAGTATACCCATTCCTTAGGATATTTGATTCTTAGCATCTGCCTCCTCCCAAGCCTCCACTTCCAAGCCACTCAATTACATAAAAAATCAGTTACTTATGAAAGCCTAAATAAATTAGACTATAAAGAACATCAACCATTTACATGTTTTATTTTCTCTGATGAAAATTCTAGGGAGCCTCTTTGGCAATGACTTGGGCCATGATGCAGAAAATGGCTGGGAGGGACCAACTTTACCACCTTTCTCTCTCTTTCCTCAGTACATGGGATTTCAGGTTGAATTGTGACTGAGAAGGTAATAAAGTTCAAAATCATCTAAGAAGAATAATTAAATCTTTTTCCCTTACCAAAATGCTTGTGTAGCTAGTGAAATGACAGGCAATTTTCTACTGCCAAATTTTCTATAACGTGGAAATTACAACAGAGAATGTAATTGAGTCTCTCTACATTAATACTCATTAATTTCCAAAGATCAGAAGAAACATTAATTAGCATTTGCATTTTGAAAACAAATTATATCACTACACACCTGTAAAAACAATCCTTTCCATTTGGCCAAAAAAATTACTGAAAAGATGAATAATAATTTTAACGTCTTTAAATTAGTAACACTGAGTTTCTATTACCAGTGGATAGTCTTTGGAAGGTTTAGAAATAAACTAAAAATAGTTTTAGTGAAGCCAGATTCACTGAGACAGAAATACTCTCTCTAATCTTTGGCCCTTTATTTTATTATGTAGTTGACTATTTAATAAGATATTAAGAATCACAGTTTTAGTTTCTTCCTTAAAACTATGGTGACAGAAAGAAATTCTGTATCTATAGTAGAATGCCAATAAAATACTAATGCCTGCAAAAACAGTACAGTAACTTGGAGAGATGACCTACAAAGAAGATTATACTAACAAGCAGATTTTTCTATGCTATTTTCTGGACTTATTGGTAAAGTAGAAGCTCCAATGGCTTATTTACTCAAAATAGATAATAAGGTATAAGAGCCACCTACAAATTTATAGATATTAATTTCTTCAAAAGATCTAGCATAAACCACCTACACATAGGCATAATTTAACAATAAGATCCCAAATAAACCACCTACACATAGGCATAATTTAACAATAAGATCCCAAAATGTCTTCTTGCTCTGAAACTCATATTTTAAATAGACTAATACATGGACCAGATGCTGTGATTCTTTTTAGAATAAGACAAGGTTTAAATGAAATTCAAAAATCAAAACTTCTGACATTCTCTACCTTTGACAAAACATAAATTTTAATCTGACTAAATATTAAGTCCTTTCTCCTAAAACATATTATCTTTGTTTATGGCACATTAAATAGCATCAGGATCCTACTAAATATTCAACAAAGTCAAGAATAATCATTTGTATTTTTATATATGAAATTTACTATATGATTATAAAATATATCTCCACAAAGAGAAGACCACACGAGTATATTTCTTCTGTTTTAACAAAAAAAAAAAAAAAAAGCCAAGCCAAGACACTCTGACATATATACAGCTTTTAATCCTTATATTTTGTTGTTGTTTTTAAACTGATTTCTACAGATCTAACAAACAGGCAGTGTCAGAGGACGTGCAATTCATGGCTTGTACCATCTGAGGGCACTCTTAAAACCTTTAAACAACTTTAAGAATCAAATTTGTATCTACTAGGACAAAGCAGACATAGTCTTTAAGTTTCTGGGCTCCGTAGTAGCTTAAAAACATTTCAATAAAAAAATGAGATGATAAATAAATATATGATTTCTATAACAGTCTACTATCTAGGTCTCATGTCCTTGCAACAAAAATTGAGTTTCTAAAGCAGGATGAACACAATGAAATAACTTCAAATGAGAGGGTTAAAAAATAACTAATCTCGTAAGATTATCTCTCTAGGTTATATGTTTATTAACAAACAAAAGTTCACGTTTTTGTAGAAAAGATTAGAAATTCAAGAATTAATTCAATACGTATGATTTTTAAAGTCCAGAAAAAAAAACAACTTTAATATATGGCATGAGTTCAAAAACACAAGTAAATCATGGACGCCTTACCTGTTTCCTGTGAATTCAACACTTCTAAGGCATGCATCATGGCACTTGCGAAGACATTGGCATCCTCTTTGCTGCCAAAGTTGAGACCATACACCTGTCTAGCATCTCGCCATTGGTGGAAGGTCTGTGTAGCTTGATTGTACTTCAACCCTTTAGGAATGGCACAATTTATCACCACCTAAAAAACAGTAATTCTTTATAACAGCAAGCTAATAACTGGCAAAACTGAGAAAGTCAACAAATCTTTATTGGATATATTCATTCAAAGCTATTCCTGCCAGGCTCTGGCAAAAAATGCTTAAAACAATTATCTAGGGTAAAAACAATCTGAAACAGTCTGGTGGAAATTAACCTACCTGACGGTTATAAAGGTCTGGCCCTAAGACAGTAAATCAACAAAAGAAAACCCATATCCCTCATTAAATATATTTTAATACATTTAATGAATTATTATAAATTTTAAAGGATATAAAACGTACGTATAAATTCTCTGACAATTCCCACATAGCCAAAACCCCAATTAAGAAATAGGAAGTATCTCCTTAACTCTTCCCAAATCTCAAAGGGTACTAACTACATCATGCCAGTTTTGCACATTATAAATAATATAAATTATATCAACAGCATTATACTTTCTGTATTATAACACACCTGCCTTCTTTCCCTCAAAATTACAAAAGTCTCTATTTGTTGCATGCAGTTGCTTATTCTTTCCCATTGCTGTATATTATTCCATTGTATTAAACATATTTATCCATTCTTCCATTAATGAACATTTGATGATTTGCAGTGCAGGGCTATTAAAAATAATGATGTTACCAATATCCTACCAACTGCCTTTTGGTGTACATGAGCACATGCTTTTGGCAGACCAGTATCAAAACTGTTACGGGTCATATGTATGGTCATGCATTGCTTAATGATGTTCTGGTCCATGATGGACCACATACATGACAATGATTCCAATAAGCCACACCGCATAGTCCAGGTGTGAAGTAGACTGTAACTCTACTTTGTGTAATTACACTCTACAGCATTCAAAGACGAAATCGCCTAACAGCGCTTTCCTCAGAACATACCCGCATCGAGTGACAAAAGAATGTTACCTTCAACTTCAGTAGGAAACTCTCAAGTAGCTTTCCAAATTGGTTCTATCAATTTTCACTTCCACAGCAGAACACAACAGCTTGTATGATGTGTGCAACACAGTAATTGTATGGTCAACTTTTTTTTTTTAATCAACTCTGGTGGGTATGAATACTGCACATCTTTGTGGTTCCAGTTTACATTTCCCTGATTAATGAGATTTAGGACTTTTTCATGGCTATCTAGATAGCGTCTTACTAAGTATCTTCTTAATGAATGCCTGCTTAATAAAATCTCTTAACCACTGTCCACTAAGCTGTTCATTCTTTTTTTTTTTAAGAGTCCTTTATATATTCTGGATATGACCCCTCCTCCCTTCAATGGCATGTTCTTTTAGTCTCTTAATAGTGTTTTTTGATGAAGTTCTTAACTTCCATGCATTCAGATTCAGTCCAAATTGGCAATCATATCCTTTATAGTTAATGTTCTTGTAAGCTTTTAAGAAATGTTTCTGAATACTTGAGAACATCACCCCCATATTATCACATGGAAGCTTTATTGTTTTAACATTCAATTTCCATCTCCAATTTAACTGGAATTGATTTATGCCTATGGTGTGAAATATGGCTCAAGTTTCTTTTTTGTTTCAGGAAGAATGTTCACCTGACCCAGAACTTACTGGTAACTGTGCTGCAAGTTCACCTTTTTCATAAATCAGGTATCTGAATGGCTCCACTCTGTTCTACTGATCAGTATGCCTATCTCTGAGTTGACAATGCGGCATCTTAATTAGTGTAGCTGTATTCTAAGTTTTGAGAGTCACCAGAGTATGCACTCCTAGTTGCTTCTTAATTATTGCTTTGACTATCTTACTCCTTTGTATGCTACTATAAGATTATATTTAGATGGTTAAATCTGTGTTAGCCAATCTGCCAGTCACTGATTTTAAGTGGAGTGTTCAGTTCTGTTCATTTACTAAAAATTCAGATTTTTCTTTTGGAGTTCATTATTACACCCTCTATTAGTTTCCTAGTTATATATGTTTTCACTGCTGTTTCATGGTAGCTCTAAAAATCACAACAGACATCTTTTCTTTTCTTCTTTTTAAAGGAAAGGTGCAGGCAAGAATAAAAGTGTAAACAGACAGGCAAGAAGAGAGTGGAGGAAGAAGCACTTATTTATTAAGTTGTTCAACTTGGTTGTTCCCCCGGACCTGCTCTAGACATGGGTCCTTAGAATGTATGGGGACTACGTCTGGTGACCTTATCCACTAGGCCACCAGGGTGTGCCTACAACAGACATCTTAAAATTATCAAAGATAAATAAACAATTTTACCCTTTTCTTAACACACAAGGACTTTACAATAGCACCTTTCTCTCCTCCCATAGCCATCCTGGGACTCTTAGGCTATTTTTATCAGGTAGTTTAATAAGTCTTTTTTTTTTTTTTTTCTTTTAAATCCCATGAAATACTAATAGTTTTATACCATTAATACTCATTTAAGGTTTACCCAGTATTTATACTTCCTGCTGCTTTTTACTCCTCCTGCCCTCTCTAAGCTTCTGTTGGGACCATTTTTAATCTTAAAGAACACACTTTAGAACGTCTCTCAATACAGATCTTTTGGTGAAGAATTCTCTCCATTTTTGTTTGTCGGAAATTATTTTTATTTCCTCTTATTTCTAAAGATTATTTTTATTAGCAAGACATTTTAAGTGGTCTCTTGTCTTGCAGTGCTTTGAAATCCACTGCCTTCTAGTGAGAGGACAGCTTATTATTGTTTCTTCTTGTATTTTTTATTTTTAAAAGGGAGGAAGAGGAAGAATAAGCATCTTTATTTAGTTATTCACTGAGATTTTTTGCTCAGGTCCCAGTACTTGAACCAGGACCCTTGAGCTGAACCACCAGGGCATACCCTTATTGTTGTTTCTTTAAAGTTGTCTTTTTATCATTGACTGTAAGAAATCTACCTTAAATTTACTTTAGAGTGATGTTAATACAATATGATGGATTTATATGTAGTTTCATTCTATTTATCCCACTTAAGGCTTTTATAGCATTCCTAAGTTAATGTTCTTTTATCATTTTTGAAAATTACTGTTTGTTATCTCATCAATTACTGGTCCTGTACCATTATTCCTTCCTCTTCTCTGGAACTCCAATTAAATATACATTATATTTTCTTATGTATTCCTTGTCTCTTTTCATTGATGTATATTTTCATCTCTCAAAATATCTTAGCCTTGGTCTGAATATTTTCTTCTGAACTAGATTCTGATTTTTTAGTTCTTTTTAGTCATTTCTAATTTACTGGAAAACTCATCACTGAATTGTTAACAGCAATTATTTAATTTTCCATTAAAGATTTCCATTTGGTTCATTTTTCAAGCTTCTCATTTTCTGCTAGTATTCTCAATCTTGTCTTTTAAATAAATTAAAAATATTAACAATGTTTTAAATATATTAAGCATAGTTATTTTAAAGTAATTTTCTGATAATCCCATTAACTGGTTGCCAGGTGGGTTTGTTCTGTTACTGTTCTTCTTATCTCCTTGGAGGGCTGGTTATTTTGATTGAGTGCCAGTATTCATGCACAATTTTATGGAAATGTTGAGGTCTACAATGATGTTATATTTTTCCAAGAATGATTTACATTTACTTCTGGCAAGCAACTAGGGAAACTAACAATCTCCAATCACCTTAATCCAAAGGCGATTAAAATGATTAGCGGCTGGGTTTCAGCTCCTTTAATTTTGAGTCAACCTTCTTCCCAGAACACAGAACTTCTGGACACCAAATCATGGCTTGGAGGATTACCAAGATAATGCACCCCTCATCAGCAGGCCCATGGATCTGCCAAAAGCTCTGCTAAACTTCTCAGTCCTCTCTTTCAAAAACTGACCTATGTCCCTAGGTAAACAAAGTTCCAAAGCTGGGCTTACTTCTCTGGTTTTTTTTTTTTTTTCAAATCATGGACCCATAATACTTTATTGTCATCTACTCTACGAGTAGATATTTTTTTCTTTTTTTAATATTCCTCCCAATTGTTTTAGTTTTCAGCTTTCTTTGTATGTAAATTTAGCTCTCTCTACATAAATTAACTTCATCTACCAAAACCCAAACTTGAAATTATTTTTGAAAATATGATATCCTCTTAAAGATATTTATGCTAAGTCAAATAAGTCAGACAAAAAAGGACAAATATTGTATGACCCCACTTACTTTAAATACCTAAAGTAGTCAAATTTATAAAAATCAAAATAGAACGGAGGTTATTAGGGGCTAATAAAGAAAATGAAAAACTTTCAATGGGTTCAGAGTGCTGGTTTGAGATAATGTAAAAAGTTCTGGATATGAACAGTGGTGCCTGTTACATAACATGAATATGTCTAATGCCATTTAACTGTCCACTTAAAAATAAGAAAACAAGGTAAATTACATTTACCTTTTCAACTGTTCAATACTGGAATGTTAGAAAAAGTTGAGGAAATTTACAGAACTAAAATTATATCTTGTCTATGAAGTCATCCTTGACTTTTTTTCCATCTTATCAACTGATGATCTTTTATGCCTCACTGCACTATGATTTACATTTATATAACTGGTACATTTCAACTTTACAAATAAATGGCATGTGATTTTTTAATAGCTCTTACTACAGAAAATCTTTATTTAATAAGTTACAAGTTGCCACTTAGAATCCATTGATCATCATTAAGAAATGCAACAAAATGCTCTGGAATGAAAGAAAAACAATTATGTATTAGATTTATTCCTTAGATACACTATCATTTTTATTATTTTAAATACTATCTTTGTAAAATGGTATTTTCTAGTGGTTTCTTGATAGTTATAAATCAAATGCTGCTAATTTTCATCTACTAATCTTATATCTATATCCAGAAACCTTGCTAAACATTCTTATTAGTTCTAATATTTTTATCTGCAGATATTCCTGGGATTTTTCATGCAGACAAAGACATTATCAGTGAATAAGATCAGCTGTTTCTGCTTTTTCAGTCTCTTTAATTTCAACTGCTTCGTGTTCATATCATTAGGTTACCTCCTCTGGTAAAAACAGATAAAAATGCATCTCTTATGAATAAAAACATCAGTATTTCATACAGAAATTTCCTGACATATAGGTTTTTATTTTTAAATATTCATTCCCTTATTTTGGGGGTGCCAATTTAGATACTTTTAGGATTGTTCATCAGTACTATGAAATGACCAATCCAATGAATTCATCAAAAATTTGTTTACTTTTCAGTTATTCATTTAGAATATTGTATTAAGAAGATTCAGTCATTTCCACAAAGCTTTAGTTGTTGAGTTTTCATTTTTTCTCTATCACTGCATCTTAGGGAGTATTAGATTTTTTTCTGGTCTAACTCACTACTGGTCACTCTTCTGGAGGAAGCATTCAGTACAACTTGACGACCAACGGAGCAGTGAGGGGTTCCTGGTACAGAAAGTGTAAAGACCAGGGTAGGGCACACAGGCCAGAAGAAGGGAGGCTAGAGAAGAGAACAGAGTCAGGGGCAGGGCACTGGGAGAAACAAAGGCAGATGGCAGTCTGAAAGGGCAGAGAGAGAGACAGGCTGCAACAGTAGACTATTATAGGTAAACTTGCTATATTTAGTGAAGTATTCTTTCTGCAGATTCACTTAGTTTATGAGTTTCTCTACAGAGAAGAACTGCATTTGTTTTTGCCAGGTGTCCAAGAGTTTCACTGACCTGCAACTAGTATTTGTTAATTTCCTGACTTGGAGGTTTGTTAAATTCCATTTTTCACAGAAGTTCCAAAGTCAGTTAGGAGAAAAATAAACTCCTTTGTCTCCCCGTGCTGATCTTTTTATGAAGTCCAACTCCTCGGAGCCCAAGTTTTATGCAGAAATAATAGTTTCAAACTCTAGTGTCTCCGATGCCCACAGTCCCTATATGCACATATGACAAATCTCAGTCACGGTACTTCTTGATAATCTCTATCCTAAAACACAAGGCTGCCGTCTACTGTTTACACATTACACCAGGTGTTTCCTAATGGAAACTAGGGCTCTAACTTTTTTTAAGAGTCTGGCTGAAAATTTGTTACATTATTTTCCTTCATATGTTTAACTTTGGTTGAGTCTACTATCTTACCAGAATCAAAAGTATTTTATATATTTATTCTTTATAAAAGTTCTCGCTGCTATACTCATCCTGTAACACCCTATCTACACTTGCCTCTAGCTAACGCTCCTGATCCGTTAAGACCTAAGAAATCAAGTCATCAGATAATCGTCACCTTTCTAAGAAACCCAGAGCAGTAAAAGCTTGGTAGTCACCCCACATGGGACTCACGAAAGTCTAACAACTATTCCAGCAACCTTAATACCTATAATTTTTCTACCATAAGATAACAATATTTTCTAAAACCATACTTTAAATTTCTTTCTCTACCACCATACCCCATACCTTTGACAGGAAATTAACTCCTTAAACACACTATCTTTGACTTAAGTGGTATTTCATAATTTTGTTTGTCCTAAATTTAATTTATATTCTAAAACCTAGTTAGTTGGAAGGACAGATAGTCTAAGGAATATTCATAATTGAAAAACTCCTATTTATATTTTTGTACAATGAATTTTAAATCCTCATCTAAATTCAAGCTTCATGAAAGGTGGAAAGGGGAGAAAGACAAACCTATATCTAATTTTTCCCCAAGGCGTTTTAAAACATGCTTTATTTTATGGAATATATCAAGTACTTTTACAACAACACATTAGCTCTAAGAATTTAATGGACCCTTACCTGATGGTCCTGAATCTTCCTGCCCACCACTCTGAATGTGTTGTTGCCTGTGTGGTGATAGATATGAACTCTGCTAAATCCAGTCGAGCCACCAGCTGGCACCCATTTCTTATTGGCATCATCATAAACCATTACAGCAGCTCTTGCTTGACAGATACTCTGTTCACTGTTTAATTAAAAAAAAAAAAAAAAAAAAAAAAGGGCTGGCTTAAAATATTTAAATATACTAAGTTTCCCACATAGCCATAGAAACCAGTTATTCAACCCAGCAATCAATCAACAATTAGTGCTTTACCCGCTGCTAGAAACAACAGTGAGCAAGAAAAGACAGAGACTTTCTCCTCTATGGGTATATCTAATGGGAAAGACAGAACAAAATATGAAGTGTAATGAGGAACTAAAAGGAGATATGGATCCATGAAACACTTAAGACAAGCAACACAAAAATATTTTCTTCTAACTCTGATTATCTAATACTCTCATAAACTGAAGACTACTATCAGTATAAATCATCATTTGTCTATATCCTTATATAATTGGTGAGCTATTTATTATTATTCCTACTTTAATGGCAAAAATATTTTTATCATCAGGATTGCTTCCCAGATTGCTTCACTAATTTGGATAAGCTCTATCTGCCTCTTGAGCTATGGAGTAGCCACTAATAATCAACGGATAGCAATGCGACGAAGACTTTAGTTCCACTTGAGCAAGATGACATTCTATGTTTCAAATTTCTTCATTTAAAAATGAAAAAAAAATTAAATGGGATAATTTCTAAGGGTCCTTCTAGATTTTAAAGTTTAACCATCAGAGAAAAATATTTGGGAAGATCAATTCCATGACAAAATCTTTAAGCCTCAGCTTCATCTCAATTATCTGTTACCAAGTTGAGACTAAAACATACTAACAAAATACAGAGATGATCTTAATTTAGTATTAAACAACAGTCTTATCTTTTAAATATTCCATGAATTAGGAAACGAGTGATTCAAACTTTATTTCACACCGTATTTTATTTTTTTTAATCAAATACCAACAGTGAGCAACAGAAGAAAACAGGTACATTAACTATGCTGATAATTAGCCCAATTAAAATACTCAGTCTCACATATGACTTATCAGATAAGATGCTTAAAAAAGTGTAAGTACTAAAAGTAGTTCATGGCAATGCTCCTAAGTAGATCACCCAACCCCATCTTTAACAAAGCACTGTTCATTCCACCAATTTTAGTCTCAAAGATTTAAACAGTAAAATTAGGTGGATTCTTCCCCGATATCCTCAGAAACAAACAGTGACTTTCACACCCTCCCCTCACGCTACTGAAGCTGCCCCACTGCTCAAAGATATGTGTGTTACTCGACTTGTCATGTGTCTTGATGACAGAGGTCATGGGAAACCTAAAGAGGTCACAGTACTTAGCAACAAAGTCACTCAGGATAGTGGAGTTGTAACTGTTTATAATGCCCACTAGGAAATCTTATAAAAACTAATTTGCAACAATATTTGTATGGCATAAGTACTGAAAAAAAACCAGTGGTATGGTCTAAATTGTTCTAATGCACTCATATTTTAGGCAAAACAGTTCTGGGAATAAAAACAAGCCAACGGCTAAAGTTTGGCTTATTTTTAAAAACTTAATAAAAAAGCATGTTTCAGCAGAGTATATGAAATCTCTTCATCACTCTTAACAGAATACTTAAATGACTATATAGACACAGATATAGCTATATGTGCAATGCTAGAGTAAATTAAATAAGCTAAGACAAAGGACTCATGCCATACAATCCAAGAAAGTAATTCACTAACTACAAATAGAAACAAATGTCTGTAAGTACAGAATTATATTTTTCAGTTTTTAAAAATTAATATTTTGGGAAATGCATTCTGTTTCCCAAGATTCAAGAAAGACTGTGTCTTCAAAAAGTCCCAGCAGGATAATATAAGCTAAGTACTCATTAAATCCCTATTTGTAAATTAAGTCATACCATGTATCAAAAAAAAAAAAATTCAAATATAGAAAATCTAAAAGCTGGAGCATTATGAAATAATATACCAATTTTTTCCTCTATCCTTTTCTTCCCCAGTGCTATATGGCAAGTTGCTGGAGGTACTCTAAATATTTGAAGCACATCATTAATTGAATAGCTTGACTAGTACCAAATCATGATATATATATAAACCATTCAGTCAGTCACCAATCAAATGTCTAGTCACTCTTATTTCCCTGGGAAAGCTATAACCATAGAAACAAAGACATCTGCAAATGAACATATCTCAGTATGCAAGGACAAAAATGTAAAAATTAGTTCATCTGTTTTCTAATGAAAATGAAAAGTAATCTTCAAAATGAAATATTCTGATACAAATTCAACTCTAAATAAAGCAAAGAAGCACCAAGAGAAGTCAAAAGGGAGAGGGGGAGAAAAATAAGATGTGATTAAGAGCTGAGGTAATACTGGAGAAATAGTAATAACCACATAGGAACGTGGCAAGCTGTGAAGGGAGAAGTTAAGTCCAAATATCTCTGTAGTGCTAGAAGACATGGGTCCTGAGAGAAACTTCGTGTCTTCCCTAAGGCCCAGTCAGGAAGGGATGGCACTGCTCATGGGCCAAGAGTCTTAGTGACAAAACAAGACTTTCCATTCCTTTCCACAGCATCTGAGGACCTCTCTTCATTTAAGACAGATATCCTGTAGTAAAATTAAAAATAAATAAAAAGAATTGGCCCTAGTTTCAGTTCCTGACACAGAGCTACTAAACCCCTTAGAATATCCAGAATCTAAAGCGTATCTTTGGTATGGTAATGAAATAGTTCTAGACCTCAAAATAAGGGCGGGTGGCTAGAAATACGCAGACAAGATTACAGAGGATTGAAATTTGTGGCCTCACTCCACTCCACTCCCACTTCTGAGGAGGGAAGGGCCAGAGATTGGGGTCACTCATCAATGATCGTAAAACACCCAAACTCACATCAAGGTTCTGGCAAGGTGGCATGCCTGAAAAGGGTGCCTGTATCTTGCCCGGCGCAACATTCCCATTGGCTGTTCGTTCAGAACAGCAAAGCACTTTTCTGAGTTCTGGGAGTAGCTCAAGCAAATTACCAAACCTGAGAGGCAGGGGGAAGTCCTGGGCACCTCCAAATCTGTAGTCACTCAGGTCTAAGTACTGGTAGCAACTACTTGCAGCTGGCATCTGAGGTGGGGAAGTTTTGTAGACCTGAGTCTTTTAACTTGTAGGGTCTGCTAACTCCAAATAGTATAGAATTGAAGTGAATTGTCAAACACCCAGTTGGTGTCGAAAAACAGGAGAAATGGTAGTTGATGTGTGAAGAAAATCATTCATATACCAACTGTGATCATAGGTGTGTACAAAATAAGCCAGTGGTACCCAGTTTTGGATTTCAGAGACCGAAAAACTTCAAAAGTAGATCAATAATACATATAAATCAATATATAATTGGTTCACAATATTTTGGCCTACTCTCCAGGTAGGAAACTTGGTGGATGGGTGGGGAGAGCCCACAGTCACTTGTTCAAATGAAGATATTTGGGGACTTAAAAATCCCAAAATAAAGACAATGTAATAATTGGCTTTCTATACAATTCTCTACATTGCCCATAATTCTTTCTTCCTAATTCTTCTGGTACAGTAAAATACACTTAAGGACCTGCTATAAATAAAGTATGACTGCTCTTAAGCAATAGAATAATAATAGGGAAAGCTTACAGGTTCTTCTGAAAAAGAGAATTTTTAACTGAAAGTCAATGAACAAATTTCAAAATGCACATCCATGTCCAGTGTTTAGAGAAAAATGACATGGAAGGAAGGCAAGAACTAAGAACTACAATTACTGATGAGTCAAAAAGAAAATGAAGATCTAAAAAGCACAGCAAAAGACAAAAATTTTATAATCTTTATGCTACCATTCTACCTGCAGAGCCTCAAAATAAACGCCTAGTCAAAGTCTTCAACATTGTGAGTCAGTAAAGGAACTACACAAAAGATTAAATTAGTAAATTACTAAGCTATAGTTTTGTGAAGCTGGGGCACTAAATTAGCTATAAGCAAAAAGTTCGTTTTAAGATCTAATGTAACTGGTATATATAGTTGGTTACAGTTCATCTTCCTGATGTTAATTTTGGTATTTTAAAATGAAATGGTATCAGAAGCACAGTGACAACCGGTTTTTAAAAATGGTATAAAAGCCACTGATACTACATTGCAATCTGTGTCAGGTAACTTATTTCTGAATATGGTCAAATTCCCTGACCAGGTATTTACGATGGCAGAGAATGCTTGCCAAATTCTGTCTGCATAGGTATCAGGGAATAAAGGCTTCCTGGTATTTAAGCAGAATAAGTATTGCTTGGTCGTTCTTGTACATATTACATTTATTCAGGTTACAATACAGCTGTCTTTGAAAACAGCAATTGCCTTTTAAAGACACTAGTCATTACTCATTAACTGACCAACGAAGTATGAGTATGAGAGTGCCTAGCACATAGTAGGCATTCTTTAAATGCTCGTTCAATACGTAATTTCAACTAACAAAATCCTACTCATCAAGATTTGGATCAAATGCTATTCTTTCTGTTAAGTCTTTCTGGGGCCCCCAAAGCCAGATTTAATGGCTCTCTTTCTCAGAGACCCTGTAGTGTTCATTAAAAACAAGGAGAACTTTCTATGAGGAAGCAATAATTTGAGTCACTGGAAGGAGTTGAGGTTTTACTCAAAGCGCACTGGGACATCACAAGAGGGCCTGAAGGAGAGACCATGACAGACACTTTTAAAAGACAAAGGCAGGAGGAGTAGCTATGGATGACAACTAGAATTTTACTGATACTCCCAAAATAGTATGTGACATGCTGCAAAGTATATCACTACAGGAAGTCAAGGTCCTAACTGGTTTATTTTTCTTCAAATCTCTAATATACAACACAGAAACTAGTATGTCTTAAATTATTAAAGTCTGCACAAGAACGTAAACTATACTACCAACTTATTAGAAGATTTATCCTAAGAAAGAGAATCAGCAATATACTTGTATGACACTGAATCATTCTATGAACTCAGATGTCAATAATTCAGAAGATAAAGTAGTAGGAAAAATTACTTCAAAAGGTTGGGAATTTTAAAGATAGGATTTCCACCTCATTCGCTGCTGTCATTTTTCTGTTGTTGTTCAAGCCTGCTGTTTTATAATAGTTCAAGCATTAAAGAAGCATAGCATAAACACAATATAAATTTCAATTCAACTCCATAAATATTGCTCACATCTATAATCTACAGCTCCCAGAGTCTACTAAAATTGAGATAGACATTCTCAGTTATGAAAGACTATACACTCAAATCAATAATACGTATTTTTCTCAAAGAGGAAAGCAAACAGTAAATTGCATGTCTTGTATTGTAGTAAGCGCTAGAAGAATCATAATGAGTACTTTTTCTCTGACCTCTCCACTGGAACAAGTCGTCCTGCAAACCTAGAGGTCACTCCAGAATCCACCCTGCCACTTACTCTCCCCGCCCCCACCCATGTACTCAGTTGCCAAACTTGTCAGTTCTACTGCCTGCAGACTTCTAAATTCATTAGTCCCCATAGTTCACAATGCTCAGAAGCTTTAATCTGGGCCTTCCCTAGTAGCTCAACTGATTTATTTCCACAATCTCCTAACTGGTATGTCTGACTGCAATCTTCCTCCCTCTACTCAGTGCTTCCAGAGGGATATTTTTTCTAAATCAAACCTGATCATGTCACTCTTCTGGTTAAGAAACTCCAAAAACTCATTTCAGTTTAAACTCTGGCTTCAGAGTATGGCATACCAGGTCAACTGTGATTTGGTCGCTGCCTTCCTCGACATTCATTTTTTTGCCCCAAATATTTAATGAGCATGAGTAATGTGTGCCAGAAACTATCCCACTGCACCATGCTAGTGGGGCACATGAGTATTCAAAATAGTCCAAAGTCCCAACATCACAGGAAAGAAACCATACTTTTATACACTGTACATCCTTTAGCTCTACCAAATCTCTTGGCACATTTCTTCTCCCAAATGCCTTCTGTCTAATAACTTTCAAAATTTAGACACGTGGAGAACCCTGGTGGTCTAGATGACAAGGCCACTGGATGCAGTTCACATGCATCCCAAGGACTCCCACTGAAAGACGGGGGAAGACTGGGGTCTGGGGGAACAATCAAGATGAACAACTAATAAAGTGCTTGTTCCTCCTTTCTCTTACTGCCTGCTTGCCTGCCCGCCTTCATTCCTGCCTGCAATTTTGCTTTTAAAAAAAAAAATAAATAAATAAATAAATATTTTTTAAATCAAAGGTCACAATCTCTCAAAAATGTTTCTCTCCCCTACAAAAAGGAATTCACAATCCATAACACATATTATCTCTCCACCAACATCGGATGTCAGATGTTAAACTACTGAAGGGCTGCTATTATATCTTTTCTTCTCTCCTAATTAAGATTTATTAAAGTAGTGTTCGGAAAAGTAAAAAGTTACAATCTTTACGCTTTGGGATAAGAGCCCCAAAACATGCCAATAAAGTTCTCTTTTCTAATTTCCAAATCTCAAATCTCCTTTTGGGCTCTAAAACATCCCATAACGTATAACAACTCAGAGCTAGTCACTACTCTAATCAACAGTCAACTGTGTTTATAACACAGATGTACCCATTCCAACTGTACTTTATTGCAATTATGCAACTTAAATATTATATGAACTGATTAAATGAGTATATAGAAATTCCATGAAAATTAAGCTGAATGTTGGAAAAGTTTCTATTAAACTGAGTCACTAAAAAATTGAGTCATATATAGAGGAGAATCATACAGGTCTAGGAGATTTCTATATTCAGAATGCTTTGCTTATGTCTAAGTTCTCTCTCTACTTTAAAAGAAACCAAAGTTGAAACTTTGGAGATAGACATAAGCATACTTTAGGAAAGAAAAATAAGGTAGGATCTCAACACCAGACTGACTAAAATCTTTATAGAAAAAAAAAAAACTGCTAACAGAATTAACGTTATAAAGTATATTAAAATATTTGAAAGTACATCATTTAAAAACATTAATATTTATTTAGGTAACTTTGCTTTACAAAATAATATGTGCAGGTATCCCATTCCTCAGCTACATAACACACCCAGCCTACCATCAAAATACCAAAAGTCACCATTGTCCACTGGACCCTACCACCACTTGCCCGTGACCAGAGCCCCATTCCCTCCTGGTGATCTCAGTTCTGTTGCTAATGTCCAAGGGTTGGTTTTGTTTTGTCTAATCCTTAGCTTTGTTTCTTTATATTCAACATGAGTGAATTATCTTTCTTCTTCTGACTTATTTCACTTAGCATAACGGCTCTAATCTCATGTTATCTCAAGTGATAGGATTTCATCTTTTCTAAGAGCTGTACAGTATTCCACTGTGTATACATACATCTTCTTTATCCATTCATTTTATGATAGGCACTTAAGTAGTTTCCAGTTTTTGTTATTGTAAATACTGCTGTAGTAAATACGAGATTTAGTGTTTTTGTGTCTTCTAGGTAAATACCCAGACGTGGAATGACAGGATCTATCGGACTTCTGTTTTCAATAATTTGAGGGTATCTCCATATTGCTTTCCACAAGGGTTGCACCAATTTGCATTCCTATCAACACTGTAAAGTGTTCCCTTTTCTCCACTTCCTTGCCAACACATGCTGTTGCCAGACTTTTGAATAATAAACAATCTCACAGGTATAAGGATTTCTCATTGATGTTCTGACTCGCATTTTCCTACTAACAAATGAGGCAGAACATCTTTTCATATGTGTGTTGGCCATTGCATGTCATTTTTGGGAAAATATGTATCCAATTCTGTCCATTTTTTATTGGATTGGTTCTTTTTGTGTTGCGTTTCAGGGGTTCTTGGTATATTTTGGATATTAAGTCCTTGTCAGATAGATAAAATGCAAATATCTTCTCTCAGTCAGTAGGTTGTCTCTTTGTTTGGTGATGGCTTCTTTCTTTGTGCAGTTTGTTTGATGCAATCCCATTTATTTATTTTTGTTTTTGTTTCCCTTGATGCTGGAGTTGAATCCCCAAGACCTAAAGTTGATGTCATGAAATGTCTTTCCTGTGTTGTCTTGCAAGTACTTTATGGTTTCTGATCTTACATACAAGTCTCTAATCCATTTTTAATTACTTTCAATGTGGTATTAGAGAGTGGTCTGGCTTCATTCTTTTGCATTTGACTCCCCAGTTTTCCCAAGATCATTTATTGAAAAGACTTTCCTTTCTCCATCATATGCTCTGGGTTCCTTTGCCATAAATTAACTGACCATATATAAGTGAATCTATTTCTGGTGACTTAGCTCTGTTTCACTCATCTGCGTCTGATATTATTCCAGTACCATACAGTTTTGATTACTATCGCTCTACAGTATTGTTTAATATCTGGGAGTGATACATACAATTTTGTTTTTTTTTCCCCCCTTCATGATTGCTTTGGCTATTCGGGATCTTCTGTTATTCCAAACAAATTTAATTAAATTTTCTTGTTCTATTTCCTTGAAATATGTCCATGGGATATTTGAGAGGGATTTCATTAAACCTGTGTACTGCTTTAAGGAGAGATGGTCATTTTAACAATGTTAACTTTTTCCAGCCATGAACAAGGGATATCTTTTCATCTCTTTGCATCTTCCGCTACTTCTTTTAAGAAAGACTTGTTTTCACTGTATAGGTCTTTTACTTCCTTTGTTAAGTACACCCTAAGGTATTTGAATCTTTTGGCTTCTATTGTAAAAGTGGTAGTTTTCTTGATTTCATTCTCTTCTATCATATTATACACTTACAGAAATGCAATGGATTTTGGTGCATTGATTGTGTAGCTTGCCACTTCTGACAAAGCTTTTAGAGTTTTCTACATATATTATCATGTCATCTATCAATAGTGATAGTTTTACTTCCTCCTTTCTGATTTTGATTCCTTTCATTTCTTCTCCTTGCCTAATAACTCCAGTACGATGTTAAACAGCAGAGATGAGGGAGGGCAGCCTCATCTTGTTTCTCGTCTTAGAGGAAACACTTGTTTTTTTCACCACTGAGTATGATGTTGCCTGTTGGTGTGTCATATATGACCTTTATTATGTTGAATAATGTACCCTCTATCCCATTTTTTGTAGAGTTGTTAATCATACATGGGTGTTGAATCTTGTCAAGCTTTCTCTGCATGTATGGATATGATCATGATTTTTCTCATTGCTCTTGCTGATGTGGGGTATTACAGTAATAGGTTTGCATATATTGACAAATCCTTGAATCCCCAGATTAAATCCCACTTGATGGATGGATGATTCCTTTAATGTACTGTTGGATTCAGTTTGCTAGTATTTTGCTGAGCACTTCTGCATCTATGTTCATTAGAGATATTGGTCTGTAATTTTCTTTTCTGATTACATCTTTATCAACTTTTGGTATCAGTGTAATGTTAGTCTAAGTTATATCATTGTTAAGGATACCAAACTTTAACTAGTTCAATTTACAAACATTATCACCAATATCGATCACATCAGATATGAGAGACTCTACTAGAGGGCATAGTCATGAAATACTGAATGGCTTTTCTCCTTTCATAAGCATCCCCACCCACCAAAAAAATTGCTAAGAATCAGAGATTTTAAAAAAGCTGCTTGCTAGTAACAATTAGGTGCCATATCATGACTCATTGAGGCGTTCAGGGAAAACACTGAATGCCACTGAACGCCACTGACAGACAGCAGCTACAAATAATGGCAGCAAACAAACCTCTTTTCCACAAGGCATGAAAACCATCTGGGAGGCAGCAGCTCCAAATCTGCAAATAGCAACATGCCTGGTAAGACCACACAGTTGTGTGTCATTTATCTTTCTAAGAAATACTAAGGTTAAAAAATAAAAGTGAAAATATCAAGATTATCAAGGTATCCATTAAACTGAGATATCAAGCTATCTATTAAACTTTACCCCACAATACCTATGTTCATGTGCAAAATAAAATGCAATCTGATAAAATAAGTAATCCACAATCACCAAAGAAAATGATCAGGAAAATGATTAAGACCATGTTTTAGAAAATATTTCAACAAATCTGCTGGGTTATCCTGAAAAAAGCCCTTAGCACAGGGAGACAGTTTTAGGTTAGGGACGATGTAGGAAAAGTACCTTAAGGAAGGTGCTTAAGAAAGGCAGTCATGCATGTTTTGGAATAACAAAAGTAACCTTTAAAAAAAAAAACTATGATGCTAATTAACTTTAATTATGAATAGCTTTTACCTGAATAAGTACATAATTTGCAAAATTCTATAAATATGACTTGGCCAACAAAAAGAAGCTGTCTCTGCTAATAAAATACCTGGAAAGAGAAAAGTGGTAAAGAAAATGAAAATGCACTATTTTTATATTGTTAGAACCATAAAAGTTTATAGAGAGAAAAGAAAAAAAAGCCTATTGGAAAGGAGGTAAAAAGAGATATCAGGAACTATTAAGTTTCAAAATATCTTGTTTGGGAACATGGCTCACGTATGCAACTCTGGTTGGGCACATACTAAAAAGTACACTTAGCCTGCTAAGGAACACAGATAAAGTCAAACCCTCCTTCCTTTCTAGTGATACAGTAGACCAGTTAAGGAAAAGCAAGCAAAAATTACATAATACAAAAAATTTAAACTAACTGCTCCAGGAAACAGTACTCTGCAAGCATCTATTGATAAATACTTTTAGAGTCAATGTTGCAAAGTCTGGCTGAACTACCAGCACAAAAATCAAAACAAAATTAAAGAGCTAAATGTATTCATGGATACAATATCCAGTCAGACTGACATATTCCCAGTTAGTCAGGCATAAAAATAAATCCAAACATATTATAAAGACCTAAACCCCAGAGACAAATAAGGTAATTCCTGAGTCAGTGCTCTGATACTGATAGGAGTATAAACGTACTAAGTGTCACACAACATTCTGTGTGCTCTACTCTTTATTAATTCCTTTATCCAGTCAACAATCTTAATTGGTAGCTGCCTGTTAATATACATATTTTACAGTTAGGAAATCGAGACACAGAGATGTGAATTAATTTAACCACGGGCATACTGTAAGATGTGGCAGATACAGTTGTCTATATGACAACTCTACTTTAATAACAGACTTTGCCTAACAATTATATCATTCTAGAAATTTATCTCAAATTTTCTGTTATTTAAATACTATATTTCGTATTTAACTTGAAGATAAGTGAAAGGAATTTGCCTATTTGCTGAAATTAATGTTCATGTAGAAGTAAGGGTTCTTTTGATGATTCCACTAGAGAAAATGCTATATACTGTAACAAAAATACATCTAGACCATCAAAGCTTGCTTTTTGTTTCTATAGACAGATCATGATGATTTTGAACTGCTAATACTTCAGGGGAAGTTTCCTTCAAACAGAATCTTATCCTTCTTCAAAAAATTACAAAAGCTGTAGGAACCTTTTTAGGCATCAAAACAAACTAATAAATACAAATGAATAATCAGTTGATCTTTGACCAACACAGATTTGAAGTGTGCAGGTCCATTTATATAAGAACCTTTTTATAGTCAGATAATGTAAACTTACAGTATTAATATGGTACTGTAAATGTATTTTCCTTGGGATTTTGCAATATTTTCTTTTATTTAGCTTGCTTAATTTTATACAGTATATAATACATATATAACATACAAAATATGTGTTCGTGAACTGTATGTTATCAGTAAGGCCATTAGTGAACGGGAGGCTATTAGTAGTTAATTGTTATTGGGTACTCAGGGATTGATACCCCAAACCCAGTGTGGTTCAAGGATCAATGATACATAACATGATTTTTAAAACAATTCACATGGTAAGATAACATCCACCATTCAATTATTTTAAACTACTCTGGTTTTATACCACATAATGCATGTGTTTATTAGCTTAGCATTAAAGGGCATACATGAACTTTAAAATACAACGTCCATTTTCCAAAAAAAAAGTACAAAGAAACAACATGAAACTTCAGTTATGTTCATCCATCTCAGTGTAGAAAAGTACTGGCTAGAAAATTAAGATAAAATTTCAACCTATAACTTTAGAAATAAGATCCTTTGAAATAAAAACAAAGCGGGGTTGAATATGAATATAGATTCAACTAAGCAGACACTTTACTGTCTTCCCAACTATATTATGAGGACAAGGACCATGTATTACTAATATATTTACATTAGCTGGGTGTTTAATCTCTTAGCATCTCACCAAATTTCTACTGAATCAAATCCTTGGTGTTGAATAAAGTTATAATTAACTTTCAAAATACAGTAGAAGAAAGTTTCATTTTATAACAAAGTTCTGGAGAGTCAAAGTGGCCAAAAATCTGACCTTTAGGTATGTTAACTATTTTCTTAAAATTGGACACATCTGTATTATAATCTGAATCCAGAATTATTGAAGAAAATGTGAAAAGTCAGCAAGTCCAATAAATCTGGTATGTTAGCTTAATTTTTCAATACTATATACAACTCAACATCTTAAATTACAATGCTGTTAGTTATTTTTTAAATCAAAATTGAAACAAGTTTGGATAGTATGTATCATTTGCATTTTTTTACTAATAGAAAACATCTCTCATCTGCTATAGATCTTTCTCTCATCTGCTATCTACTATAGATCTTTTTTTGAAATCAAAATTAAACTTAAAGCTACTACTTTCCTATACTGATATGTGTTAAGCAGCTTCTCAGCTCCCAAACCAGGAACTTTAAACAGGTACTTGCATACCCATGTTCACAGCAGTATTACTCAGAACAACCCCAATGTCCATGAAAAGATGAATGAGAACAAGTAGTATACAGGTACAATAGAATATTAGTCAGCAGTCTTAAAAAGGAAATTCTGACAAGTTACAACATGGATTAACCATGAAGATATCATGCTAACTGAAATAAGACAAAAAAAGTCAAAAACTGTGATTCCACTTACTTGAGACTCCTAAAGTAGGTAAATTCAGAGACAGAAAGTAGACTGGTGGTGTTAAGAGCTATGAAGAGAGACAGATGGGAAGTGATCATTTAATGGGCATAGTTTCAGATTGAGAAGATGAAAAGGTTCCAGAGATGGATGGTGAGACAGTCACACAGCTATGTGAATGTACTTAAAGGTCATGGAATTATACACCTAAAAATGCTTAAAATAGTACATCTTGTTCTAGGTATACTTTACTAAAATAAGCATATTAGCTGTAAGTATTTTAAAAATTAAGAAAACATTTATATCTATCACAGAATAAAACTATTAATTTCATTTGTGTTTGGTTAAAGGTTATATCTTAACACTAGTTTCAACAAATATTAAGAAAACATTTTCTATAAGTAAACTGTTTTAATGAATACTTAGTCTGTTTGTATCCCTTCTAGGATGTTTTGCTATTCTTATTTCTTTCTGTATCTCTGGGCTGTCACAACCCATAGCTTTCTAGATGTAAACTTGGTTTTAAATTTTTATTGTTCTATGTTTTAGGTTCCTAATATAAGTAAATAGAAATAATTTATATCTTCTTCCTTCCTTTGACAACAAAGATAGCTTCCAACGACCTCCGCGCCCTGGTATTCATGTTCTCGTATAATCTCTTCCTTCTGTGTGTGGGTGGACATAGTAACTTGCTTCTACAAAAGTTATAGTGTCACTTCCAAGCTTAACTGATAAAGGAAGACTGTGGCTTCCATTCTGCGGTAAAGGCCCACATGACAAAGTCACTAAGTAGGAACTGACTCCTCAGCTCCACTGCCTACAAGCAACTGAATGTAACCAAAACTATGTGAATGAGCTCCCTGCTCCCTGTGATGACCTGAGACTGCAGCCCTGGATATCTACATGGTGCTTGTGAGAAACCCTGAGCCAGAAGACCCAGCTAAGCCGCACGCAGATTCCTGATGACAGAAACTGTGCAATAAGTGTGTGTTGGTTAACTTAATGTATTGCAAATAAATGATGATTTATAATGATGAAAATGATAAACCTATATATAATATTATGATACAATATTCCTTTATCTTAAAAAAATAAAATTATGCAAAAAGAAAAAAAAGTATGTTGTTTCAAAGCACTAAGTTTTGCTGCAATTTTATTGTAAGGCAATATATAACTAATCCACCAACCCACA
This sequence comes from Solenodon paradoxus, assembly GCA_004363575.1. NCBI lineage: Eukaryota > Metazoa > Chordata > Mammalia > Eulipotyphla > Solenodontidae > Solenodon > Solenodon paradoxus. The sequence goes on from RJWH01000583.1 coordinate 436,528, forward strand.
CACACAGCCTCTTGTCAGTCCCCAAGAATCTTCAGTTTTTTTCCTCCATTATAAAGTCATACTTCTGTTTTATTGTATTTCACTATACTGCACTTCAGTTACCGCATTTTTACAAGATCTTCCAGCAGCAAAGAAATAAATGACTCTTTAAAGGCTCAGTGATGGTTAGCACTTTTTAAGTAATAAAGCTTTTGTTCTTGTTTTAAAGGAAAGGTGCAGGCAGGAATGAAGGTGAGCAGGCAGGCAGAGAAAAGGGGAAGAAGCATTTTTTTTAATTTTATTTTTTGTTTAGTTGTTCACACTGGTTGTTCCCCCTCTTCCCACCCCAGACCCAGGACTCGAACCCTGGGATATGTGGCCTGAGCTCCTTCAAAGGCAACTGACATAACTGATAGTCCACCAGGGTATGCCAAGTAATCAAGTATTTTTAAATTATGATATGTATATTGTTTCTTTAAAACATCATGCTATTTGCACATTTGACTACAGCATACTGTAAACTTTACACACACAGGGAAACAAAAAATTTGTGTGACTCTTTTTTGTAGTGGTCTGGAATTGAACCCACAATATATCAGATGTGTGTCCTATTAGTTTCGGGCATACAAAAAATGATTCAGTATTTGTATATGCTGTAAAATGATCACTACAGTAAGTCTACAGTTAACAACCATCACCACAGTTAGAATTTTTTTTCTTGTGATGAGAATTTATTTTCTCCACCCGCCTCCACACCCAACCTGGACTCAATTTGGGTCCGTGGCTTACACAGCCTGCGCCTTAATTGCTTGAGCCACAGAGCAGAGCTTGCGATGAGAACTTTTTTGAGATCCACTCTCCTGTACTTTCAAATATACATATAGTATTTTAAGTAAGCTTATTAAAAGCCAAGGTAATATCAGGTTTCACATGCCCCACAGCACTCAGCACACAAGTGGCACATAGGTCTCATATTGTCTAGCCATCCATTTCTTTAATTAGATTTGCAGCTTTCAAAGATAAAGTCTCCACAACACCAGCGAACGTAACCCCTCATTATAGCAAGACAGCACACAAGTATATACATTTAGAAACGGTCACAGAAAAGAATATGGGAAAACAGTTTACTTGGCAACACACATACTTTATCCTAGCAAATCCTCAGTTTTCTCAGAGCAAATTGATGAGAGGTTATATCCTGCTTCCTGAAGATTTTTACCTCCTATTATTTTCACAAGGTTATATGGCAAAGCAGTTCAAAGTATTTTCAAGCACTGCTGAGTTAAAAATACCAAACATGGCTGATTTTATATAAAAATGCCCAACAGGCCAGGTTAGGACAAACTGGAAGTAAAAACAGGTGGTGGAGGGAAAGGGAGGTTTCACATCTTTTCCTTCATATTCTCACTTTGCAAGATTATTAATTTCCTGAATTTCAATGAACATGTGTGAGCAATAAGGCAAAACACAAGTACCGTATGAAATCAAAAAAGAAAAACTGAAGCAGAGTACCACTCCAGGATCTCAACCTTCTGTTTCCCTCAAGTCTCTGCTTCTGGCCAAATAATGGCCTCATGAGCTCCTTTCTGAATGACCAGCTCATAGATCAAACTATAAACTCTGGATAAAATTTACAGAACAAGCAGATGAAAGTACTAAATAATTATTAGAAGGGCATTAACTCTTTTAAGAACAGAATGAAATGGGGAAAATTCTCCGATTTTTACAGCTTTTATCCTGAGGATATATGCTCCCATCTGTGCTACCTACAAGAGAGAGTGAAAGCTCCAACAGAAAACTCCAGTCTTTCCAGGTTAAAGAACCAAAAGACAGAGTTCAGATCAATTCACAGGTGTTAGAAAACTGGAGAACAATTCTAGCGAAAGGGGCACACGTTATATTCTATGTATAAACTCGACCTATATCTCTTGATGACCCTTGAACTACATGTGTGCAGGGCAGTTTCTAAGCATCCTAGCTAAGGCAAAAAAAAAAAAAAAAGTAAAATTTGACCTACAGCCCAAGAGACAGAATTTGCAGCTTAAAGTCAAACAAGTTGTTTGACTGCTATCACAAAAATACCAACATCCTTGAAAGCACTGTAACAAAATTCAAAGGCTCCACAATACGTCATTTAAAATGTCCAGAATACAACTGAAAGCATCTCAACATTCTCAAAAGAAAAGGCAATTAACGGAGTTCAATCACAAGATGAAGATAATACACTTGAACTTGAGAGAAGTCACTATAATTGCTCAATAATATAAAGTCACATGTACTCATAACGAAAAGGCAGGAAACAGCAAAATATTTTAATATCAAAGGAAAATTCTACTGTTGAAAAAGACATGGTTTCCTTTATTGCTAGGATTAAAAATTCTCTGGGTAGGCTAACAGAAGAATGGAGATAACAGAGGAAGGAGGCAAACTTTACAATATATCATATAAATTATCCAATCTAAAGGAGAAGAAAAAGCTATACAGAAAGGATACCAGACATAAGAAGAGTTGAGACGAAAAACAAGGTGAAGTATAATTAATAATAAAAATGCGTAATATAGGCATAGTGTAAAAAAATGACTAGAAATATTTGAAACAACCAGAAAAAAAATAAAACACTTAGAATAATTGAGATGACCATGGACTTCTCTTCAAAAACAAGAGCAACCTGAAGACAATAAAATGGTCTCTTCAAAGTGTTAAAATACGAAACTATCAATCAAGAATTCTATGCACAAGAAAAATATCCTTCAAGAATGAAAGCAGTTGTGCCCTGGTGGCTTAATGGCTAAGTCCTCAGACCTCCTGCTGGCATAGTCTACATACATTCAAAGGACCCAGGTTTGTGAACAGGGCGGAGGGGTGGATGGGGGAGGGCAGGGAGGGGCGGCAGGATAACCCAAATGAATAACTAAATAAAATAAGTGCTTCTTCCTCCTCTCCCTGCCTGTCTGCTTCTCTGCCTACTCATCATTCTTGCCTGCACCTTTTTAAAACACACACACACACACACACACACACACAAGAATGAAGGCAAATAAAAATTTTTTGATAAAAGAGAATTCTTCAAGCTAAAAAGAAATGGTACTACATGGAAACTGAAATATTTAGTATGGACTGAAAAGAATTAAAAATGGTAAATATAGGGCATATATAAATTAGGCTGTGATTGTGTAAAGCAAAAATTAGAATATTATTTTATGGGTATATAACATTTAAAAAAAATTATTTATAGGCTGTCTATAAGAAATGCAACTTATATATGTAAGGATACAGACAGGTTTCGTGTAAATGAATAGAAAAGTATGTGACAGGTAAACAAAAAGAATGAGAAAACTCGAATTGATACGTTCATATAAGATTAACATAGCCTTTACAACGAGAAGCTATTAAAGGATTTTCCATCATAAAACTGTAACAATCATAAGTAAGCATGCACCTAATTACAGAATTTCTAAATACATGAAGCAAAAGCTGATAGAATTAACTAGACAATAGAGGTACACAAAAAATTAGTTAATACACAAAAGGTCTGATAAATACTATTAACTACTTTAACTGATACTTAAACATCATTATACCTAACCAGAATACAGTACACATTGTATAATTAACATAGATGATAAGCTGTGCCACAAACAACTCTCAATAAACATAATAAAAAGCACAGAAAATGTTCTTTGTCCACAATGGAATTATATTTGAAATTAACCACTATTTTATATCTAAAGATAATGTTTTCCTTATGTTTTAAAACCTACTTCCTAAGCAATTCATAGGTCAAAGAAGAAAACAAGGGAAATTAGGAAATACTTAAAATTAAATCACTGTAAAAATATGAAAGAATCATGAGGTATACCAGTTTTTAGTGGGAAATTATATATTAGAAAAAGTCTTAAACCCAATTACTTAAACTTTCTTCTTTGAAGAAAATAGAAGAGAGGGGGAAAAGTCCAAAAGAAATAGAAGAAAATAATAAAGATTGAAATAAGTGAAACAGAAAACAGTAAGAAAAATTTAAATTTCCAGCTAAACTGACCACAAAAAAAAAAAATACTAATTAGGAATGAAAAAGGCTTTACACCAGATTCTTGAAAAAAGACAAAAGATGAAACAAAATCTAAATAATTTTATTATTAAAGACACTGTAGAATTCCCCACAAATAAAACTCCATGCCGTTATAATAGTGAATTGTATCAAACAAGTTTTTAAAAAAGCACCAATTTTAACACAATTTCCCAGAAAATAGAAGAAACATTTCCAACTTTTTTTAATGAAGCCAGCATGTCTTTAATATCAAAACTTGACAAAACCATTAAAAATATTAAAAACTATAAAATCCCTCAACAGCAGATGGGAAATTCTTAAAATATTATCAACATTGCAATGTATTAAAAAATAAATTATGAGAAATTAGGGTTTATCCCAGGAATGCAAACTTGGTTAAGTCTGAAAATGAAAGCATTCAACGTAGTAACTTTAAATACAGGAGAAAAACTGCATCGTAAAAGATACAGAAAAGGACTAGATAAAATGCTATGATCTCTCGTAACAATAACTATTGCAAATCTAGGAATAGAAGGGAATTTCCTTAATGTAATAAAAAAAGTATCTACGAGAAAGAGCTAGATCACACTTGTGTGAAATACTGAACTGCTTCCCCCAAAGATAAGGTAAAGGCAAAGATAGACATTTGCACCATATCACTTCTATTCAACATTGTCTTGGCAATCCTAATCCTTACACTAAAAGCAAAAAAAAAAAAAAAGAGGGGGGATAAAAGATCAGAAAAAAACCTCTACTGAAGATGAAAAATTATTTACATAGAAAATCCTAATTAATCAAGAAAGCACCTACTACAATTAGTCATTTCACAGGGCGAAAAGATTCCAGTAAATAACTAAAAATCAGTTGTATTTTCCATGTTGCAGCAACCAATTAGAAAGCATAATTTTTTATTTCATTTATAATAGCACCCCAACATTTCAAATACTCAGGAATAATATCAGATTTTCAGCAAAATCTCTATGCTGAAAATTATAAAATATTAGTTAGAGAAATTTTTTAAATCTAAATAGATATACCATGTTCTTAGGCTGGCAGTTCAATATTAAGATGTCAAGTCTACCTCAAATTAATCTATGGACTGAAAGCAATTACAAAGAAAACAGAAGGTATTTTTGTAAACTGGCAAAATGATTCTAAAATTCATATGGAAATGTAAAGAACACAAACTATCCAAAGCAACTCTGAAAAAGAGTAAGTTGGAAGGCTCTCTGATTTCAAGACGTATTATAAAGCTAGAGCAATCAAGAGAGTATGGTATGGGCTTCAAGACAGACAAATATATCAATTAAACAAAACAGTCTAGAAAAAGACTACATATATTAGACAACCGATATTTTTTACAAAGATACAAAGAGATTATCGGTGGAGAAGACAGTCTTTTCAGTAAATGACATTGGAATAACTGAGTAAGTACATAGAAAAAAATATGAATCTCATCCCATACCTCAAACCATACAAAAATATTAATTCAAGATATATCAGGAGCATAAAAGCTGGATGCATAAAACTTTTAGATGATAACATAGGAGAATGTCTTCATGAACTGCAGATAGGAAAAGTTTTAGCAATAATCAGGCAAGAAGCAGGCAATTAAAAAGTTTTCTCTCACTGAAAAAACCTTTAAGAAAATTCATTTGCATGCAATATGAATTATAGCTCAATAAAATTGTTATAGGAAAGAAGGGAAGTGAAAGAATATACAGGCAAGGCACAGGTGAGAAAAAATGTCAGTAAAACAAATATGACATGTATTTAGAATAAATTTTTTTAATTTGATGCAACTAAATAATTAAAAGACAAGCAACCAAAAGAATTGGGGCAAATAAACAGATTTCTCAAGACATGATATATAAATGGCCAATAAATCAATGTAAAACTGCTAAATACCACTAATCATCAGAGAAACAGAAATTAAAATCACAATGAGGTGCCACTACACGCTTACAATGGCTAAAATGTGGCATAACTGTAATCTCCACACACTGTTGGTGTAAGTATAAAATGATTCAACAAGTTTTAAAGACAATCTGGCATTTTTTTTGGTAGAACATACACCTATCGTATGACTCTTCAATCCCAATACAAGGTACTGCCAAAAACTAGAAGCAGCCTAGGTATCCATCAACAGAATGTATAAAAAAACTGTGGTATTTTCTCACAATGTTCTATCATCCTGAGCAAGAAAATCAACGATACATACAACAATATAGATGAATAGCAAAAAGACAATGCTGCGAAGGAAACCTTATAGAGCCTTACAAGAAACAAAGGGATGTATTTTATGATTCCTAACAGATGAAATTCTAGAACAGAAAATACTAATCTATAGTGGAAATAAATCAAAACAGCAGTATCCATGGAGGGGAGGTATGAAAGTAAAGACTACATGGCTAGGGGCTTCAGAAACTGTCACCATCCCAAAATGTTCTGCATCTTGAAAGAGGGTTTAGGATATAAGGATGTGTGCATCTGTCAAAACTCACCTGATTGTGCATCTTACCATATATTTTTTATCACAAAAAGAAAACATTACTGAACCTCAGTTGTTAATGATATGCATAGCATACTGAACTACTTAATAGAAATAGTACACTGATGCCTGCAGCTCTTTAGAAATTCATCAAAATTATATATATGCATATACACACACACTGTAAGATATATATTTGTGATAAAGCACATATAGCAAACTGTTAGTGATGGGATAGATTGTGGGTATAGATACATGTTCAATGAATAATTCTTTCGAATATTCTATATATTTGAAATTTTTCATAATAAACTGAATAACTGTTCATTCTTGTGCAGCTTTCTCTATAAAGGAGCTAATTATACACAGACTACATACTAACAATAAAAATTATGTAATAAAGAATACTTTTATATCTTCATTAATAAAAAGGAAAGACAAAAGTCTGCCATGTTTTACTTCTTCATAGTTATTCAAGTAATACGTCTAGATTTTTTTTAAGTGAACAGGCTGAGAAACAAAATGTGTAAATGAAAATAATCAATTTGGTGGGCAGTGTAATGACTAAATTCTTGCTCACTCTACACACACATACATACACACAAACACACACACACATGCACAAGCTCAGTTTCAACTATTTTCTGTTAAAATGTATCAAAAAGTATACTTTCAAACCCACAGACAAGTGCTTGGAACTTCTAGCTAAGCACAACAGCATACCTCAAAACCTATCTTCTTCCTTCTTATTTCCCAGCCCAGGTGATGGATACAAAAAATTACTGTCTGGTACCAGTCAGAAACCTGAGTGCCACTCTAGACTGCTCCTCCCTCATTCCTACACATCAGTCAATTCCACCACCCAGATGTCGACATTTATCTGCCTCCCATGAGCCCCACTCATAGTCATTAATGCATTAATTCTTTCCTGGATTACTAAAGTGGTCTCCAAAATAGCCTTCTAACCCTCTCCTGCTAGGAGTCCCAACAAAGATAAGCTCCTTAATATTACCTAGAAAAAGTTATGTCCCAATTTCTGCCGCAACTGTAACTAAGAATATTTTAATTTGGACCTTTTACAAAAGAGATTTAGATTTCTACTGGCTTCACATTACCATATCATGTTTGTAGTTAAGACCAGATGACAATCATGATCTTAGATTTTATAATACAACTATCACTAAGCGTATGTGCATACGTCATCAAAATCATTAATATATGAATTATACTCCCCCCATCCACACACACGCAGCCTGCAATTCAGCAAGGCTTCAAATTTTGTTCTGAGATCTTAGCAATGGTACTAGATTCCACGGGGCATAGATCATGTATCTTTAGAAGCACCTGAGCGTAGGAGTTAAACATGGAGAATCTGCAGTTAAACCTGAGTGAATTTCAACTGCAATTCTCTATTTCTAGTCACTCAATTATATGACCTTAAATAAGTTGTTATTTAGCCTTATCTTATTTCTAAAGTAGAATATAATAGTGTATATCTCATAGAACTATTGTGAGAATAGTTCTGATAACATAAAACGTTTCAAGTACTTGGCACATGGCAGGCACTCAATAAAGTTAGTCATTATTAATATTCAAGATGGGATTTTTGGTAAATATAGTAAACAGTGGGTTCCAGAATCACGAGTGTGACACTATTAAACAACTACTGTGTACTCTTAATATCTAAGTGTTGACCAACAAATCTATGGTACATGGCATGCATAATTACATTCTGACCCACAGAAGAACCAGAACTTCACACTCTGCTAATCTGTTGTATGGAGAATGAGCTTGACCAATTCCTCTTAAGTGAGTGAGCTTGATCACCTTCCTATTTCTGCATACTTCCTTCATTTCTACTCATCCTCAAGTGCCTATTTTATGGGGAAGCAACTATAGGTTTACAGTGGTTGAATATGAATTTGGGAATTCCTAATGGTTGAATATGAATTTGGGAATTCCTAATGGTCTTGGAAGATCACAAGTGTACTGCTGCAAATGGCTGTTAGTAAAAAGCACATCTCAATGGGGCTGGAATACAAGAGTAACTTCTTGTTTCAAGTTAACAGTTACTATATATGAGTTAATATTTATGGATCTCTTCAAGTACTAAGAAGTTGCTTTTTGTTCATTTTTAATATATAAATTAAAAGTCAACTTAAAAATACTTATGAAAATGATATTCAAGTCTACTGGATACTTAATCAAACTAAACTGATTACAAATTGATGTTTCTCATGATTAAAAATAATCACTTGTGAAAAATCTGGTTTTTCTATTATAATTCTAAGAAAACGCTTAATTTTCTAAGAATATTTCTTGGACATTCATGGTTCGAGACCAGATATTTATATAATTTGGCAAATACATTCAACATTCACCAGCTGCCAACTCCTGCTCAAAACTCTAAATTGTGAAATTCTGTCCTAAAAAATAGTCTGTCCACTACAGCTGGGAAAGTGTATTTCTCTCCTCTTCCTCCACACGTATTTCGTTCTTCCATACAGACTAGGAATTTAGCACCTAAACTTGACATGCCAGATCACCCCTGGCACAAATTAGCTAACTCAAACAAGGTCAGCATACTTTCATTCTGAGGACCAGACAATGATAACTCCCATAAAACAAAAATTCCAGAAAAATTATTTGAAGATTATGAGATTGCATATAGATCTTCAACATACATGCCTTAAAGAAGTGCAGGACCCCTGAAAAGTCTAAGCAAGCAAATTTCTTGGAAGTTTCATGTCTCACATAAAATTTAATGACTATTTTGCAGTTCATCCATTTTAGTGTTTTCTCCAAAAATCTTTCAGCAAAATTAACACTCCATGTAGATATGCCACTTTTGTCTTATGGTCTGTTCCACTCTAGGTAGCACACTGCAGCCTATCTCCAAGAGGGATACAAATATTCTAGTACCAGAAAATGTATTATAGTACTATACTATACTTTCATACCCCTAAGTACCAAAGAGCACTGTCATCCTACAAGACTGACTGAACTTCAAGATGAGTACCAAAACTTTATGTAGGGACTGGGAGGTGCAAGAATTGAGAGATGCAGAGTCAGTAGTCATGTGATTATCAGTGACAACAAAGTAAGTCTGATACAAGCAAAAAGTAACATAGGAATCACTAGTATATGACATTTTGTTCACACACTTTGGCAGTATGTTCGGAAAGTAATTACAGCACAACATAATCAGAGAATTACTGGACTTAATCTGAAAAACCGTGACACACTTTTATCATTCATCTTTATCAAACACAAACTGCATGACATTCAAGAAATTCATAACTTCTTGTCCTGTGCTTCTACAAAATGCTCAAATAAGGTGGAATGGTAATAATTATACATTTTTTCTTAAAGTTGCTTGATTAGATGGCCTTGGTGTTACGCTTTTCTAATATCAAGAAAGTGGAGTTACTAACATTCAGTGACTGCTGGCAGAGAAGAATGTGCTGGAGCCAACTGAAGTAACCAAACTAACGTGCCTTAAGAGTATATCTATTACTCTACATGGTATCAGTTGTAAAAATTCTTTTCAATCTAATTTAGGATGCTGAAAAGAGTATGCACTGGGTGGTTGATCCATATCCCAAGGATATCACAAACCAAAGCTGGGGGTGGGGATGACAACCAAGATGAACAACAAAATAAATGAAAGGCTTCTTCCTCCTCTCCCTTCCTGCCTGCCTGCTGGTCTGCTCACCTTCATTTCTGCCTGCTCATTTCCTTAAAAAAAAAAAAAAAAAAAGGCTATGCGTGCAATGTAAGTTGAGATAAGGCTAGAAATGCAGATGTGATAGTTATCTTGAGAATCAACAACATTGCCTCTAAGAAACATTGTTAGATCCCAAGTTTAAAGGCTATTTGCTCTTAATGGTTGTGAAAAGCGGCAAATGCATGCAATATTTTAAATCTTTTAACATCTTTAAGAAGTGTACAGTATCTGAGTTTCTGGAATTGCTTCAGTGAAATTACATCATGCTAACCTACTAAATGCTGTCTTTCCAGTAGGTCTCAGTCTGTCTTCTCTCCAGTCCCTTACCCATGCTTGCTCCTGAATGTACAACCTCCTTTGCCCACCACCTTGTTATTGCTACTGTTGAGTCTGCTCACATTCAAGCAGTCTTCTTGGACTATATCACTCCTCAAGGTCTGCAAGCTCTATAGAACACAGGGACACTTCTATGAAAGCATGAGTCTGACTGTATTTTAACATTTGCTTGTTAGCCGAAGCAAAACCTAGCGCAGAGAACTGCACTATCTGCACTGTTAATACATAAAGTATATTCAGATATTTGCTGAATATCAAATGAGTAAATGTATTACAACTCCCAGCAAATAAGGCAACCACTATTTTAATATTTTTAAATTTTATTAGAGACCACCTTCCGCAGAATATACAACTTTGTTTGAAACCAATGGGGAAATTTCTTTTACTTTACAGATATTCTTGCTAAAAGGACAAATGCATAATTAGTGAAGATAAGAAACTGCACTAAATATACTCAGAATTTATACATTTGGGGGAAATAATTATATAGAAAACAGCACATACAGCATCAAATCTTTTCTGTTGTTGCAAAGTGATGATTTATTATGGTTTGTGGACAACAGATTATATACATATGTAAAAGAACTTGTCTAATTCCTACATTCAGGAAAAAATCCAAATGTATTATAAAGCTAACATTAAATTATAAAATTCTGAAGAACTGATAAGGATGCAGGAAATCATTTTATCAAAATATGAATATTTACACTGTCAGCTGATAAAACTGAAATTAATTCAAATTAGTAATTTCAAGGAGACTCATGAATCTAAGATGATACTGCTGTTTATGATTTTCAATTGACAGTGGCCCTAAGGTTAGTTTCACACAAGATTTACTGCTCATCTCCTTCTATTGATACAGTTTTTAATTGTAATACTGAAAAGTAAAATTAGATTGATTTTTTTCTAAAATTCAAAAATGCCATAGGGACTTATGAAATAAAATCTAAGAATGCTTATTTCCCCTGGAGCCTATTTTATTCCTTAAACCTTTCAAAGTTTTCTTATCAGGGCTTATCAGAATAACGTAACATCTGGGGGCCAATCGCTTTCAATGAAGTTTCAGAACAACAACTTAATCTTAAACTACTAAATTAATTATGACACAAAGATTCAAATTTTTGCTAATCAATTAATTTTAATCAGATGACATGTGAAACTGAAGTTGATGTAATGAAATATATCTTGACATTAGTTGGTCACGCATTAATTCCTAACAAAACAAGGGGGAAACACACCCAGCTTTCCAACAGAAAACCTAAAGTCAGTCTGTTAAATCATGAAATGTGTTTTGTTATAACTGCATCTAAAATACGGCAAACACAACTCAGAACATTCTAAAGTACAATGTTTTTGCTTTTGTTTTCTTTTTTTCTTAATAAGAAATATCTTTATTTCAAAAAGTGTCTCTAAGGCATACGAAAATGTTAAACAGGGTTCTAGACATATGAGCATACAGAACAAAGAAAGTACAATGCTTAAATACCTATATATGCATTAGTTTCCTTTTTTAATTTTGTAGCAGCTGACTATCAGCTGGCATAGGACCTAAATCATGATCCCATTTCTCAAAGTAATTCACATACCTCTCCAAGCAACAGCTGTGCAATTTTTATAGTATATCTAAAAATAAAAAATCCAAAACATTAAATGAATTTCATCTAACATTTAAAAATGACTGAACAAAAATACAGCCAATTCATGTTAAAGCAGTAATTTAGCAGAAGGCAACATTCAAAATGATGAGTAATTCAATTCATAAAAAACAAAAAATTTTAATGGGCTGCATTCTAATTTTAGAAGTGTCCTCTTTGTTTCCTCATGGTATGTAATGCCTGCAACTGTACTTAAATGTATTCTATTTATTATATTTTCCCTAACACAATAATAATTTTTAATTTTAATTTAAAAATAAGAATTTTTAAGCTAAAAAATTAGAAACTATAGTTTTCTCAATATCTTGATACAGTTCTATGCCCTCCCACAACTTTAACTGAAAAAGACTGTTTTAGAGCTGACTTGTTTTGTTTTCCCTTTACTGAACTTACAAGTCACTTAGCAAAAAGGCTCATTCTATCTTTTAATACTGTCCTGGAGGTTGCTAACGAGACAGCTATCTATGACTAACACTAAGCATTCCTCATTGAAAAACTCAGTTTTCAGATATTTTCCCCCTTTAAGTTACGATTACAATAAGGATTTAAAGTTTACTTTGGCTAAGCAAGCCAGGCAACTCCCCTAGATGAACTCTCACATCTGGCACTTGATCAGCAAAACGTCTGAAGGGCTCAAGTTGAGTTCAGCCCTCTCCAGTCTTCAATTTCTATAACTTTAAAATAAAAGTGTTCCTGAAATTATCCATGCTCTATTACCAAACTAGGAGGTCCAAATACAGCCCTGGGAAGTTATACACCTTCAGATTAAGAAGGGAGAAAAACAACTGGCTTAAAAAAAGTACTTTTTCAAAAGTTTAACTATTTCACCAAATAGCATTTAAATCATGCATCAACAACAAAAAAGACTACAAATATTCTTAGCTACTTAGCCTAAAAGAGTGACTTGACTTAATGAATATGGCTCAGCTGTAATAATTCTAGGAAATTTAAACTTACTTGGTCTAGGAATATAATTGAAACTTTGACCTTACAGATAGCCATTTCATTTCAAATGTCACAAAATAAAAACATCCTCATCAGGGGATATACATGCACGAAATTTAGGCAGCCCCAGTTACAAATGATTTACTTTTATCTTGCAGTAAGAGAGCCAATTCCTCACACAGAGCTGCCACCTAAAGATTTCAATCTTTCTCTAGATGCTCAAGTGAAAATTAAAACATCTGACCAGTGAGATAAAAATGGTAAATAAGCTGAACAAGTGGTCACAGCTGTTAGTTGTATCATTTCTGTCATTCTGATGCGAGCTCTAGGACAGATTTAATGAAATCCCCTCATTGCTCCCCTCTCCTTTGCCTCCTTTGTCCCATACTTTTGAAAAAGACAATAACAAAAGTTCTCCACATAAAGTACAGGGCATTTCTACATGTGGGACATACACCCAAAGCAATTAAGCTTGTATGATCTGTTCTGCCAAGAAACAATTATTCTAAACAATCTTAACACTAAAATCATGGGATGTCATTGCCTATAGACTCCATGTTTTGTAGTGACTCCATGTTTTGTTTCTTGAATCAGAATTTACAGTGAAACAATATAGTCCAAATTTGGAGAACATTATATGACTTCAATCTTCATAAAATCACACTGGGGCAAGATTCTTAACTCCTTTTCAAAATTAGGAAACAGCTGCAAAGAACTGAAGAAAACTACCTAAAAGTATCCAGTTAGATCAAAGCCATTTCACAATGTCTAATACACTGTCTCATATGATACATTTAAGAGAATTAAATTGTTCCACTTACTCGAGTATGCCTCCACCTTTATAAGTAAGAATCAAACCTTTATTTTTATTACTTTAATCATGGGAAAGAGAATATAAAGTATATCGTGCTTCTTCTAAGAGTACCTACACAGGAGTAAACGGGAACAAGAAAAACACAGGAGAAAAAAAAAGAAATTAAGAAACAGTAAGTATATCTACAAAAATCCTAGATAACAACTTAACTGGGTGACAGGAGACCTCAATCAAGAACATGAAGCAGGTGATTAAGTATTTTTTTAATTATAAAAGATAAAATATTGGTAACTTTTTTAAAACCAACAAAAGTAAATACACGTTAAGTGTTTTAAGTTAAGAACAAATGACTAAAACACATATGCAAAAAGAATGCATAACTTTTAAACCAAAGAAAGAAAAGTCCATCTATATAGTGGAAAAGAGGAGGGATAAGGAGAGAGAGAAAGAATAAAAGGATCATAAATTATATAAGAGATGAAAACCTGGGAGATGAAAACCTGGGAGAGCAATCTTAATACCCAATAAAAAATAAAGGCAAGATTACAGAAGAGTGAGTCAGAAGGCAAGATTAACAAGATTAAAGGCAAGATTAATAATACAAATAGAAAATCTCCGTTTTGAACATCTATAATATTTGATTCAAATAAAAATTCAGTGGATGCTAAATATTGGTTAGATGTTTTCATTTCAGTACAGAGCATCACCCCACAGACCACTTATTAACTTATAGAGACAAAGATGCCCTAATAATGGAGAGATCTGGCAGATACCATTTTAACAAAATGATCAAACTAAACATCCCAGGGTCAGGGAAAACTACCATCTTGGGTCTCTAGATGATGGACTGAAAAGAACACAGTATCATTATGCAATATAATACTCCTGACCCAGAATATTTAGCCTGAATTTATTCATGCAGAAAAAATCAAATTTATCCAAAAATAGGCATTTTTCAAAACACTTGACCTGGCCTCCTTGAAATGGCAATATCACGAAAGAAAAAAGGAAAAATAGCTAAAGGACTACCCCAGAATCTAGACTAAAGGAAATTAAAGAAACAACATTAATTAAATGCAATTGACAGAGGAAATGGAGAGAACAAAAGAACCATTAGTATAGAAAATTTTTAAAAATCTGGGTTTTGACAGTGTATTAGATAGCAACAGTATCCATATTAAACATCCAGAATATTATCATTGTATTGTAATTATGTTGGAGAGTAATAGTGATGTTCTATTTTAAAGGTAAAGTGTGTGACTCAAATGTTATACCCAAACAGAGGTATATGAGGAAGGAAGAAAATATGAAAAACATTAATTAACTGGTGAATTACATAAAAAGCAAATTAATTTTCCTCTGTAATATTTTTGTAAATTTCCTAAAGGCTTGATATATTCCCCAAAAATAAACTTTAAAGGATATTTAAATTAGAAAAAGAGGTTACATACAGCCAAAAACAGTTAAGAGGATAAGATCTATCCACCGTGAATGCGCTCTGAATAACTCATCAAACTATATCTAACAATGAACAAAACTGGAGGGAAAAAAATCAATGAGTTTTTCTTCATTTACACTATTCAGAACTGATAGGTCACACAAAATGTAAGCAAAGATAAGTCTAAGCCCAATGCAATTAGAAAGTTCAAATTAGAAATGTTCAGAACTCCACACCAATGGAAGAGAAAATGTTTTTCTTAGTTTAAAACATTTATATAAATAAACCATGTATTAGACAAAAAGGAAGACTCATTAGATTACAAAGAGTTTATCTTACACATTATGTTCTGATAATAATACAGGAATCAGCTAACAAAAATAAACATTTCCCAAGTTTGGAAACAAAAGTAGAATATACTTTACATTAAAAAAGGAAATGAATAAAAAAAAAATCTTAGAGACATAATTAGAAAAACATGTTAAGGCTAAAGCAGAACTCAGGAGGAAAATAAATATAGTTTTAAACACCTTTTCGGGAAATAAAAAAGGTTAAAAATTTAAAAGCAGAAAAGATAAAGAAACAAAAATGAATAATAGGGGAAGAAATCAATGAAAATCTAGATCAAAATAATAATTGTGAAAAGTAACAAAACCAACTTTGTTTTTTGGTAAATCTTAGTAACCAAATAAAACTCCAGTAAAACTAACCTAGAAAAAGAGAAAGATCCAAAAGAAGGGAAATAACTAGACAGATTTTTCTAACAGATAATTTTTTAACTAAACACTAATGAATGTGTAATTTATATGATATGCCAAAGTTATCACAAGAAAATATAGAAAATTTGAACAGACTGAAAGAAAAATAGACCAAAAGATTAAAGAAAATGAAATGGTAATTTTTTTCTCCTCCACCCCCACAAGAACCCTCCAATTTGACATTTATTTTTTTAATTAGTTAAGTTCTACCAAATTTTTAAGAAATTGTTTAGTTATTTTAAATAAGCTGCTTTAGAAAATAAAAAAGAAAAGCCACCTAGCTCATTTTATCAAGCTAGTGTAATTTTAATTCTAAAACAAGGTAACACTAAAAAATTATAGGCTATCTCACCTACTAACGTAGGTATAAAAAAATCCTAAATAAAATATAAACTACTAAATCCAAGTGAACTTTAAGAGATAAGAGTAAACTCAGCCAAAGCAGGAAAAATTGGAAGAGATAAGTAGCACCTATTTAAAAAAAATTTTTTTCTAATCAGCGAATCAGAAATAGAAGGGAGTTTCCTTAACTTGATATAGATAAATATACCAAAAACCTATAACAAATATAAAATCATAAAGACATACAGGATCTTTTTCCCTGAAGTTTAAAAAAAAAAAAAGGATATCGCCAAGCTGTATAGCATAGTGATGGAATCCCTATGACGAAGAATAAAAGTATACAGTGAGATAGCGACATGCTAAATTATAGCCACAAAATAGGAACACTAAAGTATGAGCACAAAAACAAATGGGCAGACAGAACTAAGTGAGATATAGCTATAAGAATAAAGAATTAAGAAAAGAGTACCACTAATCAAGGGTGGAAAAAATGGATTGTTTAAGCAATGGTTCTTGATCATCCAAACAGGTCTCTCCCTGAAAATAGACACTGACTCTCAGTAAAAATAAATTCAACAAAATAAACATTTAACGGCACTTCCTGGTGATGCAGCAGTTTGGCACGTCACCTTCAGCCCAGTGTAGTCAACACACATCCCGAGGACCAGGGTTTACATTTGGGGTGTAGAAGAAATGGGGGATATGGAGGGTGGTAAACATCCAAGATGAACAACGAAATATAAATACTTCCTCTTCTCTCCTCCTGCGTGTGTGCCTACTTGCCTTTATTCCTGCCTGCACCTCTCCTTTAGAAAAATAAAATAAAACCAAGGGTGGAACTTCTTGAAACTTCTAAAGAATTTTTTAAAACTATACATACAGCTCTTTATTAAAGTTCAAAGTACTTGTTGGAAAGCTAGTGAATTATTAAAAGAATAACCCCTGGAGTTAAGTTATTTAAAATAATTTGCAGCTCCTATAAAATTATTTTAATTATACATTAATACTCTCAATTAGAGAAAATTGGGAAAAGTATACCTTGGAATATAATCTTGCTTTTCTTTCTACAAAACTGAAATTCAGTTAATCTTTAAATTCCACACTAGTATCAAGCTAGTTTCAAAAAAGGAAAGGAATTGCTATGTTTATTCTACCACAGCCTCAAAATGTACAGAGAGGCATTCATTACTGGCATGCCCTGGCTACCTAAGTGGTATGAGTCATGTTTATTTTCAAAGAGAACACTTAGGAAGCATCAATAAGAAGAATGTGAAAAAATGCATTAAGGAAAACATTAGTATTTACTGAATGGGAAATTTTAAAAAATTAGAGCATTCATCAATACACAAAACTGTGCAATTGAAATCACATATATATAAACTTCATACATTTAAGTAGCATATGACTATAGGTTTAAACGGTCAAAATAAAAACTGCTGATCACTTAGGATTGTAATGAAAAGACAATGCTGAAGTCAGAAATATGGTATATAAATTAAAACAGATGAAAAAACTACCCAATAGTCTTTCATATCAGGTTTTCAGGAGTCGATCTTATTCTAAAGTATTTGTGAATACTATTTATTTCTATTGAAAAAAACTTGTATATGCCAAAAAATGTTCAATAACAGAACTACATTATGAGTAAAATAACAATACTCGTCACTCCATTAAATAAACTCAGAAACGTAAGCTATTTTTTTAGTGGCAGACATAAAAACCGATGAATTCACTGTCTCTTTCATTTGGACAAAAACTCTTTGGGACTATTTCAGGTATAAGTAAAGTGCAGACTCTTGGACCATTTTTGGCCAGTTAAGTTACAATCGTTTTTTCTTTGGATATTGCCAGTGACTTGCTGGGAGAAAATGAGCAAACAGAGCTAAAGGGGGAAATGAGGACTCACTATAAAAGGGGACAGGATAAGGAGGCGGGAAAGGTGCGCTAGACGGCTATTAACGAAAGAGGACTACACACTTATCCACTAGAAATATCAATGTTTTAAGACTGTGTTAACATAAAACACTGGAATATTTTAATAACACTAATGTAAAAGACCAAATAGTAGAAATCTTCCTTTTTTTACTCAGCTATCACCCCAAAAACATAAATCTTTCTAAAAGGTGAAAAAAAAACTGAAAATAAGTATAATTCAGATAGTTTAAGTAAGTCCTAAAAGAAAAGATCACACCAGGTTGCAAGCATATACAGTAAGTGTTGTAAAGGGTTAGACGACAGAAAAGATGAGTCAGCATATAGTGCTGATTTCTCAAAGGATTTATCAAAGAAAATATGCATGAAAGAAAATTCCCAAAACATGAACCTAGAGCATCATGTTACTGGTTAATCTGACAAATGCAAATAGGAGACACCAAATTTAAATCTTCAAAAAAAGAAGTTCTAACTCGTAAATGCCAAAAGTACGTAAAACAAAATGTTGCACACCCTTTAAATAGTCATACTATACTACAAAAATACTACCAATGATGGCTAAACAAACAGTAAATGTAAGCTAATTTTTAAATAGATTGGATGGATATGAAAGATCTAACTTTTAAATTTTATTGCCAAAAAAAGTCACCTATTTTTCTTAATATTTAATCAAGCAAAATCTAACAGTTAAAATCAGTCTTTTGATCAGTTATGTTGTGATGTTCAAGCTTTAAGTCTCCCAGCAATCAAGACAGATTGACGGGGTGCATGCATGTATTTTAACATAACCAAGTACAAAGAAGAACTCATTTAACTATCATAAAACTGGGACAGTTACCAACCTTTACTGAAAACCAATACTGATTTATAACGGGAGTCCCTCTCAGATGCTATATTATTACGTATTATTACACAACTGCAAAATTAGAAGTTTCTAAATAGATGTATTCAATACATCATTTTAAAACTAAAGGCAATTAGCTGGAAATACATACTCCACCTTGAAATGAAAAATGATAAACACTATTTAAAATCTTTTCTGTTAAATGCTGATGAGATTTTCAGTGCACAAGAATTCTACTCCACAGTCATTCTCTAATCTTACTGCTGGTAGCTAACCTTCAATAGTACTTACTATGTACAGCATACACTGGATAGGCATTTTACAACTATTATCTCTAATTCTTTTAAGAATCTTATTAAACAAGTATGATTTCTCCATTTTGCAGATCAAGAAATTGAAGTTTAAAGAGCCCGCCTAAGTTTATAAAGGTACCAAGCCATAAAACTAGGATTCAACTTGAGCAATCTGAGTCCGGAATCCTCCCCTTAACTAACCAAGTGTGTATTTAGTCTTTCTGGTTTTGATTTCATCATGAATGAAAGATTCTATTCTCTTTAATTAACAAATGAGAAAACAGCAACAGAGTTTAAACTTTTAACCAAGGCAGATCTTGAAACAACGCAAACAAGTTCTTTAAAATCATTAAGAAAAACACAGACACCCTAATACTGGACAATTCACAAAACATTTAGACAAAAATGACAGATACAAAAAACATATAAGCTTATTATGGTAAAGAAATGCAAGTTAGAATAAGATAGACTGTGAAAGTCAGAGTAGGAAGAACAAGGCACAAGGTATATTGTTGGATAACAGTAAAATGGTTTAAGTATTTTGAAGAGCTGCCTTCATGCATCAAAGTCTTTGAAATGTAGTGTCACCTAATTCGGCATATTATATTTCTGTAGGTTTCATTTTAGCATATAAGTATATGTATTATATATGTATAAGGATGTTAAACCAACAACTATGTATGATGCTGGGAAATTCCACCAAGGGGCTAACTGGGTAAAAACATTTTTGGATTGAATCTGCTGATATTCTGTTATCTGTGAATAGAAATTCATCTGGTAATTTTAGAAATTATATCTACATTTGAAATCGACATTTTTAATATCAAATGAAAAGAAGATATAAAACACTATTTGAGGGAAAAAGGAAGACCAATAAGAGAATATTTGAGTCAACTCTGTCAGGCACTTTAACAAACACACTTATTTTTTGAGTGTGTTGTGTACACTTGGCTTTTAAATGGACTTTACTGAAAGAATATTACATCATAATATTATATAGGTTAAAGGTGTGTATCATTATCAACCAACATCTGTGTGTAATACATGAAGTTTACCAGCACCACTCCTACCTTCATCATATATTAATCCATTATACCCAATTTGCACGCTCTCAACCCCTTTCCTTCTTGAATTACTAATTTGATTTTATAGACTAAAAGTCCAGTTTGCTTGAATCAATTAATTTCTTTGCTTGGTTTCTCTATATCACATTTGAGTAAAATCCCATGATGTCTGTTTTCTCTTTCTGGTTTTCTCACTAAGTATAATTCCCTCTAGGTAGTTTGTGTAACATAGTCTTTAATTTCTTACAATCACCCTTTGATATACTGTTACTCTCAGTTCACAGATTTGAAAGTAAGTCTCTGAGAGGTTAAATAATTTAGGGACCTACTAAAGTCAAGGTTAGGATTCAAACCAGGCCCACATATCTAACTACGAAGTCCACTAGGTATACTAATACGTTCCTGTCTCAAATAACATTAGAAATACTGCTTTCAAAACGTTAAGATAATAAAACGATGTGTTATGGGATGAATTGTAAGCCCTCTTCAAACTTCTATGGTGAAATCCTAGTACCAAGTAATGTGACTGTATTTGAAGAGATCTTCATCAATGCAAAATGAAATCATCTGGATAATCCCTAATTGAGTATGACTGCTGTCCCTATAAGAAGAGATTAGGACACAGAAATAAAACCATAAGGACACAGCAAAAAAGGTAGCCATCTGCCAAGACAAGGAAAGAGGCCTCGGAAGAAACCAAACCCTATTAACACCTTAATCTTGGGCTTCCATCCTTCAGATTTATGAGTAATAAATTTCTGTTGTTTTAATCACCCAGTTTGTGGTATTTTAATATGGTAACCCTAGCAAACTAATAGGACAGTCTTGGTCAATGTTATCAATTAAGATATTCTTAAATATCCAATAAAAATATTTTTAAATATTCTTGGTCTAAGAGAATTTGGTTCCATGCATGTTCCCTAGAGATTTACAAGTGGTAAGGAACACAGGAAAAAAGGCAGAGAATTTCCATGATGGTAAAAATTTCACAAGCTGTTCAAGAAAGAGACCAGTCTAAACACAGGTTAAAGGTATTGAAGAAAAAAAGACACTGAAAGATTACCTGATATGTCTGACTATATTAAAAGGAGAGTATTAAATATTAGAAGGGTTTAGAGTTGAAAAACAAATGAAAAACTAAGTAAATGAATATAAACCTTCATTAAATTTAGATAAAACAAGCTGTTTCAAAAGATACTGTAACCATAACATGCGGCTTGCCTCAAATGCAAATAATATTTATGTAATCACAATAATGCAACCTTCTATAACTAAAATCTATTACATAACTATATTTTTTGTTATATAACCATATCGAAAAGATGAAAGTGCACAGGGTGGGGGCAGGGCAGGGCAGAGACAATGTTACAAAACTAAATGCTTAAACTCCATAGTGGGAAGTGGTAAAGAGATAAATTAAAAAATTGGGTATGTGGCCTGGTGGAGAGGAGGTTGACCTACTGCCTCCGGCCAGATACAGTCCACATACATCCCAAGGACAGAGGTTCCAGACCAGGTTCATGGCCCAGGACCAGTGAGAACAACCAAGATAAACTACTTAAGTAAATAATGGAAGGGAGGGAGGAAGGAGCCAAGAAATGTTGGTTTAAGTATGTTATCTAGAAATACTAAAAAAAAAAAAAAAATTGCAGAAGAAACAAGTAAAAGGTAACAGTGGCTCCTATAGAAAGCTGAATTCTTGAGGAGAACAGAATAGGTCCAGGAATTTTTTTTTTTTTTTTAATTCCAATCTTGGAAGCACTATTTGACTTTCTAAGCTATGTACTACTTTGATAAAAATTAAAATTTTAAATCATGCATTTATTTTTAACTATCTTTTAGAATATTTATTTACAGAGAGGAAAGCATTCAGGGTACCTTATTAAGGGTAAATCACATCAAATATTATGATCAAAATAAAACCAGTAACACATAGAAAAGTTAATAGGAACATTATATACCAAAGTGTTTTTGTTTTGTTTTGTTTTTTCTGGAGTAGTGGTATTATTTTTAACTCTTTATGTAAGCTTTTCTGCATTTTTCAATTTTTTAAATAAATGTACAGTACATTATTTTAAATTTTAAAATAATTTAAAAGCAATTTTAAAAGGTCAGTAAAGCTCAAAGACCAAAGATTTAAGTAACATTAATTCCTGCCCCAGTAAGTCACCCCATTGTAAGATTAAAAATACATTTATGACTTCTACAATTACTATAAAAACAATGGAGAACAGTCTTAAAATCTAGTAAAAACTATAAAACAATGCTAGGTCCTTAGATCAGAAAATACTCTTTTTTTCACATATCATACAATTCATTAATCTTAGATTTCATATCAAGGTCATCTGGCTCAGAGAGCCAGCTTCTAATTCCAAAACTCTAGATGAAGTGGTCACTTTCTAAACATAAAAGTAACTTAAGAAAGTGAAAAATAAATAAAGCCACTTAAAACTTCTCTAAGTCCAAAAAGTTTTTTAAAAAACAAGGGAAAAAAAAAAAAGTAAATACACAAAGTAGAGGAAGTGTGCATACCAATGGCGACACTGGAAAAAAAGTAACTAAAGCTCTTATTACCCTGAAAGCTGAATTTAGTCTGCACATACATGTGCAAGAAAAACAAAAAAAATTCTAGAATGTTTATAACACTGAAGTCTCCCCAAAATCCAAACAATTATAAACATTCATCAACAGCTGAGTGGATAAACAAACTAGCCATTTCACACAATGGAATAAAATTAACGGTATGAATGAATGGCACAAACCTAATGCCAAGCTAAAGAAGCCAGAAGCAGACTATATTAGTATGTGGTTCTACTTAAGTACAAAAGCAGGCAAAACTGATCTACATTATTACAGGTTAGACAGTGGTTACCCTTATGGGGAGAGACTGATTGTAAGAGGGCAGGAAGGGAGTTTCCTCATCTGAATGCTATTTACAAGGGTCTATTGTTAGTGAAAGCTGAGTTGAATACTTCTAAGTTTACTTTTTGTACCTCTTCCACATATTACATACTTAAATAAAAATTTCAAATTGTGAAAAGATAATATTCAAATGGCCACATATTCTGATTCTATTTATATGAAATCCCCAGGATAGGTAAATCTACAGAAACAAAAAACAGATCAGTGGTTATAAGGAGTTGCAAAAGGAGAGAGGAATGGGAAGTTACTGCTTAAAAAGTACAGGGCTTCCATTTCAGGTGACGAAAACATTCTGGAAACTAAACAGTGGTACTAGTCGTATGACACTGAGTATAAATTTAATGCCACAGAATTAGGTTCACATTAAGATGGTTATCAAGGTAAATCTTATATACTTGACCACAATAAAAAGCTTTTCCATTAAAAAGATAATGTGAACCAAGATAGAGTAATCACTCTCTATACACTGGTAATTGGAACATTAGCTAAAAACAATACATTTTGCAAAGTATTTTGGCAATAGATAATAAATAATTCATGTATTTGTCCCAGTTATTATTATTTCTTCTTCTGAGAATAAGTCCTAAGACATAAAGAAGCTCGAGATTAAAAGAAAAGCTTACTGTAACATTCATAATAGCAAAAGAAAAAGAATCTAAATACCAAATTATCAGGGAATGGCTAAGTAAATCATGATATATTTACAAAATTAATTATGATTAAACTAAAAATGTTTACTAATTACAAAACACGAACTATATTATGAAGCAGATGTGATAAAAAGAAAAAAAAATTCTATAAACATAAGCCAAACTATGCATCAAAAAAGACTCAAGGACTGGGTGCCTACGTTAGTGCTCCTCTTTTCCTAACACAGACCAGCTTCAGTTATCAGTCAACACCATGGTTTTGGAGATCTGAAAAAGCCCCACAGTCCCCAGGTGCCCAACGAGCTACATGAATGGGGATGTGCCATCACAAGCCAATGTGGCAATATTTAAGAAATCTCTGTCTCACCACCCATCAACCTGTATCATGCCCTACATTGGTATAATAACAATAAAATCTTAAGAGTATGATAAGGTCAGCCTGGCTAAAGCGAGGAATCCTTTGGGCAAGTACAGCCCTGTTAATAAGGAAGACATCACTGGAAGGAGAGCTATAGACAGTAAAGATGATGATGAAAATGAACTCTTCGGATTTGATGAGAAGGAAGAAAACTAAGAAGTCAAGAGGCTGAGAGAAGAATGTCTTGTACAGTATGAGTCAAAGAAAGTCAAACCACCTGCACTTATTGCCAAGTGTTCCATCTTATTGGATGTGAAACTTTGTTACAATGAGGTGGAGATGGCATATTAGAAGAGTGTCAGAAGTATTGGTGGCGGGGTTCTTCTAAACCCAGACCAGAGGTGTGGAATTAAAAAACTTCAAACACAGCTGAAGATGATAGTTGGAATGGATATGCCGAGGGAACAGATCACTGCTTTTGATGACTATGTGCAGTCCATGGATGTGGCTGCTTTTAGCAAGATTAAAATCCATCATGGGTCATTGCCCTTAAATGCTTGAAAAAACGAAAAAAAAATAAGTAACAAACCTCGAAGTATGCTCACCATCGGTTTGCTATGGGCACTATTTTCTTTCTGCCTCTAAATAAAGCAATCTCATTCTCATCTCAGGACCTCTGGACCTTTGAATCTCCAATTTAGAATTTCTTTCTTCCAGACGTTCACTCTCCCTTCATCTTTTATGTCAACTCATAATTAACTCCCAAGAAGGGCCTTCCCTAACCACTCCAAGCAAGTTAGGCCTTAGCATACCCTTTCCATAACCTTTCCTCAACCACACTTTTATCTTCTTTGCATTTATTGCAACCTGAGAATAACCAACTTACTGATTTATTGAAACATCTTTGTTCTCTATCTCCTACTAGAATGTAGGCCACCTGAGAAGAAAGACTCTCAAACTTTTTTATCTACAATATCCCCAGGCCAGAGAATAGTGCCTGACAATTATAATGGGCATTTATGACATTAATGAATAAATATTAATTGAGATATTAACATGTTCATTCTACTTTTTCATACTTTATCAATTTTCTGTATAAGAGCAAATTATTTTTATACTTTAATGATTTTTTTTTTAATAAAAATGGCATGCCCAAGTGGAGTAGCAGTTAGATTTACTGCCTCAGGCCAAGCACAGTCCATGTACATTCCAAAGACCTGAGTTTTACATCCCAGGGACAAGGAAAGAAACCAAAATGAACAACTAAATTGAAAAAAAGATTAATATTTAAAAATAAAACTATTTCAAGGGGCAATATCAGTTATCAAGGAAAAAAATACACACACAACTTTGCTAGATATTCCCTAAAGACAAGGCAAGGGTCTGATTTTCAGTCATAAGAGAAAAAACTAAATATAAATCCTTCCTAATAAAGAATACTGCTCTAGTACACCATATCTGGTATATCTGATCTATTTTCAGAAGCTTAGAGACCTTTCTCAAATTTCTCTTTCATAAGGTACTTAATAATAACCATTCCAAGACCAAACCTACATCTATTCTACCACCCTGATTCTTCTCCCACATATACAGATTGTCTGAATAATATTTTTAGAGTCACAACTAAGGCATGAGAATTATTTTAGAACTCACTGGAAGCAACAGATAAATAATACCGAGGGGGAAAAAAAACCTCATCATACTCATAAAGTGAATTTCAAATTAAAATATACTAGAAAAGCAGCCAGGTACATCATGGTGGCTCAGGCACTAAGCCTGGGGCTGGGGTATATTAGATCCTATAATGCCCAAGAACCAGTACCAGGGAAAACAACCAAAGAAATAAACAAAAAGTGCTTCCTTCTCTTTCTTCCTTTCTTCTCTCAAAGGTGCATATGCCTCCTCTCCCTTCCTTCCTCTCTTAACAAAAGAAAAGCAGTCTAACTACATTCACTCTTCTATTGATGTGTAACTGAAACGGAGTTTCACAAGAACACAATTATGTATAGTATTTAACTGCATTTAGAGTGTCATCTATAAAATTGACAAGTATAGAGATGTTCAAGAATCAAAAGTAATTACCACCAATCAGAAACACAAAGTCAATGTGTACACCTTGAGAAGGGAAAATTCCAGAATCCAATAAAAAGCATTCAAAACTTAGTCATTAAGTTCTCCTGGTGACTAAGGAACTGAGCCCATTCACTAGCTCCTGAAAACCCTCTAAGCTCAAGTTAACAAATGCAACCTTCATCAGGGGAAAAAATGACATCATTGTCATCCTACAATTGGATGACATATACCAGAGTCCACTGACAACTGTGCCATCAATTCTAAAGTTCATTTAAATTCTACTCACTAAGAAACAACCAAACTAAACCTGCAAATATGCAAATGAACCTCCAAACCCTGCACCTTACCTTTTCCGGCTCAAGGTGGCATAAGAGGTCCTCTAGCTTAACGTGCTGACAGCGTGAGGGCATATCTGAAAAGTGGGGTTATCGGCCCAGAACCTATAAGCTTATCCGATTGATACATAAAAGTCAGCATACAGTCAAATTTAAAGCATCCACTGCAGATTCTTACTTCTGCAGTATTAAATAAGTATTCGCTCAGTCAAAAGGATCTTAGCAGAGTAGTGCTACAGGGGCAATGTGCATAGGCTGGCAATTAATGTCTTTTCTCCACACTCTTGACATAGTAAGTCCTATCAGAACTGGTCAGATGTAACACATGTATGCAACCATGACCCATTAGAAGCATTAAGAATCAACCAAGCTAAGTAAGTTTTACTGCTAATGCTTCTAAATGTCATTCGAATTTAAATTCCAATCTAAAGTATGGTTAAATATTTTTTCATATTGCCATTCAAACACTTAAGAGGGTATCTTAAGTCTCTACCCATGAACAAAATGGTTAGATAATAAACCACTAGTTTTTTAACTCAAACATCCTGCTACCACCAACTTGTGATTAAATTATGGGCAAAAAGGGAAGGCAGAAGCAACATTTTTAATTCTCTCACAGTAGCTGTCAAATACTCTTTTTCAAGGAAGCTCCCTTAAAGAGAAGCTTATCAGTTAGAAACATTACCAGCCTGAACTAAGTGAACGTAACTGGAGTGAGCCATAAAACATGTATCCTTGAGGCAAAGGAACATAATTTCAGGAACCAGGAGGCAGATTTCAACTACATACCAACTTGCACCTAATCCCCAGACAGACTGTTCAACAGCTGCTGCCCTTGCCAAAGCAGTCTCCATGCTCATCTACACAACCCCTGGAGGAAAATGACAACTCCCTGGAAGCAATCAGCCTTCCTAACAATTAACTTTTCAAATGAAAGCGAACCATGGGCCAACAGCCCTAAAATCTAAAGCCACCAGCAGCTTTTTGTAGGAACAGTTTGCCCATCTTAAAAATGAATGGCCATCCAGGTACAAAACTGGCCATAAGGGTTGCTTTTAATCAACCAGTTGCCAACTGAAATTCTTTTTTCCTTATCTTTTTCCTTCCAAGGGGTATAGAACAGAAATAAGGGGATGATGTGCATCTCTCTGTTCCTACCTTCACTTCTGCTTCATCATTCACTAATAAGTACTTCAATGATCCTAGACAAGTGTTCAGGACTCTCTGTTCATTCAGTCCACAAATATTTACTGATTACCTGCTAAATATCAGGTACCATTCCATCTTGTTTCCCTCTGAAACAGCAAATTCTCAGTAATTTCTATACAGAAACCTAAGTCAAGTTTTGTATTTTTCTTATGACACTGAAATGAAAAAGAAAGATGCCACTATGCCTTAGTCATTCTACCTGTATATGAGCAACTACTAGAAAATCCCTTTTTAAAAAACTCAGATTCTGTCCCTGTGTTTGACTCCATTTCACTATAGCAGCAAAAAAAAAAAAAAAATTACATAAGCCAGAGTTTAGAGGAGCTTGGTGGTACCAGTGAAGAGAACAAATCTATAACTCTAGCCCATAGTAGAAAGGCAGAAGGTTGAAGTCCGCCCTAGGACCCAAAAATGGCAGTTCCTGAATCCCAAAGATGCCCAACCCACATCGATTCATCTCTTAAAAACAGCACTTGACAAATTTTGAAGGCTGGTGATAAATACATTGTCACATAACAAGGCCGTGGTGGGGGAGGGGGAGGAGAGGGAGGGAGAGAGAGAGAGAGAGAGAACAGAAACAATTTCATGGAACAGTATTTGCCATGTGCAATGAATTCTGTTATTTTCACTTTCATTTTTTTGATATTGCTAACTGTTAAAAACCCACAGTCTGAAGAACAGCACCTAAATAACATTCCCTTCCTCTCTGTCCTCTTCTCCAACATCCTATATCTATTTGGGGGAAAGAGGAAGGGAGGACAACTATTAGATAAGAGGATCCACTGGAATCTTATCACTAATGAGAATCCCTGTTTCCAAAGTAGATGAGGACGTAACATCAAGAGGAAGTGAAACTCTTCCATCTTGGGCATCCCAATTTGAAACACTGAATGAATGGTCCTAGAGAAATGTATTTAATACATGTCTATTGTGTCAATTTTGTGGTTCTAGTGTTCAAAGTAAAATAAATTATAAATATCAAAAGTACCTGATGAAAATTAAATGTGCTGGGATTGAACCACATTAAATTATAAATTTAATGATTTTTGATCTCCAAAAACAGGACATCATTTCAGATAGTTTAACCTAACAGTGTAAGACATACCTCAAGAACACAGTGTATTAAGTGGCTTGAGGCTTGAGGACTTAATAAGCCCTCATTACAACAGTTTCCACAGAAAACATGTGCTAAAAACTCTTACCAAACAACTAATTTCAGAAGCAAGGACTATGTGAAATTGAACTGTGATGTAATCTAGTATCTCAGTGTTTTTTAAAATTTGACCATTACTGATTCTCCTCTTAAAAGAAAAGTCCTGAAGAGTCCCAGGCCTTTATAAAAGCCCACTGCTACTCTATTCAACTTAGGATAGCTGGTTCATTCTTGTTTTCACACAATTACCACACAATTTCACACAATTATCTGGAGCCTCAACCTCTGTCTTAGTTCTATCAGTCCTATGTAATTTTCTGAAGGTATGTTCAGCTCAAACCAACATATCATAAACGCCTTGTGGAAACAAAACTTTTTAATCTCTGAAAACGTACTTCTTTGCAGTCTCGTACTATCAAACAAAATGTATCCTGAATTAAAACAAACCTCAGAAAATCCCTGCCCCATTTCAACCTGCCTAAAATCTTCTTTTGAGGAGTGGCATCATACCTATTGCTAAGTTTCATAACATACCTCCTGGTCTCTCATCTTATCATACAGGCGTCATTACTTTATCAGTGCTCCTTATCTACAAAAAAAATTTCCAAACATTTCTTCATACTCCTACCAATAATCTAAAATTTGTGTCAGCAAATAGTCTCATTATATTTATCACCCTTCTGACCCATTAATCATGACGGTGAGAATTTGTCTCTTTAATCGTTAGCATAATGCCAGGATACAAGTCAAACAGAGAAAGACAAACGCTGTATATAATACTCACTGTATAGAATCTTAAAAAGCCACACTTTTAGAAAGAGTAGAATAGTAGTTTCCATGGACTTGTAAAATGGGGAAATTTTGATCAAAGAATATGAATTTCCAGCCAGCCATCAGATTAGTGAGTTCTAGAGAATCTAATGTATAGCATGGAGACCAGAATAAACAATACTGCATTATGTATACTATATTTAAAAGTTAAGAGATTTGTTAAATGTACTCACCCCACACACAAAAAGATAAGTATGTGAGAGGATGAGGTCTTAACTAACCTTATTTTGGTAATCTTTCCACAATAAATACATGAATCAAATTATCAAGTTACACATTTCCATGCTATGTTAACAGTATTTCAATCAAGTTAGAAAAAAAGAGGAAATGTGCCTAATAAGTCTACCTTTCAATCAACAATGAGAATCCTATCACTCCATCATATTTTTCATTTATTTTTCCTAACTTAAATATTTCAAATTCAAACTTTGTTTTGCTTAAAATTAGTCTGATATTTCCCAAAAATCTCTCAAATGTAACCCTTTATTTCTGGTTAACTATTCTAAAAGATGCCTCTATTAATCTGGAAACTGAGAAAAGAGGAAAGTAACTAATTAGTCTCATCTTAATTTCACCTATAAATCCAAAGTACAAGGATACTTCCATTAACAAATCTTGGGAAATACAGAAACTTTAAATGTCAATAATTCCTTAATATAGTGCAGGTTAGACAAGCTGTCCTAGATTATGAAAGGATGGTCTGTTTTCCTCAAAATTTGGATTGAAGTCCCCTGAGGGGAAATTCCCTGGGATGATGATACTGGTGATATCTGTCAATGGGTCGATTCTTCCCACGTCACATTCTTACATGGTTTGCACATCACTGTAACATCAAATAAAAGAGAAAATTAAGAAGTGCCCCTGACCTGGTGCGATGTAAATTGGTTCCTCGCTTAGTCTGCTATCTGATAGTAAAATACCGTGATCAACAATGTGGACATGGAATACTCAGACATGGAATTCCAGTATCCCTACTCTTATGCATAATCCAGTACTAAAAGCACATAAAAGAGAAGAATGTTGAAGAGCTGAGCAGTTGTCTTGATTTTTAAAAAAAGGTTTCATTATAAGAATCAAAAGATATATAATCCCTAGTTATGGAATGAAATGTTCAGTTTTAAAAACTAAGGTATAAGCAATCACTTAAAACAAGATAAAGTAAATATAAAATTATTTTCTATGTAAATTCTAATCTCAAATTCTAGTTTTCTTGGCTTGCCTAAAGCAATATTTAGCAGATTGAAGTTATTTTTATTAAATGCTCAAAGATTTTATAAGAAATAAGATGTTGTCTTACCAATTTTCTCAGTATAATACTGAATTGCAGTCTTCTGTAATTCTTTCAAAGGAAAGGAGTATTGCCAAATATGTTCCTCTACAAATTCTGCAGTCCTGTAAATCTAATGGATCACTAAAGTATTAACCTTCAATTTCTTCCAACAGAATTTACCTTTTAGACATTTCCTATATTTATCACATAAAAATTAATTTTGCTTTTGTCCATCTTAGTTGAACAGTTAGTGAATATCTACTGCCAGCATTCCTTCTCTCAAGTGTTCCTTTCCCAGCACCTGTTGGTACTCATCACAATAACCTGCACTGGGGAAAATGGGACAATGTCTTAAATCAGGCTTGCCACCAGTTTTAATACAGGATTTTTCACCTGAAGATTAAAGGAAGAATCTGGAGAAACAACATGAAGAAAGATTAAAGGGACAAAGAATAAACTCAGCCAAAGATAAAGGATACAGTAAAAACTCCTAGAATTACTACATCCCTCAGGTCCTATAGCTGCTCTGGCTTCAGCAGCTCTCACTTTAATTCTGTGAGCTATACTCCGGTCCTTCGTAAGCTAACTTGCTTCTGTCAATGTCAACAAAATTATCTTACCTAATATGCAGACACAGACAACCAGCTTAAATCAAAGAGGTTCCAGTTCCATCGAGACTGGAATATCTCATAACTTCGATATTTCAATTCTGTTACTAACATTTCACTTCTATTTTCC
This sequence comes from Solenodon paradoxus, assembly GCA_004363575.1. Taxonomy (NCBI): domain Eukaryota; kingdom Metazoa; phylum Chordata; class Mammalia; order Eulipotyphla; family Solenodontidae; genus Solenodon; species Solenodon paradoxus. The sequence goes on from RJWH01000583.1 coordinate 468,733, forward strand.
CCTTATTTTTATAAGGGCAAACACAGAGTAATAGTCAAATAAAAACATTCGTGTATTACAACAAAACTGAACTATCTGAGTAGGTATTCTGTACCACTACACAGAACTTCAAATTACTGTGTCAGCAAACATACGAAATACCAAACCAAGAAAAAGAAATGGTTTTTAATGGTACAGGCATACCGCATATGAAAGCTCACATAAGCAAATCCCTTTAATAAGAAATTTTGTACTCATTCAGAAGGAAGTAAACTTTCTTCTGACCTACCAGAAGAAAAATGATGGGATCTAAAGCTTACAAAATAAGAGAAGATAGTCTCAATACTGCAAGCCTTCTATTAATATTATTTATAAATTAGCCTCCTATGTTATTTTATAGTTGAAAGTCTGAAGAAAAATTATCATTGAAATAGCTATTTGCCAGTAAGTATAAATTTGTATGAATATATCACATACTCTATTTGGACACATGATATTTAAGGTGTCTATTAATTACACAAAATTAATTAAGTTGCCAGCTTAGTTCAGGAGCAAGAGCTAACCAGAAATATAAGCCTGAGAATCATAAGCACACAGGTGGGGTAAAGCCCAGGGGCCAAATAAGATTGAAAAAAAATGAAGTCACGGGGATGAGGGGAGAAGAGAAAGGAAAGGGAACAGGAGCAAGACATGCAGCCAATGAGATGAGTGAAGTAAGAACCAGGAAAGCAGAAATCAACTAACTAAAAGAGGTTCTAGAACAAGATGATCAACTATGCTGAATGCCATCACTAATGCCAGAGGTAACCAGAAAAAACCTCCACATAACTTTCAGTAAAAATGCTTTCCCTTGACTTTTCTTTCATTTAAGAGGAAAAAACTCTTATCAGTACTCATTATGTCATAGTTACATAACAAGTTTTTAGGGAAAAGCCATTTTACCTCCAGTTATGAATGATTTTCTAGCTGACGTAACTCAGAGTACATCTGAGAAGCACCCCTGAAGTAGTGGTTACTAAGCTTGATTTCAGATGCCTCCACTGGCAGTGTGAAGGAAGAACCAAACATATTCCTGTCCCACTGCTCAAGGGAAATGTCTTTTGAAATACATACTACTTTGTTCCATACTATCAGACTTATCAAAATAATTATGGAGATTGAAAAGCAGAAAAAGTCTGTCACTTCACACATCTAAAAGGGTCTAGCATTAAATGAAACATCTTCTGGGCAGTGACTGCATCAAACAAGAACTTTAAAAGCAGTTTAAGAAGCAAAAACTGGTAGCCAGGCTTTCCTTCTCTCAAATCAGATCCCAGCCACAATGATAATTATAGGTGTAATTCAGGATAAAAGCCCAGCAGATCCATAGTCAATTCTTAGTGTGAAAGGTCAATATGGGAAATACTCCCTGCCGCTGTTGGTTGCTGTGAACTGGACACTCCATATATTGGCAGGCTGGCACAGAAACTTTTTGCAAAGCATTTGGCAATATGATTCAAGTGTTTTTTAAGTTGTTTCTATTTCTTCAGTGATGAAATACTATTTCTGGAACTCTACCTTAAGGAATTAGCCTACAATTAGAAGGGAAAAAACCTTGGGTTCAGAAAAGCATTATTCATTATACAAAATCACTTTAAACCATGTAAATAGCCATTAAGAGGAAATAAGTAAATTACAATGAAATATGCAATAAAATTCTGAGTTTTTTTAAAAACTAAATATAAAACACACCAATTGAACCGTGCAAAAAAATGCACGATCAAATGTGTATATATAGATGCATAAAAATAAAGAGGCTTTTTAAAAAAGATAGTACAACTGTGAAAAGAACGGAAAGGAATTAACTACAGAGTGAATCTGGCTGAGCAAAAAAACGGGAACATGTAAACTCAGGAGAACGAAGGCCAGATTCTCAGGGCAGAAGAGTTACCAGAATATTCAGGGAAAGCAAGGGCAGTAAGGAAAGTTAAATAATTCGAACAGAGATATGACCCAGCACAAAGAAATAGATTTTTCAAAAATCTACCTCTAGATCAAATAAAGTTCAAATAATACCTTACACTGTTTTTCTCCTTTTTCTTTCTTTCCTCTTGCTCTTTATTCTAGATTGTCAATATTACCATTAACTCCAGATAACCCATGACCAATTTTTTTTAAAAAAGGATAAATTTAGAAAATATTAATAAATAAATGAACCTTTGCCAACTAGCTTTAAACTTTGGATAACATCATATTAAAATTCCTCTAATAACAATGTACCTTCCCATATATTTGCATTAAATTATCAGAAAATAATTTCATTCCCTGTATATGCTACTGAAAGGAACAGCATGGAGAATGGTACAGAAACAAACTGAAAAAGGAAATTATATCTTTTCATTGATTAATCATAATGTATAAAACTTCATATACAATTAATTATATTATAAAATAACATAAAATGCATCCTTTTAAAATCTCTAGAAAAATGTCTAAAGTACTTCAAGAATGTATGGCCAAACTAAATTCATTAACAGTCTAAAATACTATTAAAGTGTGTGTGTATTTTTTTTTTTTTAAAGGAAATACCTAGGCAGGAATGAAAGCAAGTTGAGGTAGTCAAGCAGAAAAAGAAGAGGAAGAAGCATTATTATTTTTTATTTAGTTGTTCTCCTTGGCTGTCCCCCCAGTCTCCAGACCCAGGACGTGAATCCAGGTCCTTGGGATGTAGGCAGATACACCAGTCGAAGTCAGCTGACTAAACCACTACTCCACCAGGGCATGTGTCAAAATATATTATTTCAAAAAAGCCCACCCCCAATTTTTTTTTAATCATTGCGCTTACTACTAAACAGAAAAAAAAGTAATTCCAAAAGAGGGCAACATAGTGACTGAGAACATCAACACAGTGACTGAGAACACAAAAGTGCTAGACAGCTGAGGTTTGAATTTCAGCTTCGCTCAAGCCCAATGTGTGCTCCTTTCTGCGGCTCAGTCTTCTCATCAGGAACCTACCAAAAGTACTACCCTACGGTGCTGTCATGAAGATTACATGAGTTCCTTTATCAAAAGCATTTAGAAGATGACCTGGACTAAGTTACAAAATGGCTGCAAAAGGCATTCAGTTCTGAAGATGGACAAAGGTAATGGTTTGCATGAGTACGTAAAGATACTTAAAGTGAGGAAACTGTACACCTAAAATGGTAAGTTTTATGTTATATACAATATAACATTATCTTTTAGAAAAAGGCTATTATCCATCACCCTTTGCCACTAAAACACTTAAATTTCTCCTGGAAGAAAATCAACTATCAGATTCTATATGAGACTACAGAAATTGAGAATTCTTAAGAGAATAATCTGGTTCACTTGAGAGATAATGATAACTTCTAAGTCTATTTTTCAAAACTGAATTTTTTTTAAAAAGTTGTTATATGGTAAAGTTGATGTTTAAATTATTTAACTACAATTTTTAAGCAAATATTTACTCATTGAAAGTTGGCAGTTTCACACCTCTTATTACAGTAACAAAACACAATAACTGCTCTAACCTGAAACAACTTGGAAACAGATCTATAAAATCCTTTCTTTGAGTGCAATCATTTTAGTGTATTATCTACATAAGGACACAAAGACTGCACAAACCTTACATGCAAGCCTTTACAAAAAGCAACAAAAATCTTTACTTTATTAAAAAAAAAAAAAAAAAAAAAACTTGCAAAAAAGCCCAAAACCACTTTTTCTCAGATTACAAAATGAGCATGTGGTGAAAAGGGACAGAGAATACCAATTTACTATACCCTATACTGACTGACAATGTTTGTTGCATAGCAACAAGATTCTGCAGTCTAGAAACAGCACAAAACTCCTTTTCTTGATTTGCCAAGCCACAATTAACCCCATTCAAGACTGAGGAAGCAAGCAAAACCAAATTTGCTACTACCAACATCAAATATTAAATGCAATAAATTATAAAACTATCAAATCACAAACCCAAATTCTAATCTATTAACAACTTGAATATACTGGTATGCCTTCACTTACATTTCTCTATGTACTAGTAAAATTCTGCCACTCAATTTTAGACATGTTTCTTTTTAAAAGAATTATCTGCAAGAATTGGTATTTTTAAAACCTTAGACAATAGCACGACCACACTATCTCGTTTCATAATTGAACATAAGTACTTTGATTCTTTCAGTTTACTTTCTAAATATTAATTTATATTATACTGTAATTTCATAATGTGAATTTCTACTTAAAATTTACTTGAGCTATTTTTATGAACTGCCTATTAATGGTAACTAGTAACATTTCATAAAACTTTTTAACAGAATTCTACTTTATCTAAAAAAAAGAAAAGAAAAAAGCTTGCAGTTATTCTTGCCACAGCTTTAAAACTTTCATTGCTTTGGGAATTCCCCCTTCTGAGAATGTTAAACAGCTGCCAAACCTCACCTAAGAAATAGATTAAATACAGATAAAATTAATTTACAACAGCAGTTCTGAGAAAATTAAACAGCTGCCAAACATCACCTAAGAAATAGACTAAATACAGATAAAATTAATTTACAACAGCAGTTCTCAACCTTTTTGATGATGTGACCTTTAAATTCATGAATTCTATATTTAATATATGACTGAGAAAATATGATTTAAAAGCACTTTAAATTGACAATCTGGGTGCACCCTGACAGCCTAGCAATCCAGCACACCTGGGAGCAGTCCCACACACATCCCCAGGTCCGGGGTTCAAGACCCAGGGTCAGGGGGAACAACCAATGTGAACAGCTAAATAAAAATGCTTCCCAAAACATGTACAATCTTCTGGCACACCCTAGTGGCTCAGAAACTAAGCTGGTGGCTAGGGCTTTGACCATGTAAAGTTCAAAGACTCAGGTTCACAACCTAGGTTGGGAAGAACCACCAAAATGAACAAACAAATAAAGATTCTTCCTCCTTTTCCTGCTTGCCTGCCTTCCTTCCTCTTAAAAAAAAAAAAAAACTCACTCTTTGAATCCGCACATTATCATAACAGCATCTACACGTACCTGAACCATACATATATGAAGGGTACATCTTTACATTTTTGGATTACAGAAAGTTTAGTGCACACAGAGGCTGCTCAAGTACTCTTTAAGACAATCACCTGGGGGCTAAGGTATGGGCCACGAAAGCCAGGGACAGGTCTGGGGGAAAAAAATAGTAACTAAAATAAAATACTTTAGGCATGGCCTGGTGGCTTAGTGGTTAAGTCCACCCATGCAGTCCACATACATCCCAAGGACCTGGGTTCACAACGAGGGGCCAGGGTGGTGAGAAGAACCACCAAGATGAACTAAATGAAATAAAATGCTACTCCCTCCTCTCTCCTGCTGCCTGCCTTCATTCTTGCCTATGCTTTTTCTTTTCCTTTTTCTTTTTTTAAAAAAAAAGCACATTCAGGTTTCAAAGTGAGACAAAGCTAGGTTCAGGTCCAAGTTCTATCACCTACTCGCCACATACTGATGGGCAAGGGCATTAATGAGGATAATAACTACCCCGCAGAGTAGCTGTAAGGATTGAAAGAAATAAAGTATAGAAGTATATATTAATGTCATTCCTTGACGTACCAAAGGCTTATACAGCCCATTCAATCTGCTGCATTTCCCCTAACTTCCTACATAAACTCCAAGAGAGCTGAGACAGTACTGTACTCTACTTCAATGACAGAAAATAAAATCTGATAATCAAAGATAAAGGTAAAACAGAGGCCGTATAAAGCATTAAAAAGCAAGGTCTTTGGAATTATGCAGGACTTTGATGATTAATTAGAACCTCAGCAGTCATTTACCAACCATGTAAATTGAACCAAGTCACTCAAGAATTCCAAGCCTTGGTTTCCTACACTGTACAAAAGCAATGATGACATCCATCTCATAGCCTATTCTAATCCATTAAATGAAAAGATTCACAAGAGGTGCTTAGCAAATTGTCTAGCCTGTCTTTAGAAGCTCAACAAATAACAGATATCATTTATAGACTATCTACTTATTTTACCCTGTGTACCAAATATTAAAAGTTGTCATATGAAACTGGTTAGCAACCTTGGTTTGTACCCAACGTGAGCAAAGGTACTTAAAGGTTAGCTTCAGGAATACTAGATCTATTGCGAGAACTCCAGGCACATATTGGATCTCCAGGTACTAGGCCTTTTGAATCAATGAGGCAAATATATTATGACATAGAAGTTCATCAGGCTGGAACTACACTACAAAATGATAGTGACCAGAAATGAATGGTACTGGAATAAAAACAGAGACAGAGACCAGTGGAAAAGAAATGAATCAACAGAAATAGATTCACTCATGTATAGTCAGTTAATTTACAACAAAGAAGATAAGAACATATGATATAGAAAGAAAAGGTCTTCTCAATAAAAGGTGTTGGGAAAACTTTCACCACATACAAAAGAATGAATATACACCACTCCTTAACACCAATCTTAAAAATTAATTTAAAATCAGAGATTCAGACACAATACTAGAAAGCATAAAATATGCAGAATTAACATAGGCAAGCTATTACAAGACACGAGCATTAGAGAGGTATTTGGGGACAATGCCTGTGGCAAGGGAAACAAAAACAAAAATAAACAAAAGGGACCACACATAACTAAAAACTTCTGCATAGTGAAAGAAACCATCACCAAAACAAAAAGACAACCTACTGACGAGAAGATGTTTGCTTTTCATATATCTGACAAGGGCTTAATATCCAAAATAGACAAAGAAGTCATAAAACTTAACAAAAGAAAAACAAGCAACCCAATCAAAAAATGGGCAAAAGAACTGAACAGGCATTTCTCCAAAGAAAACATACAGATGGCTAAGAGAATATAAAAAGATGTTCTTTCTCACCAGTTTTTAGGGAAAGACAAATCAAACAATGAGCTAGCACCTTACACCTGTAAGACTGGCTATTATTCCAAAAGTCTAGAAACAAACAAATGTTGGCAAGGGTGTGAAGAGAACACTTCTATGCTACTGGTGGAGGTGCAAATTGGTACAAACCTTATGGAAAGAGTATGGAGAGTCCTCAAAAAATTGAGAATGGAAATCCCATACGATCCCGTCATTCCACTTTTAGGTATTTACACAAAAGACACAAAAACACTAATATGCAGAGATATTTGTACCCCCATGTTTATTGCACCATTATTTACAATAGTCAAGAATTGGAAACTACCTAAGTATCCATCATCAGAATGGAATACTGCACAGCCCTTAAAAAGATGAAATCCTGTCATTTGTGACAACAGGCATAAACTAGAGGAAATTATGCTAAGTGAAATAAATCAGAAGGAAAAAGACAAATACCAGATGATCTTACTTATATATGGATATTAAAGAAACAAAACAACAAACCAGACAAAAATCAACCCTCAGACATTAACAACAGAACTGAGATTACCAATGGAGGATGAGGCAAGTGGCAGTGAATGAACAACAGTAAAGAATTTTCGGTAATTTGGTGATGGGCAGGATGTTTTAGTATATACTTAAGGAATGGGGAACCTGCACATATGGGTTTATATTATTTTGTAAATCAAAGTTACCTCAATAAATATTTTGAAGATTGTCATGAAGATATCCAAAAAGAGAGTTAAATTTAAAGTATGCAGTGAACAATACTGCGATTTCTTTGAGTTTTTTACTCCACTTACATTAAAATTCAAAAGTTGTTTTCACCCTCAAGTAGTTGCTAACTTACAAATGGGCTTAGAGCAACTATTTTACAGAATAGATCTTCTTTTCTGAAAGTGTCTATAAATTGTGGTTGGGTTACCAGGCTAAACTCTTAAGTAACCAAAGTTACTTTTTTGTTATGAAAGTAGGAAATCACACAAATGTCACCTTTTTTCACTTAAACATAAAACATTCAAGTGTTTTTTAACTACATAGAAAACATTTTTCAAACTTGTAAAAAGTTATACAGTAGTTCTTAACATTATAGAATTTAGTCATTCTCAACGGGGATGATTTTTCTCCAATGCAACATTGGGCAATGTCTAGAGATATTGTCATTGTCACTATTAGGACAAAAGGAGGAGCTATGGATCAGTAGAGGCCAGGAATACTGCTAAATTCTGTAAAACACAGGACAGCTTCCACAACCCAATATCAAATATCAATAATGCCAAAGTTGAGAAACTCTGACTTAGAAGTGGGCATTCAAATTGGAGGGAAAAAACACTACACTCCTTCAAAAGAACCAGGAATATCCAGTTTTCTCAGTATCATTTGTTGAAAAAATTATCCTTTCCTCTTGAATGGTCTTGGCACCCTTGTTAAAGTCAATTAACCATACATGAGAGTTTACCTTTGGTCTTTCTATTCTGTTCCAATGGTCTATAGAGCTATATTTATGCCATACTATTTTGATTACTATAGCTTTGGAATATATTGAAATCATAAAGTGTTATTCCTCCAACTTTGTTCTTTTTCTAGAGCGTTTTGATTATTCCATATCCCTTGAAATTCCACATGAAGCAGATGGGTATTTTCCTATTTCTGCCCCAAAAAATGCCATTGGAATTTTGACAGACTGTATTGCATCTATAGATCACTTTAGATAACACTGTCACCTAAACAAGATTAAGACTTTGAATCCATGAACACAGAGGTCTTTTCATTTATTTAGGTCTTCTCTGATTTCGTTCAGCATTTAGTAATTTTCAGTGTAAAACTCACCGCCTTGGTTAAAACTATTCCTCGGTATCTTATTTTTTTAGATATACTGTAAATGGAATTATTTTCTTAATTTCCTTTTCAGATTGTTTATTTCTAGTATATAAAAACAAAGTTGACTTTAGTATATGAATCTTGTACAATTTTGTTGAAGTTCTAGTTCTAGAAGCTTTAATTGTGCTTTAAGTTTTACATGTATTTACCTTTGATGTGTATGTAGTCCTGTCCTATATGTGTAACCTAGGGCAGTTAGCTGATCTAACTAAAGTAAGAAATGAATGACATCAAACTGGTTCATATCCAAATGAGAAACTCAGGCAAGAGTTAATAACTGAAGTCTAACCCCAAGTACCTCAGAATGTGATCCTGCTTGGAAACAGGATCAACGCAAATGTAATTAGTTAAGATGAGATCATACTGGAGTAGGCTGGACCCTTAATCCAACATGATTGTTCTCCTTATCAGAGGAAAATGCCATGTGAAGACACAGAGAAAAGATAACCATATGACCACAGAAGCAGAGAATGAAGTTGTACATCTATAACCCAAGGATTACCAACCAGCAAACACCAGAAGTTAGAAGTCTTGAGCACTGTAACATATAAATCCTGTCTTAAGATTCCTGTCTACTGGCACCCCCTATAAATTTCAGATTCAAGAGACGGTATCATCTTTTGTCTGAGCATTTCAGCCTGCTGGCCTGGCTTACATATTTCAAATTATCAGCCCCGCAATCATCAAAGTCAATGCAAATAAATAAATGTTTTAAATGAAGTTGTTTCTGAGCTTTGATACAAAAATTATAGAAGCACTTGAAGATGTGGAAGAAGGGAAGGAGTAGATTTGAAGGTCACAAAGATTACTTACTTCATAGTTGTACCTATGATCTGCATAAAAACCTTGAACCTGTTTTTAATGTTAATACATTTTACAAGCTCCGATAGAAAGAATTATACCAGCTTATCTGTCAAAGGGAAACATGACTGCTGAGTTGGTCACAGGATACTTTTTTTTTTTTAAGGAAAGATGCAGGCAGGAATTAAGGTGAGTAGGCAGGAAAGCAGGAAGAGAGAGGAGGAAGAAACACTTTATTTTTACTTCCATATGTTTACTTTATGTTCACACCGGCTGCCTGCGCCCCACCCACCATTCCACCGGGGACTTGAACTCAGGTGTATATGGCCTGTGCTCCTTTGGAGGCGATGACCAGGGTGTGCCAGCATACTTATTTGGAATAAGATTTCCTGGCAGAAAAAAAAAAAATGCATTTGATGTGTTGTCCTGACACTTTCAAGCATACATTTAAAAAATTTTATCCAACATACCTTGGTGGAATAGTGGTTAGATCAAACGCCTCCAAAGGAGCAGAGATCACATACCCCTGGGTTGGAGTCCCTGGTTGCAGTGGGGGGGAGGGTAGGGGTAAAGGGGGGGGGGGCAGACGACACCATCCAGTGTGAACAATTAAATAAAATAAAATGTTGCTTTTTCCTCTTTCTTCCTGCCTGCCAGCCTACTTGTTTTCACTCCTGCCTGTACCTTCCCTTTAGAAAATAATAATTTATCCACATATTATATACATCATGACATCTTCACTTTGTCACTTATTCATACTTTCACATAACTTTATTAAAGGAGTATGAAAATATACTGTGTTCAACAAAATAGTTGAAAGCACTTTCCCAACATCTTTGAAAATCAGATGATTTAGCCAGAAAATCTAAACAAGATTGCCTAAAATAATCAATAATCATGAGTTTAGCTTTATTAATTTAAAAAAATTGTTACACGTTCCCAGCTGTACCTAGTATGTTACAAAGTGCTTAGGGAAATGTGATATGAGTAAAAGGAGCCTACACATCCTTTTTGAAGGAAAATGTCTATGGCTGATGTGCCAAATTACCTAGAGAGTCAAAAGAGTCATGTGAGTTCCATAAGGGAGAGAGAGAGACTGGCCGAGTGGTCTAGCATGACTACTTAAGACAAACTTGAAGAGGAAATGAAGCAAGAGTGAAATGAGTGAGAGAGAAGGTAGCTTTCCAGAAGACAGAACAAGAGTAATGAGACCAGAATCCCATCAGCACCTTTAGAGAACAACAAACATCATTCTGAAATGAAGTCATGCAGGGAGTACTGAAAGGCATGGGTGGAATATTTTTGCAGAGGACTTTAACACCAGGTACAGATATCTCTGTGTGTTACAAGTGAAGGTAAAGGTTTTCAGAAGGAAGTGTGGAAAGAATAGCTGACCAAATAGGGACCAAGCATTACGAAGAGAAGGCTTTTGAGGGGAAGGAGGAGACTTGCTCCTAGTGGTACAAACAATGGTTCTACAGTTCAGGGAGTCTGCTTTATAATTTAAAGAGTCACCTTAACAAATTTTAAAACATTTTAAAATACAGATACCCTCAAAATTTGACTTCTTGGTTTTAGGGTGCCTAAAAATCAGAAGTGTTCATACTGAAAGTTAAAGAAAAAAGGGAAAAGAACATTCAGGAGTTTGAACTTCATTTAAAAAAATGTATGGTGTAATACAAAGAAAATAAGAAACAATACAGGAGATCCATAAATCCTCTAAATGCGTTATAACAAACTGCGAAACAAGGCAATGAATAATTAACCATATTTTACAGAGAAAGAAACAGATTTTGGGACAGCCACCAACTCTCAGTAAGCAGAGAATGGCTTTGAAGAAGTCAATAATGGTTCTATTAAACTTGACTATCTCTTCCCCCAAAATGAGAACAGCTTGAAAAACTCCTATATCCAGAAAATTATAAAAAGATGACATTCAAAGAGATTTTCCTTAAATTAGATGATCTGAACAAAATAATAGATGAATAGGACACAATACTTTACCAAAGCAATACAAAATAACACTGGCCATGGCCATTTGCCATAGCAAAAAGGCAAACTAGAGAAATGTTTAAAATATTAGCAGATGACATTTTTTAAGGTAATCAAACAAAATACATAAAATAGCGTCTACCCTCATGACAACATGTACTGCTCTTGACAGCTCTTGAAAATTAATGAATCCTTCCCAAGTGAACTGTAAGCATCAGGGAGTGGGTCATGTTTGTGGACATCTTCGCTTTTTTGAGGATTAATCTTACTGGGTTATTTTACTAACTTAGGAATCACAGAGCAAGAAGAATCATGCAAGAAGCAGACCATGATAAAGAACTTAATTCAAAGAGCAATGGGAAGCCCCTGAAGTCCTTCAGACATGAGATAGAGCTGATGAAGCCTGAATTTCTGAAAGATCTCACTGCTCATAAACAAAAGGTTGGATGGGGGTAACAATTGAATACAATAAATTGGAGAATCCAGAACAATACATAAATTACCAAAAAAATGTAATTTAGGACAAAATAGGTTCAGAGGTCTTAATGTGAGTCACTGCCAGACTCCTGTAAGTTGTCACATTGCCCAGGAAAGCAAAACTAATTCTAGCATAAAAATACCCACCAACGAACAAGCCATTTATAAAATTAGGTCCTATCAAACATCCCTCCCAAGGTAGCATTAGCCTCCTTTCACCTATGTCACCTTTGTCCAGTCAATCACTCAATGATTAACAGACACTTCAATTAAAAAGCAACTAATGCAAATCAGGTGCAAACTAGAAGTGCAAACCTTCCAAAGACGCATGCCTTTATGAAGTCACTGAAAACCACTGGCAAAGTCATTGACAAAAAAATGAAGATTTGAGAGAGACAACTGACTGCCAAGAAACATGAAGGAACTTAATGGCATGATAAGTATATTCTATATCCTCACCTAGTCAGTGGCTACAGTGTGTTTATACAGAAAAACTCCATCCAGCTGCATGTACACTTCTGATTTAGCTGCATGTAAAATATACTTTAAGAAGAAAATACAAGAAGGGATGGTCCTCCTTCCTCCAAGAATTACTGGATCTTAATGTGAACTCTGGAAATCCTAAGATCTACTTGCTACTAGTGTGAAAATAAAGTGGACACTGAAGCTGGCTAACATACTTGGATTCTCATAGACATCAGTGAGTCAATGAATGCAGTATGTCTGGAGACCAGCACTTCCTTTGGATTCCCAGTTATATGAGATAATGAATTTTCTTAATGTTTAAGTATCTTAAGCTTAACATGCAGCTGAAAGTATTTTAACAGACATAACCAGTTAATAATTACAGAAAGCTCATAAAAATGAGATAACAGTAAGTGAAAAGGAAATCATCTGAAATTCTAAGTGAAACTGGTGCTTAGTGAAGCCCTTGAATATTTTGGCACAAATAACTTTCTTTAGGATCATACTAAAAAGGTCCATCATAACATAAAGGTATTATATAGTTTCAATCTATCCTGCAAGTTTTAAGGAAAGATTATGCAAAAAAAAATAATAGAGCAACCAACACTTGATTCATTCTTCTTCCATTCTAAGAATGTAAGACATAGTTGCAACCATATCATAAATATTTTCACAATTTTGTTTCATTTTTTTCAAGATTAAACCCAATAAAGTCTTTTCTCCCCACCCTTGCTATCTCTTAAATGTTGCTCTAATTCTAGGTCATTTCTTCTACAAGGCCTTGTTTTTGCACCATTATTTTCAGAAAATAAAAAAAAAAAAAAACCCTTATATGATGAAATCACAAAGAAAAATAAATTCTCAATCAACATTAACATTTAGAAAATTCAATTATAGACCTCAGTTCATAAAAGCTAACCATTACAGAAAACCTACAGAGTATAGTTAAAGGCATGGACTCTAGAACCAAAGTGCCTGGGATGGATTTCCAGTTCCAGTTCCGCTGTTTACTAGTGGGTGACCCTGGGCAAATCACTTAACCCTCTGTGACTATTTCCTCATCCATAAAATGAGGTAACAACAGTTCTTAACACTCAGTTGTTAAATATTAACTAGTTAATATGTACAGAATTTTAGGCAGTAAGTACCCCAAAACTCTAGCAACTATATTTCAAAATCTAAGAACACTGAGGAATTAAAGCGCCAACACTGGAATTAATGAAAAAGTTTTAAATCACAAACTTTATGTTTAAATACAAGAATATACATTCTATATTATAATTATGACAAAGAAAAATAAGAACAGATGCACTTAAAGTAAAAATGAGCTAAAAGTTTAATTTCTAAAAATAAGCAAACTCTTTTAAGGGTATCATATCAAATCTACTAAACAGAAACAAATGTGTTACTGTACTTTACTAAAGATGAAATTAAGGCTCTAAATATATGGAAAGAGAAAACTATTATGAGTCAATTATCTTCCCTATCTATATTAATCCACTGATCTAACACAAGTCTTTCTAATTTAAACACACTAACAGGTTTGGGGGTGTCATTTTTTTAATTTCATTTTGTTTTAATTGGTGAAATGACTGTATAACTAATTTAAAAGAATATGTTAAATAGGACAGCAAATAAAAGTTTAGGAAAATAAGAAAATGAATAGCAACTTCCCTTACTAGATGTGAAAATGTAAAGTTGGAGTAATTAAAAACAATGAGGTATTAGTACAGACTTAAATAATTTTTAAAAATTAATCAATGAGTCCGGAGAAAAACTAAACATGAGAATACAACATTCAACTCGATGGGGAAAGATGGATTGTTCAACAAATGATGCTGACAAAAAACTAAATATTTACTATTTAGATACTAAATTTTCATGTTACACAAATACATTTTAGCTGGTTTAAATTTAACCATAAATGAAACTACAAAAAAAGGAGAAAATTTAGGTGACTACACATCTAATTTTAGGTAGGGGAAAATATGACACTAAAGACAAAAACTAAAGGTTAAGTCAGATTTGACATGAAATTTTAACACTTCTATATCAAAACAAAGAAAGTTAAAAGACAAGTCAAACAAAAATACATATAGCAGACTTTACATCATGGTCCCCAAAACATCACATCTCTTGATATTCCTAGTGAGTCTCCTCCCACACTGACTATGGACTTGACCACATGACTTGCTTTGTGCAAGAAGATGTAAAAAACAGGGTGCAGGAAGAGGTTTGGTAAGAGATGGCAAACTGGAGCATCGTCTCATGGAGGACTGCTACTACATGAGACAGACACACCACACGAACCCAGTCAAGGAATAAAAACATCTGAGAAAGTCCAAGTGAGACCAGCATAAGAAGTGCCCAGCCAAGTCACACATGTTTTAGTCATTTTTGAGATGGTTTGTTATAACACATTAGATAACTGACACATCACATCTGTACTATAAATGATCACTTATAAAAATATTGTAATTAGAAGCAAAATTAATCCATTGGGCAAACAGGCAAAATACAAATAGACAAGTCACATAAAAAAGAGATAACCAATAAATACATGAAGGAAAGTTCAACTCTACTAGTAACTAAAGAAATACAAATTAAAACAATGAGGTAAAACACCTTTTGTTTATCAGATTGGCAAAGATTAAAAAGGCTGTTAATACCCTGAGTTGGCCAGAATGTGGAGAAACCGGCACTCTTATCTACTCCTGCTAATTTAGTAATGTGTATCAAAAACAGATAATACACCCTTTGATCTAGTAATTTCATATATTATTCACTCAAATACTTACTGCATATGCAGAGTCATGTGCTGGTATCTAGGAAGAGTCATATCAGGAAGGTCCTTAATAATTTTGTTTTTAGTATTAATTTGGGTTTTATTCTAAGAGGACTAAGATACCACTGAAGGCTTTTGCAGAGGAAAAACAATATCTGGTTTCCATTTTAAGATCCTTCTAACTACTGAAATGAGAATGGGAGACAAAAACAGAAATGAGGAGACACTAATTGTTCAGCTAAACGTAACAATGATCTGGACTTGAGTAGTGTGGTGTCAGATGGAGAAAAGCAAAAGAAGGTTGACCTGAAGAACCTGATGATGACACAAGAGAAAAATAAATAAATAAATGCTACTCTTTGACTTTACATCTAGGACATTTATCCTAAAAGATAAGTCTATGCATAGGTACAGCTGGAAAATATCAGATATGTACACAGACCTTGACAAATATGTTCATAGCAGTCTTTTTCCTAATAAAAACAATAGGAAAAAATCTAAAAGCTCATCCCTAAGAGATTATGTCAATTAAGGTCAACCAAAGTTTAGAGAAAATACTACACAGTCACTTAAAATTCTATAGATTAGTAGTTAGTGACAACCAAAACTCATGAAGAATTAAGAATTTGTACCATAAACAAAATATAATAAAGTATAATTTCACTTTTAAATAGTACGACCTTGTTTTTATTTAAAACATACACATACAAGCACATTTATGGCTGCGCATGCACTGGAGTCTAGAAAGCTATATGTCAAGATATCAAAATTCTATGTGGTCTGGATTTGAGTTATTAACATATTTATACTTTCAGACCTTCTAAAATCTATGCAAACCCTGTACTGCTTTGTAATGGTAAGGGAAAAAAGTCTGAACATTTATTTGGTAATAGTAGTAATTATAACCGGTTCATTTTCTTAAAATAATCCAAATAAGATGATTTAAAAGATAATAAAATAACTTTTAAATTAAAATTTATAATCCATAAATCTTAAGTTGTTAAAAATTGAACAGTAACAATTTCTCTTGCAATACTAGTCTAATGTGAGATGAAAAAATTGAGGCATAGTGGCTAGGTCTGCCACCTCTGGCTGAGCGCAGTCCATATACATGCAAAGGACCAGGGTTCATGTACCAGGGAGAGGGGAACAACCAAGGTGTACAACTAAAAAAATAAGTAAAAAGTTTCTTCCTCCTCTCCTCCTGCCTGCCTACCTACTTACTTTCATTCCTGCCTGCACCTTTCTCCTTTGGGGGGAGAAAAAAAAGAAATTATGAGCGAGATGAGAAAGGGACATCTCAGGATTTAAGAACCAAGCAGATACTCAAATATAACCAACACTTAATCTTTATAAAACCTGCAAAAGAGGATCCCTCCTTCACTGCACTATAAAACAAGCAATTTGGTCTCCCTAGAAATTTGGCCCAGAGAGCTAATCGTTTCATTCTACTTAAGTCCTGGGATTACTGATGAAGCTTTTTCTCTACCAAGCTGACACATAATGCAAAAACCAAAAAGGACAGGAGACTGAAGGACCACCAACCAGTCAAGTCATTTTGATTTCAAATCAGATGTGCTAGCTACTGAGACCATATGTGCTAGAAAGCCTTTACCAATGGAAAAAAACTCAGAATCCATTTAAAAAAAGTCATCAAGCCTACTTCATTCTCCAGCTGAAGAGAAAAATCTTTCTTTGGTATCTGAGATCATTATAAACTGACCCAAGAAAAGTCACCACTCAGAGTAAACAGTTTTCCAAAGATTCTGATGAATTTGCTTTATCAATTATATTGGTGACCTTATTCATCTTTCCTTACATCCTGAAAGGGATACCAGAGATGGCTGCTACAGTGACATTAAGATGGGGCTCCAAAATTTATTCAGGCATCTCAAAGGCACCACTCACAGTTCCACCTCAGCAATGCCACCTGCCTGGATCCCTACAGAGAAAAGCCCAATGGGTCTGTCGTATCTCTTCTTTAGAAAACATGAAGATGTCCATTTAAAATATTAATTCAAAGTAAAAAAAAAAAAAAAAAAAAATGTGGGAAACAATGTAAAGCAAATAAGTCTCTTCTGATAGTATCTACTCTAATAAGCAAAAATAATAACCAAAGGCTAGGGGAGTATGGGTTGAGATAGTCACGTTATCAGAAAATTCAATGTTTTAAAGTAGAAAATCCAGTGGGGGGTGTTTTAGTATATTCACAAACAGGGTTGTGCAACTATCACCAGTGATTAATTTCAGAACATGTTCATTACCCCAGAAGAAATTCCATACATACCCATAAAAGCAGCTAGTTCCCATTCCTCCTTCCTTCTCCCCAGACCCTAGCAATCACTAATGTACTTTCTGTCTCCAGATATCCCTATCCTGGACATTTTATATCCATGCAATCAGACAATACATGACCTTTGTGTCTGACTTCCTTCACTTAGCATAATGCTTCCATCCATGTTCTAGTATGGATCAGTATTATCAGTATATTCCTCTTGATGGTCAAATATTCCACAGTATGTACATACCAAATTTTGATAATCTATTCATCAGCCAAGAGACCTTTGGGTTACTTCCACTTTTGGGCTCTTATTAATGCTACTATGAACACTCAGGTACAAGTTTTTATGTAGATGTAGGTACTACTGGGTCATGTATAACTCAGTTTAACTTTCTAAGGAACTGCCAAACTATTTTTTAAAGCAGCTGCACCATTTTGCATGGCTTTACACATTCATAACATAAATTTGGGATGGTAGACTTTCATAGAAGTAGGGGATTTACTCTTTATCAACCCATTTATGTGCCAAAATGTTATGCCAGAGTTTTTATTACTTCTGACTTAATTTTCCAACTACAGTATAAAAATTATCTTCATTTTACAGAAATAATTCAAATCTCAAAAATTTGAGAATTTTATAACCTACTCGAAAATCAGCAAATGTCAAAACAGAATTCAAACTCAGGTTGACTTCAAAGCCTGTATTCTTTGCCCTCTACGCTTACATATATGTACATTGCTTCACACACTAACAGGATTCTGTGGAAAAGTTATATCAATTAAATGTATTAGAATCAATACATAACAGAAGCTTCCCAATGTACAGAAATGTCTACAATATATGAGGTCTCCTGTGTAAGCCAGTCTCCTCACTTGTTTCTTTAGTAAATGATTTCTACGCATAGTTAACTAAAGCAAAACATACTTATAAATTACTTTAGTATTACAAAAATTATCCTCTTCCATCAGTTTTATGCATTCACTCAAAAAATTCTGCATTATTTTTTGCTATGGACTGAATTGTGCCCCCTCAAAATTCACATGAAGCCCTAAACTTACCCCAACGTAACTATATTTGGAGATAGAGCTTTCAGTAGGTGATTACAATTAAATGAGATCATACAGGTAGGGCTGGTGACCTTACAAAAGAGAAAGGTCTCATCCCGTCAGTCTGTCTTTACTTAGCAAGAAAGAGGCTGAGAAGATGGCAGTCTGCAAGTCAGGAGAGAGCCCTACCAGAACCACACTATGTACCGGCACACCGATCTAGGACTTCTAGTCTCCAGAACTTCAAGAAAATAATTTTGTGATTTAGACCCCCCAGTCTACTGTATTTTGTTATGGCAGGCCAAAATGACTAATAATCTTCCTTCATGAGTATACTCATGAATCACCCAACAATTGATAAGAATTAAAGCAAAGCAGGCATTAAATGGAGAAGCTAAACCAACAGACCAATAAACCAGTAAGACTGTTGCTCAAAGAGACTAGAAAACATATTAATGGCCCTTCTACAAGATTTAACGAAAAAGTCAAAGAAACATGGTTATCCTCCAGAGTTCTGGAGTTAGAAAACCTGAGTCGAACTCTTCTGGGTCACTTCTGAGCTTTGTGTGGGAGTAACAAATAAGCCAGCAACAAGACTTTTTCCTTTGTTCATTTCAATTAAGTAACTTTACTAGCATTTACCATGTCAATATTGTATTACACTTATAAAATACCCAATACAGTTTCTAGAACATTAAATGTGCTCCAAAGATACTGGCTGTTATTGTTGGCAAACAGATTCTGTAGAAGAACATCTCAAAGTCAAACATTTATATAAGCACCAACTATTTGCCAAATGTTTTGCTGGTACCATGAAAATAAAAATGCAGCCCCTGCCCTCAAGGACTTACAATGAAGAGGGAGACAGAGCCAAAGAATTAGAAAACAATGTAATAAATACAACTGCCAAAAAAAAAAAAAAAAAAAAAGGTGCAGCATGCATAGGAATGCACAGGAATAACTGGGAGGAGATAAATCAGGAACTATTTCCCAAACCTAATAAGAAATTCCCTTCTTGTCTTCTATTTCAGAAAACTTCCTAAATTCTATATGGAGAAGCATCCACTGAGGCAACTCAAATTCTTTTTAACATTTACTTCCACTCTACTGTATAGACTTGAAAGAAAGGGTAAAGGGGAAAGAGTACGTAGGAAAAGGCAAGAGAAACAGTTTAAATCTCCTTTTCCTCTCCACAACCACATAAAAATTAAAATCAAATCTTTCCAAATCCTTCTTACACTCATGATAAACACTAGGTGTTTTACAAGCTATACGATCACGCCAAATTTAAACTGTGTGTAGGATAAGTAACCAGTCATCAGTCCAGTATGTAATTTCTTCTATACCAGCCAAATGGGTTCTTCTTAAGTTATTTTACTTATTCCAACCTGGCCAACAAGGTATTCAAAACAATGTATACTATATAAACGTCAGTACATCTCTATTAATCCACACTCCTGCTCAAGATTTCTTCACTTAATACCTAAAACACAAGACAATGCCTAAGTACAATGCACTGACTTTCCCCCAAAATGTAAATTTGGTTCCAGCCCCTAAAATAAACCTCTGTGGGCAAGTGACACATTCAACAGCTACAGGTATAAACTGAAGACCCATGAGAAGTGAGACTCCTACTTGTATTCTTTCATAGATATCTCACTTGACACAGCAATTCTGTGAAATAACAGAAATACCTTTATTTTTTTACCAGGGTTTTCAATTTACTTGTGAGCAACATAGAAAACCTGGATCTTCTGACTCTGACTTCCCACACTCTAAAATGTAAATTAACCTTACCATCACCATAAATGAACCCAACAAAATAACAAGAAGTATGTCAAAGACTAAATACATAGGAAGGAAACCTAAAGATCAATTTCCTCACCTATAAAGTAATGCCAGAATAGATCAGCAGGGGGGTTAAATAAGTAGTATTCTAGAAACATTCCACTGTACCAGTCAAACACTGTTAATCAAGGTGCTCTGACTCACCAAGCTCAGAAACGCATTATGCCCTTATCAGCACAGTGGCCACCACCAACTGGATGGAGTGCTTGCCATCCCTGAGTTAGACAAAGCCCACAAAGGTGAAGCTACCCATCCAAAAACTTTACATCATTCACCTAAGACAAGTTAGACCTCACTAGTTTAAACTATAACTAGGCCTTAAGACAAGAGTAACATATAACTGATATAATGTTTACTTGTCTTCCTATAAGCATCTTCTATTGTCATTTGATCCTCACTACACAGTAAAGAATTATTCCTATTTTTATATATTTTAAAACAGAGATCGGTGAAATAATGTGATCAGTGCAAGGTCATTCAGCTAGCAAGTAGCTTGGATGAATTCTCACAACCCTACTATGCCTTTTACTTGAGAAAATCAGAGTAGTGAGTGAAAGCCTGGAATATTTCATATGGACCCAAAAATGTCAATCCACAATCTTCTGAACTCTTCTTCGTCATCAAGGTAATATGCAACTATTTTCTATCAGTCAAGCTCCTCCTTCCATAAAAATTTTTTGAAAAAAGATCTTTACATTAAAAAAAAAAAACTAAATGATTTAAAAGGCAAACACTAAATATTAACACTCCATATACACCTATTTAATTACAAATCATCATATACTTTTAAAACATTACATAAATATTAAAAAAAAGAACCAAACTGCTGGATGCTACACTAACATTACCGGCTTTTTGAGTCTCACCCTTCCACTCTTATATAAGAAATACACTTGCATTTTTTAATTCTCATCTTTAAGCAAAGTACTAACAAGTAATTCTATATACAGCTTTTTACACATGTAGAATGCCGTTACGATAGTTTCAGGAATGCAAAGTATTAGTCTGTTCTCTTCTCTAGGGATTATTATAGTGCAGTGAGCATGCTATTCCTAAAATTAAAGTCATATGAGAGATCTTATTACAAATACTTAAACCACAACATACTCATCATATCCTCTCTCCAAAATTCTGACACACTTAAGTGGAAATTCCTCATGCATTCCTATTTCTGGATAGCTTTAATAAGACCAGAACTACTCCTTAATAAAACTTAAAAAACTCAATTTAATGGTATAACATGCATGTCCTTTAATACTTGAAAATATCAATGAGAGTAAGTCAAATATTAATATAACCTAAAAAGCCCTTTCTTTGGCACCAAAATATCCCAAAGCTTTTTGCAACCAGCACCAGAACCTTTTATCCCTATACCAGATCATCCTACTTTTATAGGTATCTAAGGATACACGCATACATGCATGCAGGAGTTGCACAAACCATCTACCAAATAATCCAGTGCCTTCCAAAGTGAAAAGCTGATCCTCTTTTCTGCTCTTAAATTATTCAAAATTAGCCTACAAAGAATTACTGTAGACTGCTTGAACAAACTTTTCAGACTTGTGTACTATGTTCTATATCTATGCTGCTGGAAATATCAATGTGCTGCTTTTTTCTCTACATTTAATAAGAAATAGAGCCGGAAAAGAGCTTACAAATTCCAAGTTACTTTTATTAAGACAGGGAACTTTTAAGCGAAGACATAATTTACCTGTGACAGATTGACTACACATAATGATCGAATTTCATTTAACATCCAAAAACTTTTTTTTTTGGTTCACAACCTCTGAATCATACAACTTTACAATCCTTTCATTTAAAAAATCCTACTACATTTTTACGTTTCTCTATGTTGTGATATATTTATCCAAAGTTTGGAAAACACTGGTAACTTCTGGTCTGCAAGATCCTTTTAGCATTAAATCTTTAAAACACTAGGCAAAAATATATAAAATGTAACAGTATATATGTTTTCCTATAGTTACTGGGTTTTTAAGGACATTAATAACGAGCGAAAAAATGTTCAAATGCAGGGCTCAAGTTTTTCAAATCATTCTACAAAGACTGGGGGGGGCTGATATGCCACAATTACATTTTAAACTGATCCATTACATTTGAAAATAACTTGTGCAAAATTACTAAGGAAAAGGGGTCACTTAGAAAATTAAACACGATTTTTAAAGCCATCAAAATAAGGATATGTAATTTAAATAAGAGAAAAACAATTTAAATTCACAGTAAGCTAAAGTGAAAACACAGCTATCTCACACAAAAAAAACACTTAAAAAAAATTGGTCAAGTGTCCCATCTTGATTGGCAAAAAAAAAGTTTAAAATGAAAACTACCTAAATCAAGAAAAAAATTCAATGACATGACATTTTCTGGCTAAAGCAAAGGAATCTGTAGATTATATCATTCACATCTCACTGTATTACATTATAAAGGTCTTGGCAACGGTTGGCCATTAATCTTTAACACAAAGAAGATTCAAATCCAAATGAACTGTAAGACTATCTCCTCTAGGAGACAGAAATGGAGTAATTTACTTTATTCACAATTGTTTAAAACCTAAAAGGCAGGCCTATAAGGATGATAACGCAGAAAGGATCAGCCTTCAGTCTACCAAGTCCCATTTCTCACGAAGTCTTGCACCAATCCGAAAAGACAAG
Organism: Solenodon paradoxus; assembly: GCA_004363575.1. NCBI lineage: Eukaryota > Metazoa > Chordata > Mammalia > Eulipotyphla > Solenodontidae > Solenodon > Solenodon paradoxus. The sequence goes on from RJWH01000583.1 coordinate 491,839, forward strand.
GTTAGGGACACAAAACAGTCTCAGAAAAGGCTGGAAAAAAAAAATCTCCAATGAATGACACACCACATCAGGGCTTATTCTCTTACACAATTGAAGAAATAAAAGAGAAAAATATCACACCATATGTTTCATCGTATCAATTAAAAGAATGGTTTACGACGGGACACTCAAGTCTTTTCTTTGGGGCTGAAAAAAATCATCTCGTTCCCGTTGTATTGATTACAGGGGAAAGGGAAAAAACAGCTGCTGCAATGCAACACAGGCTGCTACAGAGGAAGGAGAGAAAAGGGTTTTCCAAATACAACCCTCCCCGCCCCCGTTCACACACCCCAAACAACTTACTTATCCCAGTCTTTCACTGCCCCCCCACCCCACCCCACCACACACACAGATACAAACCCAACAAATTCTTCCCCTTCCCCCACCGTGGTGAGATTTCACCTTCCCCAGCTCCTTCACCTACCACTACCCGAATACTTTATTACCCGCAGAGATTTCAGACCTTTCCAACTTTTCTTCCTTTTTCAATTAAACACGCGAGTTTTGTCAAAAAAGTGCACCTATTTTTTACATAGCGACGGGAAAATACCTGTTTGCCGGCAACGTGCACGCTTCGATTCTCGAACCCCTCCCCATCTCCCAGGTTAGGCTCGCAAAGGCCGGGGGGAGGGAGCCCGGAGCAAAGGAAATTTAGGAAGGGAGATCCTGGGCGAATGAAGAGCATTTTAGGGGAAAGGGGAGAGCGTCGAGACGAGACCCCCTCCCCAACAAGAGAGGCTGGGGAGGGTTACAAGAAAGCGAAATTAAAGGGGACAAAAGGGGGAAGAGGGAGAAAGAGACCGGAACCCCGGGGAGACTCGCCGGGTCGGCCGAGGGAAGGCGGGGTCCGAGGAACGCCGGGGTCGCGGCTCCCGCGGCACAATGGCCTGCTCGGCCCCCGCCCCGCGCGCCCCTCACCTCATGGTGCCGGCGGCGCCGAGGCTTCCCCAGCAGCCGGGAGACGCAGCAGGCGCCGAGCCGAGAGGGGTCTCTCCTCCAGGGGCGGGGACGCAGCTCGGAGACGCGAGACAAGTGTCCAGCTCCTCCTTCGGGCGGCCGGGGGGCTACACCATCTCCTCGCACAAAGCCGAGGCGCCGGCCGGGGTGTGAGAGAAGAGGGCGAAAGAAAGGCTGGGGAGGGGGCGGAGAGGCCGAGGCGCCGAGCGGGTCCCGCGGCAGCCGCAGCCTCCCACCTCCTCCTCGGGGAGCTTCCTGGTCGCCCGCGGAGGGATGCCCGCCAGGGCCGCGCGCCCGGCTGCCGCTCCACAGGCCCGCGCTCGCCGCTGCCCCGCGCAGTCCGCGCCCGCCGCCCGCCGCGCCCGCCGCCCGCCGCGCCCGCCGCCGAGGCCGTGTGCAACCGGCAGCTGCAGCAGCCGCGGGAGGAGAGTCGGGATCGCCGCGCAGAGCCCGCGAGGAGGCGGGGCGCGCGGCTGAGGAGCACGCAGGCGCCGCCCGCCGCCCCTCCTTCCCCCGGGGGCGAGGGGGCGGTGCGGGGGGAGGGGCGGGGGCCGGGTACACCCCCGCCGCCGCCGGCAGGCCCGGGCCCCCGCCGGACTGTGGACAGCGGGGAGGGGCGGGCGCGGGCTCGGCGCGGTCGGCGTGGCTAGGGCTCTTTGTTGCTTCCCCACCCCGCCCCTCCGGCCCCCGGGGATTGGGGTTGCCCCCTTCCCTCCCGTGGGGGTTCCTCGACGGGGGTCGTCCTTGGCCGTCGACCCCTCCCAGTCGCGTCCCGTTCTCCCGAGGCTGGGGACGCTCCCGGGCCTCCCCAGCGGTCGGAGTGCAGAGACGGAAGCCGCGGAGACTGCGGGATCTGCGGGCCCCGGCGTGGGGAACCGGGAGGCGGCGACCGCGATGCGTGACTGGGCATGGGGCCGGCCCGGGGGCTCCGGGTTTACCCGCGGCCGGGTGCCCCCTCGCGGAGTGTCCTCAGCTCGCCCTGTTGCTATCTCAGGACCGGGACTTGCGAGTCGGTGGGCATCCCGGCCAGCCTCACTACCCGCCGCGCCGCTGCCCCCAGCGACCGCCGGGGGAGGGGGACGGGAGAAGGGGTGGCGTGTACACGTAAAATATGGTCCTCATTGTTCGCTTCGCTTCTTTTCTTCGCGAGGAATCCCAGCGCGTGTGCCGTTTTAACGAGCTGATATGTACACTATGTATAGGGATGACTTCATCCCCAAATGAATGCAGCCAACTTGCGGGGAAACGCAGTCGCCGAGAGACGCGCGCGGAACCGTGTGCAGCCTAAAGAGGGAAAGAAGAGATTCGCGGCGGGTGAAACCGCGTTCAGCGTCATTAGCTAAAAGGGAATTCCAGGGGGCGGAGGGGCGGGGGACGGGCGGGATGTGAACTGATGATAGTTTTACATTTTCTGCCATTCACATGATCTTGAAATCACCTCCGTTTAAAGGTAGACAGAAAATGCTGGCAACGCACTCTTGTATAAAGTCAATTATGGGGGAGGGATTCCTAGGAAGCCAGTATGTATAGTTGCGGGAGTTTTACAGTGTCCAAAAGCAAATCCAATAAGCAAGTAAAACTTAAAGCAGGAGAAATTGCAGGTCTCTTGTAATCCAGAAAAGGAAATGTATTTTCCATATAAAAGATGACTAGGATCGATGGCCTTATTCCTACTACTGGAAGATCCCATCCAAAGTGGGGGACCCACCCTAACTCCTCGAATCTATTTTTAAAAATGTCGGTGTTTTAAGATGGAAATTCAGTCAAATTATAGTTGTGACAGTTGAGCTCATTTTCACTCTCAAAAGAAAAATGAACAAGTTATGGTCATACTTGGTCAATGCCTGACCTTGTCTGTAATAGAACTCTGTGGCCCAGTTTTAACTATAAAAGGCTTCCTGGTTTCCGAGCTCAAATACCCTGTTATTTTCTTTTTGGAACCTGCAGCCTCAAACCAACTACCCTGTAGAAGCAGTGACCTGAAGTTATGGTACAGGAACAAGGTGGCCTCAGGTAGTAGAAAGCACAATGCCTCTCCTTAAACATGGTTTAGTTGAAGAACGCTAATTTCCACCCACATATCTAATTACAGCTTACCATCACAGAGGGCATTTTATTCAAGGATCTCCCAGCACTGGAGAGAAAAGAGCCTTACCAGTCAAATGTTCTTGTTGTCCTATCACAAGAAGAGACAGGGAACTAGAGAGCCCAGGAACTGGATCTTGCAACAGGCAAGACTGAAAATCATACATGCTATAAGGTTCACTGTCTTAAAATTAAGACACATGTACCTCAAATATTATTCTCCAGATTTACCAAAGAACATTTGCTGTGGAGGCTTTTTCTTGGAAAAGTAATAACATACTGAGCCATCTTGGAAAAGTATTAATAAAATATATTTGACCACAGAATTCATACCAATTTGCCTTAGTTCATTCATAGCAGTACAGTAAATCCAACAGCACTAATGTTTCAGGGAAAACTTACAAAGGGCCAAAAGGGGTGGAGATTTTGCTTTAATGACTCAAACTATCTCTTGCCAGAGACAAGAGGCAAAGATAAAAATTCCTTAAAGATGACTCTATATCCTACTTCTATGATCTATGAAAGTTAATCTCTCTTGCACTGAATAAGTGACATATCACATCATCTTTATCCTAACAGCAAATGTTCCAATGGTATGGGTACTAAATTAAGCAATCCAAGTGGAAAATGCTGTTCTTATTTTCTATGTTTATTAAAAGTGTACCAGCCAAGAATTTTGGCTGCCTACAACCATTTCCATCCTTTTGGATGGCAGCCTGCCAGCTCACAAGCTGATCATACCATTGCCTTTGGATTTAGATATTGCATCGGGTGGCCTGACCTCCAAAGGTCATTCTGAGGAAAGGCAATTTGTTGACTGTGACAAAAGTTATCTCTTCTTGTTCATATTTGCTTTAACAATCAACGAGGGCAAAAGGGAAACAAGGTTGGAAATCACTATTTCTGGTCACAAAGAAAACTTTGTGGAGTGTGTTACCATATAGAATAAAAGAATTTTAGAGATGCAAGGAATCTTAAGTACGACGCACTCATTCAAAAAAGGAAACTGAGGTACACCTGGTGCTCAGGTGCTAAACCAGCAGCTGGGGCATAGACCATGTAAAAACCTCAAGGAGAACAACCTGACTGGAAGAACAACCAAAACAAATAAATAAAGGTACTTCCTTTCCTTTCCCTTCCCTTCCTTCCTTCCTTATCATAAAAACAAGACAAAAAAGGATAGTGCTCAGAGAAGTAAGCCAATTACCCACAGAGTCACACAATCCTTTAGTGGAAAACTGGAACTTAAACTCAGTTTCTAATTATTGACTCATTGCTCCTTCCACCACACCATACTACCTTTCTAAGTAAGAGTGGGTTAAGGCAGTAAAAATTAAAGCTGATTCTCTTCTTAAAACCCTGTTTTAAAATCAACTGAGATTGTGTTGACCGAATGGTGAAAATCATTTTAACTCCTCTTCTGTGGGTGGTCCAGCCCAAAGACCAATACCTGTCCTCAGGTAGGCACCCAGATGTTTAAAAGATGAATGAATGAACAAATGAGTGAATGACTGCTCTAAGATGAAGAAACCACTCATCTCTTTAAATCTATGGACCTCGACTTTCTCTCAGAGAACAGCACCCCAGCTTGACATCACAGGCAACCTGCTTCATGCCCCAGGTATTCACAGTCATCAAATTTGGTCTATATTCCTGTTAACAGCGTGTACGCAATTGTAAGATGAAACAAAACATGCTTCTGTTGAAGATGGGTAGCTGCAGAAGTGTTGTCAGTCTGGCTCTCAAAGTTCTCCTGAGAACATGCCTTGTTTAAATTCATCTGATAGCATCAGTGTAGGCTTGTCCTCCATTTAAGGGCATGAGGAGGATGCATGACTAATGCTACTCAGCAGTCAGGAAATCATTGCTCAGGATTGTAGGAAGTCTCCCCCATCACCCAAAAGAGGGTTCTTCCTTGAAAATTTCAGAGTTACTTAGGGATGGGTGAAGAAGAGAAAATATCTTGGAGAAATATGATTGTACTCTTTCTGCTTATGTATAACAGTATTGTGTTTTCTTGTGAGGCAGTTAGTTCACAGTGTAATTTGTGTCTCTCCAAGAATGGGGAAAAATAATGTAGAACATGATATTCCAGTAGGATTCGAGATATTTTTATTCCTCATCTTTCAGTTTTAACTGCCCATGTATAATCTTGATTCTAAAACATTATCAGGAGACATCGACATCAGAGGAAGCTTTTTGCCTCTGCCTTTTGCATTTTTCTTCCATTTGTCATTATTCTCCCAAATTAGGATTTATTCAGCTAATTTCATTTCCTCTTCCCCAGAGTCTCTTCTTTTCTTAGCACAATGCTGTTTAAGCTCAGCAGAATATTCCTGTAGCATCAACAGTATTGCAGTAGCACTGATTGGTTGAGGCCATGATCTATAAAATGAAATGCATTATTTCCACAAAATTCAGCCTTCACTGCCACTTAAAAAATACAACTGGTGGGCTCTGTTATTGATAATCACAGTGCTTTAGAAACTGGATTGAAAAAAAAAATTGCCATAATCTAATCTAAACTCTTGTCTTTTATTTTATAAAATCTAGTTGGTAGTTTGTGAAGAAAAATGAGTGGTTGCCTTCACAATTGCACTGAGTCAATTTGTCCCACTTACTGTAATCAAACGAGAATACCAGTCAATTATCTTCTAGACATTGTGATCAGGTGACAACTGACCTTGAAGATTGGGAAAAAGGTTAATACAAAAATTTTTTTCTGGTTGCTCTCAGTAGAGAAGAATGACAAAGTCACTATCTGTCTACATTCATTCACACTGCTTAACACCACATCTTTTGTAGCTTTTATCCCACCTTTCAGGTAAAGTTTTAAAGCTCATTAAAAATCCCAGTTGTATTTCTCATTGAAGTGAGTCACAGGAAGCTTAAGAGAGACTTGCCCAAAACCTCAATAGTAAATGAGAAAGTCAGAAAGGCCAGTTCCACAGGTTATGCTTTTAATATCTGCACCAGATGGTCTCCTCTAGGTCCACTTAGCAAATGCTGGAACTAGCAGAGTTAAAAACAAAACATCTTCAAGTCTTTTGATTCCGCCACAGGTAATTATAACAATAGCCAAATAGTAAATTATGACATTCTGATCACCCAAGCTATAAGTAAATTCCACTCGTAGGTACAGATATGGGTCCTCAGTGCCTCGGTTTATACCTTGCACAGTTTAGGGGATTCAAATGAATTGAATCAGTCTCTAAATTAGGGAAGTCTAAATCAATTTTGTTTTTAAGAATAATGCAGTTGAGAAATAACCAGTGGTAACTCATCATTCACCACTCTTTCAACTTAGACAGCCGAGGCATAAAAACAGCAGACATTTATAGAGCTCGTCAGGATAGAGTTTCTAAAACTAACTTACTGCACCACAGACCTGTAGAAATGCTTGGAGTATATTGACTCTCATTTCTGTTTAAATAAAGGGCAATAAACCAAAGCCACGTCCGGATGTGTGTGGTGATCTTTTTGTTTTGTTGTTTGCTTGTTTTAAGAAAAAATGCAGGCCAGAATGAAGGCGAGTAGGTAGGCAGACAGGAAGAGAGGGGTGGACGAAACATTTTTATTGAGGTTGTTCATCTTGGTTGTTCTCCCTACCCTAGGGTTCAAACCTGGGTCCTTGAGATGTATGTGAACTGTGCCCAACCAGGGGCCACAGAGCCAACTGCTACTCCACCAGGGCATGTCCCAAGTGTGTTTTCAAAGGTGTTTAGACAAGTGACAACATTCCCTTTGTTAATATTAATTAGTATCAAAAAGACTAGACGGGGGATACCAGACTTCTCGGGGACCCCTTACTACCTTTAGTGTTCGTTGTTTATGAAGCAATTGGGCATAAAAGTCAGTCTAGAATAAAACTTAATGTCTTCGAAAAGGGCTTATCTATTTCTGCATTTATCTTCCTGTGAAAGACTTTTTTAGGACTTAACTACTCACTGAAAATTTATCACCTATGTATATGATTATAATATTTTAGAGAAAGAACCTTGCTATCTGAGCTTCCCATTCACACCTTTTTGTCTAATTCTGGTGCATTTTAGATCTGTCAAGCATCTTAGAATTTTTCTTTAAATAGTTTATGTTTTGTGTGTTTTTTGTTGTTGCCTTCACTGAGCATCTCATTGTACTTGATTTTATTCAGTGTCTCTCACTTGCAAATAATATTTCCCTTCAAAGATTCACAGTGTGGTATTTTCCTTCTTATTTTTCACTTTATTTTCTCTCCTATTACTAATGAGATGGTGATCTTGATTTGCTTTATTTGAGTTATTTATATCGCCAGCCCTCTGTTTAATGTCAAGTCAGATTTGGCATTCCTTTCCTACCAAATGATGCCCAAATTAAGTTAAGGAACAATCCCTAAGAAACTGCACTGTGATTCTCCCTGTTCTTCTGGTATCCCAAGCACTAGACAGTCTGTTTCATTTTTAAAGTTGATGTAACTAGCTAAGTTCATAGTTTATGTCAATTTTGGACTCAATGAGTGTTTTCCAGAGTAACTCTGTTCTAAGACTGAATAGGACTTAAAACAACCTAGGTGATGAGCACACATGCGTTAAAGTTATTGATATAGGCAATTTGATCTCTTGGCTAATTCCTGCTTATCTGGCATTTAACCATCTTTTAATAGTGGGGTTTCTAGTGAAAAGACACTACAAGGTCTAGATTTAAAAGGTTCCTGAGGCTAAATCTAATGCAACTTCTCCCGCCATTGCCACTAACCTGTGAAAGGAAAGGAACTTTTCTGCTTTGACCTTCTACATGGCCTTTTTGCTAGAATTCTGGTTACAGGCAATTCAAAGCAGCATAAGCAAACAAAGGAACTTATCTATGTGTTTCAAGTATGGTCCTCAGGCTAACTGGATCCAGGGGTTTAAACAATGTCACTGTGTCCATCTCACAGCTCTGCTCATCTTTGCCTTTGTGTTTTGATTTATATTCCCCTCCTATGTACATCATTCCAGTCTCACATTTTACAGCACCATGATCCCAAAGCTGGACAGTCTGTCCAACCAGCAAGGACTTTGATTGAACCAGGGTGAGTCACATGACCTTCCTAAACCAATCACTGTGGCCAAGGCCCAGTGGCTCTCTAATTGACTAGGACCAAGACATGGATCCAATCTGTGTTCAAATTTTTTTTTAAACATAAAAGTTCATAATAAATTCTCTTTTAATACCCATGCTTTAAGAGTGGAAGCTGAGCTCGATTATGTGACTGGTTTTGGTCAACAGGAAAATAGCCAATGTGACACAAGCAGAGACTTGTAAAGCTTGCACATTGCTTGCTGTTCTTTGGAAACCAAAAATGAGATAACCAGGTGAAGCAGCTTCGACTAGTTTGCTGAAGAATGATAGATCAGGTGTGCCCTGGTGGAGCAGTGGTTTGGTCAGTTGCCTCCGAAGGAGCGCAGACCACAGGTGTGTAAAGGGTGGGGGTGACACCAATGTGGACAACTAAATGGAAATAAAAATCAAGTGCCTCTTTCTCTTCTCTATCCCTTCCTATCTGCCTACTTGCCTTCATTCCTGCCTGTGCTTTTCCTGAAAAAAAAAGGGAAAAAAGGAATGAGAGACTGCATGGGTAAAATAGCATTATACAAGTTGAGGCTCTGGGAGCTGGCACTGGGACCCGGACAAGATGAGCGACCTTGGACACCACTTCATCAGCCTCAGACCTACAGCTTCGTCTCAGCTGGAATCTCTCTCTCTCTCCCACCCCACCCCCAGGAAAGTTTGATTCTATTGTGGTCCATGCCAGACAACCAGAGACCTATATTAATCACTCTTTTTTAAAAAGTTTGTAATGGACAGAAATTCAGTTTGAGTCAGGAAATCATTTCTCATGTGAAAAAAAAAAAAAAAAACAACCTCGGGAAAGGCAAGGATGACCAACATCTCTAATGGTCAAGACACTTTCTCTTGTCTTCTTGTTTTTGCCCTTCTCTGAGAATCAGCTTCTTTCTCTCATATTGGCTCCTTCACAAAGCTCTTATCACATCTGCAAGCAGCAACTGGCTCCCCTCTTACTTGAACAGAGAATGGCATGTTCTACCCTAAGAACTTATAGGAGGGTGGGGGAGGAGGTAAACTCTGATTTGCCTGAGTTACGTGCCCATACATACACTAAATACTGGCCTGAGGGGTGAAGTCCTCCCATCTAATGTGGCTCACAGGCCCAGGTCAGAAGCTCTGCTAGACCCATATCTCTAGAGGGAGGGAAGAGGTGCTCTTCTCCACATGAATGCATGAAATGTTCATTCCTTAAAACCCAGCTCAAAAGTGTCCTCATCTGGGAAGACTTCCTGACGTCCTCAGGTCTTTATTCTTTAGTAGCGCTTGGCCCTGATTGCTAGCGACACCCTCATCGCAGGCTGCCATATGGTGAGCTGTGGGGCTGCTTGTTCTCACTGGAATTCAACTCCTTAAAAACACAAGTGGTGGGTGTGTCCGGGTGGAGCAGTGGTTAGGCCAGTTACCTCCAGAGAAGCCTAGTCCACGTGCTCCTAAATTTGAGTCCTTGGTCCAGGGAAAACAACCAGTGTGAACAGCTAAATAAAAATCAAATAAATTGCTTCTTCTTCCTCTCTCATCCTGCCTGCCATCCTAGTCACCTTCATTCCTGCCTGCACCTTTCCTAAAAAAAAATAAAAAAGAAAGAGGAAAAGAGGAAGAATAAGCAATGGTGTCTTATTTATTCCTTTTTTACATTCTGCGAGGTTCACTTGGTCACATTGGTTGACTGAATGTATGGACGAATAACTGAGCAGCAGCACATTTTCACATTCTCCTGTAAGTGTGTGCCCTTATGTTTCTATATATCATTTTTTTCTTCCTGTACAGTTCGAGGGAATATAGAAGGAAGCAGAATCAGAATACTTGAAAAATAGTCTAATTTATCAGTATAGTCACAATTAAAGCAATCTAGCAATTACTTAAATTGTAACTTGTGTGTATAATCTAAGAAATGTTGTTTGCTCAAGTATACAAAGTTAAAAGTATAGAATGAAGACATTTTTCCATATGGGATATGACAAATACCCCTTTAAGTAATGCAAATTATCTACCATATTTTTTGACCCATAAATCCAGGAGATCCTTTCCCACCTAATTATCCTGGAAAAAGTTAGAAATTGAAGCAGCGATGATAGCTTCTTAACTTCTTCCCAGCATTCGAGCATTTGTTAGCTGGCAACTGCCTGGGCCAAATCCACAATTTGGATTTCAAATTTAGTAAGTGGTAAATCATTTTGTAAGACTCAAAATACACAAAGCTACAGCAGTGACAATATCCTTCCCAAGCATTTCAGAAGGGTCACAAGCACACTGCCAACATTTATTAATTGCTCTGTGAAAAGACACACATGAAAACATGAACCTCAAAGTTCTGACAATGCCAAAGCATCATTAGGATTACTGTTAACTGTCAATTAACTTTGCAGCAAAAGCTACTCATGGAATTACATAACAATTAATCATCTTTCAGAACTCCTTCATATTTTTTAGGAGTTTTTATCCAAATTAGGGATTTTCTTCTTCCTCAGAAAGTCCAGGAGTCATGTTAAATTGCCCTACCTGGTATGGTTCTTTTGCATGTGTAACAGATGAATATTCCTGACATTTAGGATAAAATACAAGGACAGAAATCTGGGGACCCTCTCTGGGCTGCCAGTTGAGGCTCTTGCAAAAGCAAGTCTAATTATTATTATTTTTTTAATTTTATAGAATCCCCAAGAGAATCCAGTACATGAAAACCTGCCAAGCCTATGAAAGAGGTGATTATGTCTTTAAAACTTCTTACTACACAGTTATTTCAAAGTGTGTATCTGAAGACTATTTTAAGATATAGGAAAATGCTTTAACATATGATGAAGTGAGAAAGGCAGGCTACCAAACTGTAAGAGTAGAATGAAGACCAATATTAAAAAATAAGGATATATACTTTATACATACGTCTAGAGATATACTTTGATACTTTAATACTTATATACATACATACCCTTCTTATGTACTGTTAGATATATATATATATGATGGAGGGATAATTAAGGGAAGTTATCTCTAGACAGTACATAGTGGCATTATTTCCCTTTTGGGGCAGGGGGCAGAAAGGGGAAAGAAACACTTTTTAAACATGTTTTATTTAGTTGTTCACACTGGTTGTTATCCCCCAGATCTGGCACTTAAATTCAAAGGTGTGTGGCCTGCATCCTTCAGAGGTAACTGACCTAACCGCTACTCCACCAGGGCATGTGCCACATTATTTCCTTTTATTTTATTTTCTTTATATTATTTAAAATTTAATTTAATTTTAATTTTTGGAATTTTATTGCACTTTGTTTTTCAAATTGAAATCAGCTCGTATAAGTAGTTCCCCACATGTGTGGTTTCCCCATTCCTCAGATAATGTCAACATACCACGCTTTCCATCAAATGACTCCACTGCCACTTGCCCCCACTCCATTGCATCCCCTGTTGGTCACCTCAGTTCTATTGCAAGTGTCTAAGGGTCGGTTTTGTTTCATCTGTTCCTTTGTTTTGTCTTTCACATTCCACCTGTGGGTGAAGTCATCAGTATTTATCTTTCTTTTTTGATTTATTTCACATAGCATAAAACCCTCTAGATCCATACCTGTCGATTCAAGTGACAGGATTTCATCTCTTCTAAGGGCTGTGCGGTATTACAACGTATATATGTACCATAACATCTTGATCCATTCATCTGACACTGGCACTTAGGTAGTTTCCAGTTCTCAGCTATTATGAAGAGGGCTGCAGTAAAGATGGGGGTGCATACATCTCTGTGGATGAGTGTTTTTGTATCTTTTGGGTAAACACCCAGAAATGAGATGGCAGGATCATATGGGATTTTCATTTTCAACTTTCTGAGGAATCTCCATACTGTTTTCCATAGGGGTTGTACCAATTTGCACTCCCACCAACAGTGTAAAAGTGTTCCCTTTTCTCCACATCCTCACCAGCATTTGTTGTTTCCAGACCTTTGGATAATAGCCAATCTCTCAGGTGTAAGGTGATATCTCATCGTTGTCTTAATTTGTACTTTTATGACAGCCAGCAAGAAGGAACAACTTTTCATGTGCCTGTTGGCCATCTGTATATCCTCTTCACAAAAATGCATCTCCAATTCCTCTTTCCATTTTTTTATTGGATTGCTTGTTTTTCTGTTATTGAGTTTTATGAGTTCTTTGTATATTTTAGACATTAAACCCTTATCAGAGATATGGAATGCAAATATCTTCTCCTAGTTAGTAGGAGCTCTGTTTGTTTTGGTGATGTTTTCTTTCACTGCGAAGTTTTTTGTTTGATATAATCCCAGTTGCTTGATTTTCTTTTTGTTTCCCTTGACTCTGGAATTGAGTCCCCAAAGACTTCTCTAAGATTAATGCCATGGAATGTCTTTCCTATGTTGTCTTCTAAGAATTTTATGATTTCTGGTCTTATGTTTGAATCTAGTCCATTTTTACTTACTTTTTGTAAATGGTGTTAGAGTGGTCTAGTTTCATTCTTTTGCATGTGGGTCATAGATTAATTGACTGTATGTGTGTGAGTTAGTTTCTGGTGATTCAGGTCTATTTCACCGATCTGTGCCTCTGTTATTATTCCAGTATCATACCGTTTTTATCACTATTGTTTTGTAATGTAGCTCAATGTCTGGGAGTATAACCCTCCAGATTCATTCGGATACATTCTAGATTTTTCAGGAGACTTTTGATTACCTCATCGATTTCTTTGCTTGTGATTGTTCTGTTCAGGTTTTCCAGTTCTTCCAAGTTCAGTCTTGGTAGACTGTATTTTTCTAAAAATCTGTCTTTTTCCTCAAGGTTGTCTATTTTGTTGGCATAGAACTGTTCACAGTAGTCACTTATGATGTTTCGTATTTCTGTGGTGTCTGATGCAACTTCTCTCCTTTCTGTTCTGACTCTACTTATGAGAGTTATCTCTCTTTTATTTTGTGAGTCTAGTCCATGGTTTGTCAATTTTGTTTATTTTTTCAAAGAACCAACTTTTGGTTTCATTAATTTTCTAGATTGTCTTTTTGTCTTCTGTTTCATTTATTTCTGCTCAAATTTTTATTATTTCCTTTCTTCTGCTGATTTGTGGCTTTATTTGTTCCTCTTTTCTCTAATTGTTTTAAATGTAGGGTTAAATTGTTTACTTGCAATTTTTCTTGTTTCTTGAGGTGGGCCTGGATTGCAATGAACTCCCTTCTTAGTACTACCTTTGCTGCATCACATAGGTTCTGATACTTCATGTCTTCATTTGTCTCTAAGTAATGTTGAGGTTCATCTTTGATTTTCTCTTTTACCCAAGAATCATTCTGAAGCATATTTTTTAGTCTACAATTAATTTGAAGTCTTGCAGTTTTCTTTTTGTGGTTGATTTCTAGTTCTAGGTCATTGTGGTCAGAGAAGATGTTTGGTATGATTTCAGTTTTTATAAATTTGTTGAGACTTGTTTTGTGTCCCAACATATGATCTATACTTGAGAATTAGAACTTGAGAAGAAGTGAACTCTATAGTCATTAGTCGAAGTGCTCAGTACATGTCTATTAGACCTAACTGTTCCAAATGGTCATTTAAAGCAGCTGTTTCTCTGTTAATTTTCTGCCTGGTTGATCTGTCCTTTGCTGTAAGTGGGGTGTTGAAGTCTCCTACTATTATTGTGCTGCTGTCAATGTCTCTCATCAATTCTAATAACACTTGCTTAATGTATTTTGATGCTCCTTCATTTGGTACATATGTGTCAATAAGCATTATGTCTTCTTGCTGGATTGACCTCTTTATCTTTATATAATGTCCATCTCGGTCTTTTGCTTTTTAGTTGGAAGTCTGTTTTATCCCATATAAAAAAGGCTATTCCTCTTATTTCGTATTTGCCATTTGACTGTAGGATTGTCTTCCAGCCATTGACTTTGAGCCTTTGTTTATTTTTTGAAAGGTATGTTTCTTGAAAGCAGTAAAGTTTGGGTTATGCTTTTTAATCCACTCAGCCGCTCTGTGTCATTTGATTGGTGAGTTCAATCCATTAACGTTTAGAGTGATTATTGATATGTAGCTGTTTATTGTCATTTTGTAATTTGTCTTCTGTGTATTGTTTATGACAGTTCCTTTGTTCTTCTCATTCTCTTCTTAGGTAGGTTGGGTATAGCTATGTTTTAATTGATTTCCCTTTTTGTTTTCTTCTTTGATTTTTCACTGGGGATGTTCATCTTTTGAGGTTACCCTGAGGTTAGCATTAAGAATTTTATGCTTATTTCCTATTTTCATTTGAAAGCAGATTAGTCTTACCTTCAGTATAACTATCTGCATTCTCCTCTCCTCTTCCCCAATTTTTATATTTTTCTGTCTTACTGTTTTTAAGTAGGATTTCTTTTCACTTTATAGAGCATCAGTTGTATTTTTTGTAGAGCTGATTTTGTGGTGATGAATTCCTTTAACTTTTGCTTATCTAAAAGTTTTTGACATTCCGTCAGTTCTAAATGATAACCTCACAGGGTACAATATCCTAGGTTGAAAATCCTTTTCTTTAAGCACTTTGAATATATCATGCGATTTCTTTCTGGCCTGTAGAATTTCAATTGAGAATTCCACTGACAGTCTTATGGGGAATCCTTTGTATGTGACCCATTTTCTTTAGATGCTTTTAAGTCTTTATCTTGCGTTTTTGACATTTTGATGGAAATGTGTTTAGGTGTTGGTCTGTTTTAGTTTCTCTTATTTGGAACTCTTTGAACTTCCTGTGTCTGCAGGTTTGCTTCATTCCTCTGATTAGAGAAAATCTTAGCTATTATTTCTTCAAATACGGTTTTGTCCCCTTTTCTCTCTCTTCTCTTTCTGGAACCCCTATGATGTGAATATCATTCATTCTGATGCTATCCATGGGTCTCCAATTCTGTCTCCATTTCCTTTCATTATTTTTTCTCTTTGCTGGTTTGCTTGAGTGCATTCTTCTGCCCTATCTTCTAGCTCTCTGATTTTATTGGAGGTGTCATCCATCCTACTCTTGAGTCCCTCTGTGGTGTTCTTTAGTTCAGCTATAGTGGTCTTCATTTCTTTGATGTCTTGCTTCATTTATTCTCTCTCTTTCTTGTTCTCTTTTTATTCCTCTATTGCTTCTTGATTTCCAGGAATATGTTTATCACTGTTGCCCTAAATTCATCCTCAGGTAGTTTGCATGTGTCTGTTGTGTTCACATTTTCCCCTGGGTTTTTAATTGGATCCATCATTTCACATGTTTGGCATTCTGTTTATGTTTCTGTGAATTAGGTTGACCTGCAGTGATGAACTTGTGTAGGGTATCAACTTGCATCAAATAAGCCTGGGTCTTGGTTTGAACATTGGAAATTCTTCAGTTTTGCAGCATCACTACTGCCTGTATTTGTTGAAGTTCTTTGGTAGACCCTTTGTTGTGGCCTGAAAGATCATCCTGTGTGGTTGGAGTTAATGTGGAAGATGCACAGTTTTCCCCAAGTGTCCTAGGTCCAAACAGTAATGCCCACCTTGTTGACCCACAAGAGCCAATCAGGCTGCAGTTCTGCCTCCACCCACAGGGTGGAACTAGTGGGTAGCACTGAGGGTTCTTCCCTTCTGGGAGACTCTTCTTCCTTTAAGCCTGTGGGCAGTGTATCTGTTAGGCAGGATATCCGGTGGGTGAGTCCTGCAGCTCTGGCAGTATTGGTGCAATATGGTGGTGGGAGGAAGTGGGGTGGGGAATTCCTCTAGCTGCCTCCAGTTTTGGTTCAGTGCAATTTCACTGCAGCGTCTCCAGCTCAGTCCACAGGGGCACTGGTCCTCTTTCCACCTGCTTTCAAGAATCATGACTCTCTGTTATGTTTGGAGTGACTCTCCAGGAGGTCCACTTCTTCCCATGATTCCACCCTCTTCTCCATGTCCCAAATCCCAAATCTGTGGGGTAGCTCTGGACCGTGTCATTTTCTCCTACCCATTGTGGTCCTGGTTGCTGCTGCTTCGCCGTAGCCTCGGGGTCTGCTTTTTCTCAGTGTTTATGTCTGGAAAATAGGTGACTCCTAATTGCTCTGTGGGGAGGAGGCAGGACTCCTTCCTACCAGGTTCCTCTCTTGACCTCAATCACCTTTATTTTATTTTTAAAGGAAAGGTACAGGCAGGACTGAAGGCAAATAGGAGGGCAGGAAAGAAAAGAGAAGAGGAAGAAGCACTTTTTTTTCTTTAATTTAGTTTTTACATCTTGGTTGTTCTCCCCAGCCTGGGGTATCAACCCAGGTACTTGAGATGTATGTAGACTATGCTTCAGTAGGAACAGTTAACCAAACCACTGTTCCACCAGGGCACACCTATTCCTTTTATTTACTTTCCTATAATTTCTAAATTTTCTAAAATGCATATGTATTATTTTATAATAAAAAGTTATTTTAAAATAATTGATTATAGGCTCCTTTTAAATAGCTAGCTTCTCTATGCATTTAAATATAACTTTTTATTATCACAAGCACTATGCAAAGTGAGACCTGCTTGCTTAACCGATTACTGTTTCAGATGAAAAGTCATCACTGTTCCAGAGTTTGGAAAGATGGTCATTTTCACTATATAAAAGACAACCAAGAACCAGTAAGTAAGCAGAAACAGCATGTGACAGAAAATAACAAGTGTTGGCAAGGATGTGAAGAAACTGGAAGCTTTGTGTTCTGTTGGTGAGAATATTTTTGGTGCACTGCTATAGAAAGCAGCATGGCAGTTCCTCACACCATTAAGAATAGATTTACTACGTGATTCAGCAATTCCACTTCTAAGTATAAACGCAAAAGAATTAAAAGCAAGAAATCAGAGGTATTGGTGCCTTCATAGTAGCATTATTCACAATAACCAAGGGTGGAAGCAAACCAAATATCCATAACCAAATGAATGGATTAGCAAAATGTATTGCAGACATTCAAAGGAGTGTTAGTCAGCTTTAAAAAGGTATGACATCTGATGTACCTACAACATGCATGAGCCCTGAGGACCCCGTGCTGAGTGAAATAAGTCAGTCTCAAAAAGAGCAGTGGTAACTGGGTGTGTCAGATTCACAGAGACAGAAAGAATGGTGCTGCCAGTGGCCAGAAGGAGGTAGAGCTGGGAGTTAATGATTAGTGAGGACAGAGTTTCAGTTTCGGACGATGAAAAAAGTTCTGGAGATGGATGGTGGTGTAGCTGCACAACGCTGTGAGTGTACTTAATGTCACTGAAATGTGCACTTCAAATGAGTAATCTGGTAAATTTTACTGTATGCATATTTTACCACAATTTAAAGCAACAAGTGTTTTAAGCCACATTTGAGTTGTTCAAAAAACCTGTGTAAGAAAGCTCAGGCACTTAATTCATAGGAGGATTTAGACTACCTTTGAGAAGGTTGCTCTCTTATTTATTTAATCAGTTCTGAGAAGTCTGACGTTCTGCCATCCTGGTCCTATACAAATGGAAGTAAGCAAACAGGAAAGACAAAGGGACCTTAAGAGACTGCTGTGGGTGTGACAGACTAGCAAACTGGCACCTATAAGCACCAGGTGACAGAGACAGGGACTTGTCCAGGCAGGACAGCAACCCCACATACCTTAGAGGTCCTGCGCATGGAACAACCAGGGAGTCTCAGTACTGAGGAACCACAGCCTTACCCAGATAAATGAAAGAGAATATGTTTAGAAAGTTTCAAAAACAACAAATGTTCAAACGTGCAGTTGGGGTTCTTAAGGGAGTAAGTTCCAGTTACCTGGAAAAGTCACCAATATTCACCCAGATGAGAAGTTTATTCTCCTCTGTAGTGCTAGACAAAGAAGGTGTTATGAGGTCCATATGCTGTCATCTGAGTAGCCCCACACCAAGGCCAGCCTCGCCATCACCTTGGTTACGGTCTCTGGGGCAAAGCTTCATTCATTAACGTTGGCTCCCAGAGCTCTCTCTGCAGGCAGGTGCCTCTGTGCCCCGGATCTTGGCCTTCCACTGTTATGCACAGACTCCACTCGCAGGGCCTGTGCAACCCAGTAATCCTTAGTACAACTCAGTAATCCTTTTCCCAGGATTAAACACTCTCATTTAAAGAAGGAGCATAAAATTTACATTCGGAAGACCTGGTTGCCACTTCCAATGCAATCACGTTTTAGACATATCACATAGCCTTTCTGAAATGTCATTTTCTCAGATGCAAAATGCTTGTGATACCTACATACCTTAACCTCCCCTCAGATATTGTGAAAATCAAATGAAATGACACAGCTTTTGTATTCAAATTGTTATTAAAATATTAATGCGTTGAAGTACTGAAGTTATCGACATTTTTACTTTCAGAATGTCTTACAGTTTAATTTGTCCAAGGCTTCCGTTTGTTTTGTTTTCATTCAGGAAGAACTTGTAACATGATCCCATTTCAGTGGAATTGAAAACTCAGGTTTAAAGCACTGTTGTTCAAAGTAAGAGAGAGATTGGAATGCACACTTCCTACCTGTTCATCTGGATTAGATCAAAATGATCATACTGGCTTGCTTAGGTCTGGTGAAGGTCTTTTTGGCAGGCCTCAGTGAAGGCTTATTTTGAAATGTTAGTGCAGTCACAGTCACTGACCACTGTACTGGAGCAGGTTAAAGGACAGCTGAAACCGTGAAGACCCCCTGCTAGTAGAACTTTTCTGGCAGGTCCTGCTGCTGTCCATCTGGCCGCTGGGGGAGCAAGACTGGCCTTCTCTGCTTCATTCTACACAGGCACTTGGCTGCCACCCCGTGTCTTCTCTCCCCTGCTTATCTGCCTCACCTCCACCTGCTCCCCACTTTCACAAACCCCCCCAAATGTATCCAACTTTCTCTAGTGATCCAGAGATGGGAGATGTCAGAAAAATGAAAAGACAAGACAGGTAACACCTCAAGATGGAAGCAACCCAAGTGTAAGTGATGGATGACAGATAAGCAACATGTGGTATATGGATCCAATGGAATATTATTCAGTCTTAAAAACGAAGGACATTCTAACACGCAGGACAACATGAATTAACCTTAAAGGCATTATACTTAGTGAAATAAGCCAGTCAGAAAAAGGGAAAAAAAAAATTCTATGATCTCATTTGGAACGTAGAATAGAAGTTACCAAGGGTTGGGGAAGAGGGCAGGGAGTGGAGGGAATGAAGAATTACTGTTTAATAAGTATAGAATTGCCATTTTGCAAGCTGAAAATGTTCTGTAGATGGAAGGTGGTGATAGTTTCATGACAATGTTAATGAATGTACTTAATGCCAATGAACTGTCACTTTAAAATGGTTAAGATGGTATATTTTATATTATGTATATATTACCACAAAAAAAAAAACACAAAAGTAATATCACATAGAAAAATACTTTCTGGACCCCCCTAGTAACACTTCCCACCCCTCCAAAAATTGAATTCATGACCAATTCAAATTCCTTGACCAGCATGTTAGGAATCAAAGACAAAGGCTTACTACTTCTCTGGAATATCCTGTTTTGTTACACTTATTATAGGCTTGGCTTAACCGGTAAATTATATCTTTAGTTCTTTCTTGCAAATCAACAGGAATTATAAGGGGCTAAGTAGTGAAAGTGTAATTGCACTGGTAACTTGAGCTCTAGCAAATGCGCTTAGCCATTCAGGAAACTGCTAGTTACTTTTCCCACTCCCTGTAAAATGTTAAAAGTTTTCACAATTCTCGGGTGTCTTTGAACCCTTTTAGAAAAGTAAGACAGTATGTGCTGTCCTTTATTGCCTAGTTATCTATGCATTCAGTTGTCTTAAAAGGAAAATGACATTGGCAGAACATTCAGAAATCAGTTATTTGAAATACTTATGTATAGTGGGCTGCCTGGCAGAAATGTAGACAAATACTTGACTTAATTATAGCATTTGATCCAACACTCCTAACCTTGTTTGAAGGAAAGATTGCCTTGTTCACATGGAATGACTTCTTTAACAATGAACCATTCATTCACTTGTGATTGCTCCAGCAGGAAAGAATTACAAGTTCTTCAAAGTAGCTTTTCAAAGCAAGAAATTAGCCTTTTAGGGGTGAGGAAGACTGGGAATAGGCAGGGGGCAGGAAATTGGATCTAGATTAATTCAACCTAGCCCACCCAGGACCTGGAAGCCAGTTCCAAATTGAAGTCTTTTATCTGGTTCTAAACTGGTAACTAGTTTTCACCAAATGAAAAAAAAAAAAAAAATCATCACACTGAACATGGTTTATATTTTATTCTATCAGCACAGCAGAAGGAGCAAAAGCTGAGTGGGCCAGGTGATATTCAGCCCTGTCATCTAAAGCTATGGTGGAGCCAGACACAGAGGTCGTGGAAGGAGAAGAGCGCTGCTCATCCTCATCAGGAGACAATTTTCTCCCAGAATTGTCCACCCAGAGCATTGTTCACCTGGGTTGAATTCTGCTTAAAATAACACAGCTCTGTTTCGGGAACCCTTAAAGCAATGAGAGATCTGTAGTGTTATATAGCCTTACCAACAAAAATTAGCAATGGGTTTTAACATAGGAAGAACTGAATTTGGGGATGAGCATGAGAAACCATTGTGACCGAGTTCATTTGAATGAGGAACTGACCTTTGGAGAAAGAACACAGATGGAAAACAGAAAGATGAGCCTGCCCAGAAACTGAGAATGGGTGATTAGCAACCTCTAACTCAAGCAATTTGCCCATATTTTTTGCTTGAGAACTGAAACCATCTCTCCCCATTTCTATAGCATTTGGACACAAGAACTAAAACCACCTACTGTCTACATTAGCATAACTTTTTATTCCATTGTGTTTATCAGAATTGCTTTGCTATTTCAGGAGACTCTTTCACAGGCAAATAGCCTATTATTCATTACAGGAACTGCTAACTCTTTCAATAGGAAGTCAACAGTTTATGGTCAAAGACGCTTTGAAATTCTGTCTCAAAGTCCTTGCCTTGCTGTTTCAAACAATATGAAACCATTATATGGCAATCTTCACCAATCATACTCATATTGAAAACCCTGTCTTAAATCGAACTTCCAATTCTCAATAAATTTTGACCTTGTGAGGTAGTCAGTCAGCCATCAGCAGAGAAGCAGGGAGTAAGGGAAAAGAGGCAACCTTTCAGTCAAAAGGCAGCAGGCTGTGAAATGGTGCCAATCTGAAATCCTCCAATCAGTTTAAAAGAGGAACCAATAACAGACCAATCAAAACCCTTGTTCTACCTCAGGATACCAGACTCCTTAAAAACCTCAGCCCAAAGCTCCTCATGGCCTGTTCCCCTCTTGGAATATGGCTGGCTGTTACCCTATTTCTTAAAGAGTGTACTGTCTTCAATAAATCTCACTTGATTTTGCTTACCACTGGCTGTGTTAGCCTTGTTCCTAGAGTAGGTGGATCTGACAAAATCTTCCTTCAGACTCAAAAGAATCCTGGAGTGAGACCCCTAAGAACTTCATGGTAGCAATCTTGTCTTTTCCCCTTCAAAACAGAACCAAAGCTCTGCTGAAGTGGTGTTCCTCACTCCCAAAGTCAGCATTCCATTCAGTTTTGCCTTATCGACAGGTTGTGCTGGTGCATCTGCGGGATCCAGTATTCCACATCTAACAAGGACACTACAGAAACAGGTTCGTTGATAATAACCATTGTCACCTCAATGGGTAAAAAACATAGTATTTTGCGTTGCATTCTAGTGCTTTACAATTTACAAAATACTTTCTGAGTAGCTGTTGGACACAGTCCACATACATCCCAAGATCCTGGGTTCATGTCCCAGGCCCAGCAGGAACAGCTAAATGTGAACAACTAAATAAAATAAAGTAAAATGCTTCTTTCTCCTCTCTCTTCCTGTCTGCCTACCTCTGCTCACCTTCATTTCTGTCTGCACCTTTCCTTTAAAAACAAAACAAAACTTTCCGTGTATTACATCATTGGGTCTATTTACCAGTAACGTATACATTGGTATCATGACTATTTTCCATAAGAACACAAGCCCACAGAGGGTAAGTGATCCATTTAGGTTTAAGAGCCAGTCAAAAGGCAGTCAAGTATTGACTGTGAACTTACAAATATCATAATTACTGTATTTTGCCATGTATAATGCACTCCCATGCATAATGTGCATCTAAGTTTTTGGCCCAGACTTTCCAGAAAATAATCTTTCATTTGAATACTTTAATTCATATTTGCATTTGTTTATATTTAGGTCATTGTTTTTTGTATTATAAAGGAATTTAGTATTTTTCAACATATGATGGTACAAAAAATTTTATGTAATAATTACAAAACACAAGAACAGATGCAAAGTACTCGAAGCCTTTCTCCCTGTTCCTCCACAATCCGATGACACTCTCTGTGGGAGGAGGGCCAACGTGTCTCTCGGCAGCTCTGTTGCCACACTCTTCAGCATATTTAATAACCGTGAGCTTATAGTTTGCAGTGTCTATAATTTTGCAAAAATATCAACTAGATAGCTAGCTCCCACCTGAAGTGTATGAAGAGAAAAGTGCTGTTCACCCTGTGTCATAAAATCGGCATCACCCAGCTTATCAAGTCAGACTCTCCCTGTGGAAAACAATACATCGCTCTTCTTTTCATTTCGTTGAATCCTTGACCGAAACTGCTTTCATTGCAAATTCGTCCTAAGTTCAGCAAAACTAATGATCATATTCCAGGGTATTATTAATTTCTAGAGTTATACTTTCAACTCGTAGGCATAAATAAATGAATTTAAAACATTTATAGAGACATGAAATTAGCACTACCTATGCGTAACGCACATCCTTATTCTTTCCCCGCAAATTTGGACCAAAAAAGTACACATCATAAATGGTAAAATACAGTATATTTCATATTTACATAGGAGAGAAAGCATTGTCCCTAAATCTTAGAGAACCACAGCGTACTATTTTGCTAGGACGGCTGCAGTAGTATGGGTCGATTGGTTTGGAATAATAGAAATCCTTGTTTTAGTTTTAGAGACTTGAAGTCTGCAATCAAATCTGTAAGATTTAGTCCTCCAGAGTGCTGTGAGCATCTATTCCATGCCCTTCCCTAGCTTCTGGTGGTTTTCTTGCAATTTTTGTCACTCCTTGGCTTTTGCCGTATCACCCAGAACTTGGGTTTTGTGATCGCAAGGCTTCTTGTCCCTGTGTGCACGTCTGTGTCTACATTTGCCCTTTTAATAAGGACACCAGTGATGTTGGATTCATCGCCCACTTCAGTACTACTTTGTCTTGACAAATTATATCTGCAATGATTCTATTTCCAATAAGGTCACATTCTGGGATACTGGGCGTTAGAACTTCAGCACATGAATTTTAAGGGGAAACAATTCAACCCAATAACACAAAGATATGAATGTTTATTCCACTTTTGCAAGATTAATTATAGTTTATAATCAGTGCTTTAATTCCAGTATGCCTTTGGTCTATGGATGGTTTTTAAGACAGTAAAGTTTGGCATAATGCTTAATACCTCAGGGCTGATACAAATATTTCCTGGGCTGCTATGAGGCTAATTTTACTTTATCCTCAGAAATAAGTAATTATGAGAACTTCATGAATTATTGAGTCAAAAGCATGTCTGGGAGTCATTGCTTCAGTTCACTTTAAAGGATACATCCATTTCAAATGAATTTTGAGAATGAAAGCAGCAAATAAATTGTGTTCACTAAAAGAGCCTGGTCCGGTCTGGCACATGCTGTTCTCCCACTAGTGAAAATGGGTTTGTGCAAAAACACTGAAGAAAATAACCTATTTTAGTCAAGGAAAGTAGACAGGGGAGGTTGGTCTGTTCCTAACTTGGGTGAATTTATTATGGAAACTTTTTATGTTTTAGTTTTCAAAGGCTAATCCCAGGAGAAAACATTCTTCTCCTCAGTAAGGAGTAGATTGCCTGATTCACTAACCAACTATGAAAATAAGCACTGATCCATGTAGTTGATGCTTTAAAATAATCAGTGAGGATAGTCCAAAGAGATGCTCCTTTTCTTTTTCTTTCTTTAAGTTGGAAGAGAGGGAGAGGAGGGTGCACTTTAAAGAAGGAAGAGAAGGATGAAGCATCTTTATTTATTTTTTTGTTTTGCACCCCAGCCCTGGTCACAAATCCAGCTCCTTGGGCACCACATGGTCTGAACGCCAGCATCTCAGCTGCCTGAGCCACAAGGCTGCTTCTTTTTCTTCCTTTTCTGTTAAGTCCATTCTTTTGGTCTTAATGAAAATCTCTATTTTGGGAGGTGAAAGTATGTTTGCTTATTAGAAACATGTTTTTTTGAGTCAATGTAGTGAAAGTTTCTAAATATATTGATTTTAGTCTATGTTATATTTCACACAGTCAATTACATACATGCACGCATATGTGAAAGCTATTGGTACATTGTAAACTGTAATAATAAATATATGTGAACCCACCACTCAATTTAAAAACCAGAACATTACAAGTAACTCTTTCCTTTCTTCCCCTTCAGGGGTAACCACCTCTCTGGTTATTTATTTCTTTTGCTTTAAAAAAGAAATGTCACTCTATTAAAGTATGTTGCTTTATTTTGCTATTTGGGCATCTTTATAAGAATAGCATAGTTTAATTAGTGTACTGTGGTCAGCTCATATCTTTCACTTTTGTGTTTCTGAGTCTTAGCTATACTGTTGCTCGCCATTATAGCCCATTCCTTTTCACTGCTATGTAATAGTCCATCGTATTCATGTTCTACAATATCCATCTCCCTGGTAGTGAACATCTGAGTTGTCTGCAGTTTTTTGTGAATAACAAATATTCTACATGTGTCCTGCACATCTGTCAAAAAGTTATTCTAGAGCATTTGTTTTCAAGCTTTAAAAAAAAGTATATTTTATAGTATATGATAAACATTTTTACACATGCAATGAAAGTTTTACATCACAACCTTTACACATGGGTGCACACACATATGAAAGTTTATGAAAAAACTTATCCTTACTGCAGATACCTCCTTCCAAGCTTTTCTACTCAACTGAATTTTACTTTGTTAAATGTGTTGACTATGTACCATGAAGTTGGTTTCATGACTCACTCATAGATACGTGTTTGAAAAAGACTACCAAGAATATCTACCAGGAGTAAAACTGCTAAATCCTAGTTATACACGGGTTCAGCCGTCCAACAAAATGCCAAATTGTCTTCTGAAGTGATTTTACTAGTTTACACTCCCACTAGGAAAGTGAAAGAATTCTTGCAGTCTTACATTCTCTCCCACACTTGGTATTGTCAGAGTTCTTAATTTTTGCTAATTTGCTAGGTATAAAATGGAATCTCACTGTGCTCTGTATTTGCAATTCCCTGAGAAATAATTAGCTTAGACATCTGTTTGGTTATTTAGTCACTTTCTCTGTGAAATGCCTATTCTTGCCTTTTGCCCATTTTTTGTTGTTGTTGTTGTTTTAACAAGACACTTATGGAACAACTTTCATCACATTTAATAGTGTTTTACTTATTTAACCCAAGGTTTAAATGGGAAGATTATTCCTTTTGTGAATTGGGAGTTAAGGAATTTGATCTGGTATAAGGGGGTGTAGAAGGAAACTGATGCCACATTGTTCATTTAGTATTGAAGTAGCTTAATACCTTCTGTTTACTCTTGTCAGAAACAAACCTGCACTGGGAATACTGTTCTCTCAGTTATTCTTTCTGTAATGTGTAGTAGCTGTTGATGACAGTCTGGGGAGTGCTGTCAATCAGTCCTTTTTGATGCTTCTTAAGGAACACAAGGTACTTCCCTTTTCCTCACCACACTTCTTTATAACCCAAAATGAACATTCTACTTCTCCACCCATCTGGTGTTAAGATTTTGGACTTTTTCACACTCTAGAAGCTTTTACTGATGTCAGCCATCATTCAATCTTCAGTCAAAATTCTAAATCTTTTCTTTCACACACCTTTCCTGTCCTTGGTATTGTATCCCAAGAGGTAGAGAGTTGCTGGTCACTCGCATTGGGGATTCCTGTTCCTGTCTTCTGCCCATATCCATGCTGTGCCGTCCCGTGGCTGTCTCTGGGTCAGGGTGGGACTTGCTCCAGGAGAGCTTTTGGTAGCAGTGCAGTTCATGAAACTGCTTTATAAAGTGGATGATAGTTCCATGAAAACTGTTATAATTGAGGTTTGTGCTGTTAATAAAATCATTCATAAATCTAAAACCCCTCAACATCATAAAAACAAAGATCAAGTAATATAGAAGCCCCCATTATAATAGTTATGATCCATAAGATGAGTAAACTTCCTGTCTGTCACTTCTGTGATCTACAACATGGCTTAATTCTTATTAGGATCATAGTGGTCCTAATTTTGCTTTCATGACACCAAACTTGAAAGCTTTGAGCTCTTCTTGCCATAGGTCGGGGTTTCTCAAATTTGGTTTCTTGGAACCCTGTTGCACTG
Organism: Solenodon paradoxus; assembly: GCA_004363575.1. Taxonomy (NCBI): domain Eukaryota; kingdom Metazoa; phylum Chordata; class Mammalia; order Eulipotyphla; family Solenodontidae; genus Solenodon; species Solenodon paradoxus. The sequence continues at coordinate 518,321 of RJWH01000583.1, forward strand.
GGGAAAATATTCCACTTGGCACCAAATTCCTCAGATGTCAACCTCTATACGATGTCAATGCAGTGAGAGCAAAGATGATGACCAGGCAGCTAAAGCTCTGGGCCTTCCCCTCTGCTTCTATCGGAGGCCTTTTGTTTTCACTTGTATAAATGGAGTCCAGTGAAAGAATTCATTTTTATAGCTGCAACTTAAAAAATAAATTTTGAAAACTACGGCAGCAGCTTCCCTTGAAGCAAATATCCTTAGAATAATGGGTTTCAGTGAGAAGGAAGGGCAAGCTGGTACTTGCTGGTCGTAAAATGGACATACAACTTCCTTCAAATGAACTTCCAGCTCCTAACAATAACTTTTTCTTTTCCCTTTCCATGCCACTTTTGGTGACTGGTCAGAAGTTCACAATTCCACCTGTTCCAGCGGGCAAAGTCCTCTGGGTCCTCATGTAGCAGACTGTGGCTGTCTCCCTAAATCTGCGCTCCCCTCCTTTCATAGTGAGGGAGCTTTAGCCCACATGTCTCTGTGCAGCCCCTCCAATGCAAAATGGCCAGATGACTGTGTTCACACTAATGAACTGTGTGCACCAAAGATGTGTGCAGTTTCCACATCACTTGCTTAAAAAGAAACTGCTTGCCATGATCAAATTGCTCGGTCACTGTTCCATTCTCCCGCAAGCTGAGCACTTGTCGGGGGTGACCCTGCACCCCTCATACAAACAGGACAACTCTAGGAGGAAGGAAAAGCAACCAGACACAAAAGCCAGGGGTCTCTCAAGGACTGTGTGAGACTCAGATACCCCACCAGTGGGGACAGCTCACCCTCCAGAGTATTATAAACGTCCATAATAAATTGGCATGCACGTGGTCTGCAACCCTTTTCTGTAACAGAATCTGCAAATCTAACAACTGATGAGGTTTTTTGAGATGTAGAAATTTGCATCTTTTGGGGGATAAAGAAGTTACTTTGGGATTTGAGGTCTTGAGATCACAGGGAGTTTGGGTGTGGGATGGGAACGTGTTTTGACACAGAGACTAAGAGGCATGCTTCTCTGGAGAGAGCATCCTTCCCTTCTGGGATTTGCAGCAGCCTATGTGGGGTATAGGAAGGAGGGGTGTGCAGACCAGGCTTGGCTTTCTGGAAGCAACCAGCTTAGGTCTTCTAGAAAGTCTGGCTTTAAAATCTCTTCTTGGGAGACCCTACCCTTTGTAAAGAGAGAACGGAAGAGAGAAGGACACTGAGCCTAAGTGTCTTGTCCAAAGTTACACTGAGATTTAGTGGTAAAGCTGGGACTAGAATCCAGATACAGAAGTTTCTCAAATAACATCATTTTGGTCAATGTTATTTTGCTGTTATGTTGATAAGAAATAAAAAATCAATTCCAAGCTTGGGTCATTTTGTGGAGTTTGAAAGTTCTTGTATCTCTATGAGGTTTTTTTGGGAGCTTTGATTTCCTCCGAAATTGTAAAGGTGTTCATATTAGAGTCCTTGGTGTGACTCCCTTGTCCCAATCTGAGTGTGTGAGTGTCTGTGTGGTGTAGCCTACATTGAAAGGGTGTCTGTCCAGGCTTGGCTGCCATCTTGTCCCCTGAGCTGCTTAGAGAGACCATCTGCCACCCTCAACTGGAATAAGCAGGGTGGGAAATAAATGAATGACTACAAGCAATACTTAATTTTACAAGTATTTTAATGTCTTTATTTAGAAGTTTTGTGACCAAAGATATGCCGTAAGAACTTAACTCTCACGGTCAAATTGTTTCCATTACACGTTTCGCTTAACGTCATAACTTCCAAGTTTCCAAAAACCTATTAATAACATTAAGGGAGGACTTACTATGTTCCTGAAGTCTAAGTTATATTATTGCATCATGACAAAAAGTTTGATTATATTTTATAATGTAGTCTAAGTTAACCATGCTCATAGAGAAATTAATATTTGTCTCTTGATCTTGACATCTTGTCTATTCTCATTCTACTGTTCAGATTCCTGCTTTTCTTCCAGAATATCTTCCCTAGAGCACTGCCATTACCTGAGAGCCTATCTTCTCCCACCTTCAGCGTTTTCTACTATTTTCCACAGGTAGCTGACGCAGCTTTCTGTCTCCTCCTCCTCCTTGGCTTCTTTTCTTTCTTGGACCAGTTTTGGCACAGCATGGAAACAGAGAGTGGCAGCAAACCCTCGGATGATGTCAGCCCACAAGATACCAAGACTAAGAGGACAGATTGCTCAAAAGTACAATCTCATGCCACGCAGAAATCAACAAGTACAAGGCAAAAGCTGGATGTCTGAAAGACCACACCACCTCCACTGTAGATACCGGGAGCCAAAATGAATGACTGTAGGGAAGGGATCCAATTCTCCGAAGAGGGCATGTCCTCCGCTATTCATACATTTTCCCTGTCAACACCCTTCTGGATGAAACGAAATAAGAAAGCTGTACTTGAGTTTTACTCTGGCACTTTTTAAGATCAAGCAGGAATCTCACATTCTTTTATTGCCTTCTATATTTCTTTCCTTCTCCCCTTTCTCCTTTCTCTTTGAATTCAGATCACTTAACAAACAAGGATCAAAGCTAAAAATAAATCCTCATTTCCCTAAGCTACCTATGATGTCATTTACTACGCTCTTAGGTCTCCAGAGTCAACGCTCCAGACACAGGTCATGCAGCCACACACTCAAAAACAAAACCTCCGTTCACAAGCAGCTTCGGAAGCCTGTGGTATTGCTGTGGCCTGAGGACTGGACTTTTCCAGGGGATAGGCCATCCTTTCACATCACCTTACACCCAGGGATCTTACTTGGATTTGTTGCCGAGCACTGACACTCACATCTCCCCAAAGAGATGAGTGTTAGTAACTGTTTTTCGCAGAAGGAAATTGAGGTCTAACAAAAAGAGGCCATAGATTGAGTGATTGGGGAAGTTCCCAACTAAGTTAGAAAAAAATATTTTCATGTTGTAGAAAAAAACAGAAACACACATGTTTATCTGTTTTCCTTTTGGCAGATACCAAAAGATGGTCAATATGCAGAGGGTCAAACGTGGCAGAAATGCATTCAACGGTGTCAGTTCAGGATAGACCCTATTGGGAATGAATAACAGAAAAACAGTACTCTCACTAAGCTTCATAATGCCAGCAAATTTGTGGATTTGGGTTAACCAAGGCTGGCATTCCAGAACTCAAGTTACAAGCATGTCGCAAGCCAGGAGAATTTCTGTTGGTTGGGTGGGAAATCTTCAGTGTCAGCATTTGTGTTCAACTGTACTCTACATTTGTACCCAAGATGTAAGTAACTTTCTGTCCATTCTTAGGTCGATAAAAGGCCCAGAGCCTGCATGGAGCAGAGGAGGAAAAAGTCTGTATCCACTTGGGACTAAATGTGGCCACCAGTCATGGAGAATACTGACTATGTCCATTCCCATTTGGCTCCTCATGTCTGACGCTAAAAGACACTGGGCACATCAGCCGTGAAGACTGTAGACCAAGGACAGCATCATTCATTTGACACTTAGTCCGTAAGTGCCATGAGTCCCCGGATGTCTGTGTTAAAATGCTCCATCTGTGCAGTGAGCTGAAAGTCATTCAAGGATAGGGAAGCCCTTCTATTTCTTTTCTCGCTTTCATGGTGTCCATGGGAGTTCAATTGGGGCTCATTTGGGGGAGGTGAACCCCTATAAAATATTATAAGACATATTAGCGATTGTGGGAGAAGCAGGGGAGTTAGAGGTACCTGAATGGAGTTGAAGAATCAGTCACAAACCAGCCTTCTTGAGGCACTGGTGTGAATGGACCCAACAAAGTTTGCCAAGACATATGAGCCGTGAGGCACATTTGGCTGCTAGAATGGGACTGTGAAGGCAGAAAAGTTGTAGAAAAGTCCATGAGAAGCTTTTGCCTTTGCATCTGGTGATGAACCTGGAGAGCACAGTGGTGGCTGCCAGGTGCGGAGGGGAAGGGAAATGAGAAGATATTATTAGTCAAAGCGTACAGAGTTTCATGGTACAAGATGGATAAGTCCTAGAGAAAACCTGCTAAGTGGAGGGCCTGTAGTTATCCATATTGTATTGTACACTGAAGCATTTTCTAAGAATAGAAATCTTAGTGTTTTAACTTGCTTTGTTTCCCTTGTCACTAGAGTCATGTCCCCAAATACATCTCTAAGGCTGATACCATGGAATGTATTGCTTATGTTTTCTTCTATGTATTTCATGGTTTCTATCTTACATCCAAGTCTCTAATCTATTTTGAATTAATTTGTGAATTAACATGCATAAAGTAATCATAATAATAATATAGGGTGGGAGGAAACATTAGGAGGGCATGGATATGTTTATGGCATAGATTGTGGTGATGTTTTCATGGGTGTTTTTTTTCCAAATTCATCATATTTGCATATATCAAATATGTAGAGGGGTTTTTCTTGGGGGGTTTTTTTGTATGTCATTTATACCTTAATGAAGTAATTTTTTAAAAACAGAAAAGAATTGCCAGAGGTGGGCTGGGAAAGAGAAGGAGAAGCTGGAACCCACCGACACTTCTGCCACAGCCACCCCCTCTAAATGCACTGAACCTCACAGACCTGCACCTTCCCAGTCTCGCCCCAGTTTCTGTTTTGGCCAACCCTAACCTAGAATCACACAGAGGAGGGGTTCTGGGAAACGATTCCAGCTAAACCAAGTTGACACAGAACTGCACAAAACCACCATAGATTTGCAGCCTCTCCGAACTCACAAGGGAAAAACCCTGATTTAGAGTCAGAAAACCTACAAGTTCTGGCCATGGTTCTATCACTAAAAATGTGTCCTTGACTAAGCTGGTTAACCTCTTTGGACTGCAGATCCTTAGAGGGCAAAAGAAAACAATGATTCATCACTTGGTAGAAAGCCATGCAGAGGTGAAGGAGCTACATGTTAGCAGTGAGCTTGGATAAGGGCCATTCAAACCCAGAGTCGCCTAAATAAAGCATGAGCTTGAAAATTAGAAATTCGAGCAATTTTCCTCTAACAATAATCTTGGCGTGCTATGGAATTGGCAACAATCATTAAACCTTTTGCTGTCAACATTTACTCATGTACAGATGGAGATAATGATATCCCAACAAAAATAATTGCCCAGTTAAATTCCTTAAAGAAATAAGGGCCCGGCCCAGGGATTGTAGGCCTCACCAAAGCTGTCTTCTACAAGATTTCAAAGGCTTGCTTTTTTTTCTCCTTCTTAGGACAATAGGTAAGATTATGCCAGAGTTTACTAAGCCAACAAAACTGCCCATTTCACCTCCAGTTGAAGCTATAGGTTTTTTTCCCTTTAATCAAACACAGAAAAACAATCTGCTTCCTGGCTCCAGTCTAATTGCTTGCAAAGCAATAAAGAGGGCAGTGCTTTGCTCTGTCCCCTGGAAGAGGTGACATGAAGTAGAAGAAAGAAAAGGACATGGACCCAGGGTAGAGGTAGCAGGATCTAAGCCAAGCAGTTGCTCTTCCCTTTGCCTTCTACAGACTACAGCTCTGAAAAACAGACCCAAACTTCACAAACTCACCCCTTGCATGTGGCGTCTAGGCTTCATGGCAAACAATGGGGATTAAGATAAAGAATGCACAGTAAGACAGTAATCAAAACTGTATGGTACTAGAATGAAAACATATACAAATCATTGGAATAGAATTGTGACCCTAGAAATAAACTCACACACATATTAATTTATGACAAAGGAGTCAAGGGCATACAACAGAGAAAGAAGCGTCTTTTCAACAAACGGTGCTGGGAAAACTGGACAGCCACATGCAAAAGAATGAACCTAGATCACTCTCTAATGCCGCACACACAAATTAATTCAAAATGAATTAGAGAATGGGATGTAAGACAGAAACCATAAAATACACAGAAGAAAACATAAGCAATACATTCCATGATATCAGCCTTAGAGATGTATTTGGGGTCATGACTCTAGTGACAAAGGAAACAAAACAAGTTTAAAAAGGGGGCGGGGACTACATCAAACTAAAAACACTTCACAGCAAAAAAACTAACATTATAATGAAAAGACATCTCACTGAATGGGAGAAGATATTTTCCCATCACACATATGAAAGGGATTAATAGTCAAGAGATATAAATAACTCACAAAAATCAACAACAGAGTGTATAAACAAACAACCCAATTAATACAAAGGTAGAAGATCTGAGTAGACACTTCTCTGAAGAAGGCATATAGCTGCCCCACAGGCTCTGAAAAAATGCTCATATGTGTTATTAGGGAAGTGCAAATCAAAATCACAGTGAGCTCTCACCTCATGCCTGTGAGAATTACCTGTATCAAAAAGATCAGGAAAAGAGCTGGCAAAGGTGAGGAGAAAAAGGGACCCTTGTACACTTTTGGTGGGAATGCAAATTGCTAAGTTGCTTTGGAAAACATACAAGGATTTCTCAAAAAGTTAAAGATAGAACTGTCTTGTGATCCAGGTTCTAGGTATGTACCAGAAGGAAAACAAGACACACTTGAAAAGATACAGGCACTCTTCTGTTCACTGCAGCATCGTTTTACAATAACCAAGAACGGAAACAACCCAAGTGTCCATCAACAGATGACTGGATAAAGATGCAGTATAAAAACACAATGGATTAATATTCAGCTAAAAAATGATCCTGCCATTTGCAACGACTTGGATGGAACTAGAGGAGATTATGTTAAGTAAAATAAGTTAGAAGGAGAAAAACAAATATGGACAATATGGACAAATCCCACTCATAGGTGGACTACAAAGAAACAAAGTAAACAAATGGACAAAACAAAGCAAAAATGAACCCTTGGACTTGGGAACAGAGTTAAGGTCATCAGAGAGGGGTGGAGGTGAGAGCAAAGGGTGCCGAGGGTCCAAAGGACAGTGGAAGAGGATTATCCGAGATCTGGTGGTGGCTGGGGCGCTATGTCATATGTTGGATGAAGAGTGAACTTGCACACTTAAAACTTATATAATGTATCAAACAGTGTTACGTCAATAACAATGTAGTAAAAATGTCCAACAATTTCTGCCACATTTTCATGAACAATGTATGTCTTCCTAAATCTGAGTACTTCAGCGTCTAACCTTAGTAATTAATATCTAGTGCATTAAATGCTGTGATTCTATCTATCTGGCATCCTTAAATGTCAACCAGAGCCCACGAACAAATGTAAACATATGACATTTAAACATAAAGGAATATCTCTTGCCTTTGAAAGTGACCCAGCTCAGAGCAGCAGTTTTCAACATCAGCTTCCCACCATTAGCCTGAGTTTATTTGTAAAGGTGAAGCCTGTGCTGTCCCATCCACATTCTCTCCCATGTCTCTGTAAGCCAAAGGCATGCTTAAGCAAGTTGGCCGATGGACAGTAAATCTAATTTTTCATAGAGAGTGATGACGAACATGTTTTGATACTTTAAAAATCTGACTTAAAAATAGCAATACACATATTTTATGATAAAATAATCAATCCCAAAGTCCTTTATTAGTTTCCCTCTTTCTTAATTGTTAGATTTTCATGTGACTTATAACATTTCAGTCCAGTGTCATGTTTGCTATGTTTATATAGTAACCAAAAACTCTGGATAAATATTTATGTAGTTACAAAACATTGAACAGGCCCCAAACTTGGAATAATCCAAAAGAAAACAAAACACTCCATTTTGGGCTGTTGTAAATCCCCTGTTGTCAACGTGACTTGGACATTGGAAAAGAAGGAGTAAGCCTGAATGGCTCCCATATGTTTGCCAAGAGCAGGCTTTGAGGGGTGGGCGTGAAGGAGGACAGGGAGGGGCTACTATGGCTGGTCTGCATTGAGTGTCCGACAGTCTGGTAATGTGCAAAGCATCGTTTTGCACTTGTCAGCTGTTGCCCGGTGGATGCCTACGTGATAAATGAATAATGGACTCCATGGGGCTCTTCTTACACTAAAAAATTCAGGGCATATGGTTCTGGCTAGCACTCTATCCCACCCTATCTTTTGGTCATTGTGGAAGCACATTTGCTCCCTGGACCATAAAAAGAGTATTGCAGCTTTTAGAAGAAAATGGAGGCCAACAGCTCAGAGCATCTGTCTTTAGGGAAGCCATATTTGAAACCTGGCTGCAGTGTCATCAGAAAAGTATTCTGGGTTAGCAGGGTGGGGTGGGGGAGAAAAGAGGACTCTTAGAGGAGCTGTGTCCTTGTAAATGTAAAGACTGTACAATGCACATTTTAAGCAGGTGATCATTTGAGAAATTCTTCAAGATAATAAACAGCATCCTCCTGGGCATGTATACGTTCGAGGGTGATTGTGAACCCACAGTAATTTGGGGCCAGTGACCTATCAAATAGCAATAACAACCATTCTTTCCTCAGTAGGTTGTTGTGAGAAATAAATATAACATGTATTACTTAGCACAACGTCAGCCCAAAGTAAGTAGTAATCAATATTCACTATCATCATTAGTACCCTAACTTTTGAGATACATTCTCTCTATCTGTACTGCCAAGGAAAAATCAATATTAGGTCTACAGAGCTGGAAAGACTAGAAAAATGGAACAGAAAATCTCTACAAGGGCTTTGATTTGGAGGAAGAATGTTTATGGGTCTGTTCCCCGAAAGCTCTGACCAAGGTGTATAGACAGTCTCTCCCCACCCAGGAGAGAAGCCCTATCCTCTCTCTGTGGCTAAGTTTGCAGAAGCCTGGCCTCTTAAGCATGGAGGTCTTTTGGTCCTTGAATAGTTCAAAGCATTTCTCAAAGCTTTGCTGGTGGGGCAAGGAACACTCTGTGAAACCTGAAATAGCCAGGGACAGGGCTGAGGGCCAACAGCTGCAGCAGTGGCAGTTGCTGTGGCCCCCACACTGCACCTGACCCCGGGAGTGGGGATCCCTGACAAGTGGTCATGAGAGCTCACATTTTTAATTTGTCTCAAAGCCAAAAGGAGGTGAGAGGAGCAGATTCCAATCTTCAGCAACAGCACCCTGTCGACATGATCATACCCCCTACTCCTTTTCTCTCTCTCCTTGATGGAATCCGGGGGGGGCGGGGGGGGGGACGGACACGACGACAACCAAAAATTATTTTCAATAAGCGAACAAATATAAGTGCTCCTTCATTCCTCCCTTCCTTTCCTCTTTTCTTCAAAATGCATCATCCTCCTCTCCCAAACTTCCACTCTTTAAAAACAGAGAAATTCAGGTAACTTTCTCATCAAAACAGAATTTTATCTCTGGAGCTATCTGAATATGGTTTTGAACCAAACATCATTTGAGCAGGAATAGAATGCTAACTGCCATTTATTGAACATCTACTATATTCCTTATAGGACTTGTAGGGTTTTATACATAGGTGTGATATCTTTTAATCTTATAAAGTATATCTCCAATGGCAAGATCACACAGCAGAGATGGAGTCAACTCATTTGTCTCCCCTCTAGAAAGGAGGCAACTAGGATTTTCATGGAGCTTCTTGAAGGATTTCTTTTTCTTCTTAAATATGACTTACAATTTTTTTCTGGTTATAAAAATAAAGTAGGTTCACATTAGAAACTTCGAAAAATGTGACACACATAAAAATATAACTGCTATTAAGTTTTGAAATTTCTCCTGTTATATTTTTCTGTGCCTATATATCTAATATTTATAATTTTCTAAAATTAAGATCTTGAAACTTTCTAAACTTTGCAAAGATTTAAAAAATTTCTTTGAAATACCAGGAAGCCTATATTACCCAGTGACGCAACTATGGAAATTCAAATATAGTTCTGAAAACTGACCACACGGTTTTCAGAGGGCACTAAATTTGGCAAAATGCCTTTTTCACCCAGATAGAGGCTTTAAGTGCCTTGTCATTTGTTTTCCTGGCAGCAGGACTACTTTTCAGTGGTAACCAATGGCTATTAGTGTCATTAGAAGTTCTTAAACCTCTTTGGGCATTAATCATACTCCAGATGTTACAAAAATGTGGTAACTGAAAATGAACATACATTAAAATCTTCAATGCTGCTTCAAGGTCATGGGGTTTCAGTTTCCTTCTCTTAATTCAGAGTTCCAGCTAGAATCTATCCATGGGGTTTCTCATTACAAAGCAAGATCTCATTATGCATATATTTGAGCATTTTATGTTCTCCATTGGTTGCCCCCTGGTGTGTGTGTTACTTTAGTCAGATTTCTCCTTTGATAGATAGCTCATGGTGGGGTCCTTTTATGAGCATGAGAGATTATACTCTGTTTTGATTCTCTCTTTGCCCTGGAGAGACCAGTCAGTAGCATTCTTTCCTACTTTGTCTGATCAAATGGAGTTATTTTTAGTAGACCCTGCTTTGCTTGAAAGACAGCTTATAATCTTAAAAATGTAGACATCTGGGCTGCCTGACAGTGTGTGTCTAGAATTGCTGTACCCTCTCTGCCGCGAAGGCCACCTCTGAAACACCCCTTCTGCTCGTGTGTGTTCATAAAGATAAACGAATTTCTTGGGCGCTGAATACAGCAACTGTAGCACGCATCATTTTTGACAACCACTTCCTGAACTTCATCCCTGAGCATTGTCCAAAACCTTTTTTATTACTTCTCTGCAGAATTCAGTGGCGCAGAGGGAAACCATCAACAGGCAGCAGTAGCAGGGTCGACCCTACACACCTTTCCATGGTATTCACACGTTGCTGTACACAAGCCTGGTCAGTGTTTTCAAACACTCAGTTAGCAACTGGATGCACGATCTGTTTCACTAGGGCCCTGTTGTATAAATACGGAAAAAATGTGGAAGTTATGTCATGAACCACAATGGTTTTGCGTTCTTTATAATTTGAAGACAAGATTCCTTTGTGGTGTGTCACTTACCTCCTATATTACCACTGTCGCCCAATATTTCATAACCATCCATTTTTTTTGCCAGTGCCCACACGCAAAGATGGGTTTGTATTAAAAAATAAATGAGAACAGCACATTCTGATGTGGTGTAGTATATCAGCATTTTCCACCCGAAGCCTCCGTTGCCTGCCCTTCCCCTTTCGGGAAACAAAGGCTACAAGACAAAACTACCTATCCTGTTACAGCTCCTGGTGAGAGCGCAAAGGGATAACAGAAATAAAAGAAAAGCCTTTTTCCTTTGAAATATCTCCATGTCCAAAGATGGGAGCAGCCATGGGGGAGCACTGGGCTGAGCAGTTCTATCTGACTCTGTGGGCTATCTATTTCCAACTGGAAAGTTCAGTTACTTTCAAGTGCAAGAATCAGAACACCAGACTTACAGGGATTTCAAACTGAGATTTCTTTTTCTCACAGAACAGGAAGACCGGAAGTGGGCCGTCTAGGCGGAATCATCAAAGCCTCAGGCTCTTCTGTTTCCTGTCGGGTTTGTTCTTATGCTGGATGCCTCATGGGGACAAGGTAGCTGCAACACCTCTGGGACCCATTTTTTAAAGCAGGAAAAATCAGATGTCTCCCTACATCTGGAAAGCAGAAACCTTTCCCCAATCCGCCGCAGATTTCTGCTGTCTTCTCATTGGCCAGAAATGTGTCACGTGGTTATCTCCATAGGCTCTAATGAGCCGTACCTGGGGGTCCTGCAGGCTTGGACAAAAGCGTGGTTCTGGTCGGTCAGAAAAGGGAATAGCCACATAGTCGCATAGGTGACACAGCTGCTTGCCCTAGAGGAGGGCTGGGGGTAGGACGCGGTAGAAACACACTGACCTCTTTAGAGAGATAAGCAGCCGTCTCCGGGATGTCCTTAGAGGCCTGGGCATCGCAAATAACCCTTGCTGCAGGAGAGCAGTCCCTGATTTATTATTTAAAAGTGAAAGAGTTTCTCTATTGGATTGTTAATTCCCCACAACAATTACACTTGACCCTTGAGAAGTTCACTGGGTCTTGAACCGGGATCCCTGGGATATGCAGCCTGTGTTCTCAGTCGAGGGCACCTGGCTGAACCGCTACTTCACCTGGGCGGGCCAACTCTCTCTTTTTTTTTTTTTTTTCTTTGAGCAACTATGTGGGCAGGAATGAAGGCAAACACAGAGGAGGAGGAAGAAGCATTTCCATTTGTTTTTGTTTCGCTGTTTGTCTTAGTCGGTCCCCCTGGCAATGTGGATTGTGCCGGCCAGAGGCGCTAGACTTAACCACTAGGCCACCAGGGCACTCCTGCAAAGACCCTTCCTCTAAGAAAGGAGGGCCCGCCATGTGGGCCCTGTCATGCGTCGTGACCGGTACCGGGTTCCAGGAGAGCCAGGCCCTCAGCCAGGCCAGGGTGCTCACACGCCTGGGGCGTCGGCCTCACCCCTCCGCTGCTCTGCACCCCCACCCCGCCCCCCAGAGCTCTGGCTCTCCTTGCCGTCCCAGGCCCGGGCTGAACCGCTTGTCTCTGAACCTGTTTCGGTGAGTAAGCAGCGCTCAGTCGGGCGGGAGCAGTCCATTGGTCCCGCCGCCCTGTCCTCGGGGAAGGCCTGGGTCAGCAATGTCTGACCGAGTCCCAGCTGCACACCGGCGGTGGAGGGAGCCCCACGCACCAAGGGAGTCGGCCCTGTGAGGCTTCAGAACACACATGACCACGAGTGCACAGGCCGTGGAGACTGTCCAACTGCTCTGGCTACCACTGCGCTCACTGCTGAGGGGCTGAGGCTCCGGGCGGAGCACCTGTGTGGCGTTAGCTGTGGCTACGACCCCACCATGGTCTCTGAACCATCATGCAGCTTTCCTGGTTTCCTGCTGATTTGTTTTTAGGTAGAAATGCATTTTATAGAAAAGTCCAACAGAAGAAAAAAGAAGAGTTAACTGGTCAACTGGTGAGGGGCATGGACCCCTGAGCACTCAAAATATGTGTCTTATATAACTCAACACACACACACACACACACACACACACACACACACACACACACACACACACACACATATAAAACTTAACAGTAGACCTTCCTGTATTAGTGGGTTCTGCATCAGGAAATTCAAGCAACCAACATACTATGTTGGTTCAATCTCTGAATGCAGAACTGCAGATCAAAAACAAAAGCGCCAAGTGTAAATGCAGTTCAAACCCAGTTGTTTGAGATTGAACTGTATTATAAAAACTTAATAGTGTTTAGATTAGTAGAAATAAGATTGTTACTTTTGTCTGACACTTTCACACCCCTGCTTATAATCCTGTAGGAGCTTCTCATAGCTCTTAAGATAAAATGTACAGTCTTTGGTATGACCTTTAGAGAACTGCAGGGCACAGTCCCTGTTAATTTTAGCAGTCTGTCTTTCTGCCTCAGGGCCCTTGCATAAGCTCTTCCTTCTGATTCCTTTTCCACTTTGGGCTTATTCAACTCCAAGATGAAAAGTTTCTTAGAGAAGCATTCCTTCACCTGCCAGGCTAGTTTGGGGTACCCTTATAAGAACACAAGTACACTAATCTTCATTTTAGCATTTATCAAAAATGGTGATTCAGCTGCACAAATTGCTTCCCCTGCTGGAAGGTGAGGCTTGTGCAGGCCCTGATGTTTTTGTTTGCTCCTTGACTCCTAGCACCTGGTATGCTGCCTGCTGTGGAGTAAGCACTTAACATTCACTGAATGAATGCAATGAAATTTTAAAAGCATGAAACTTGTGTTGTTTGTTTTTTTGAGAATATGAATTTGTGCTATGTTGGGATCAATAGGAGTTGAGCCCAACAGTGCTACTTGAGCTGTGCTGACCTGCATTGTTAATCTGCTGTAAGTATAGAAATTCTAAGTCAGCACTTTGAAACTTCTATAACAATTTTTAAAATATGGCCACTTAATGGCTTGGAAATTGAAAAAAAGAAAATGAAACTGGTTCTTTCATACAGATAGTTGGAGAAGCCTCGCTCTGGGTTACAGACTACAAACCTTCAATAGACTCATAAAATGCAAGTGTTTCTTCAGCAGTCGTGCCACAGCTCTGCCAGCAGTGGGAGAGATGACAGGTCAGCCTGCAGCCGCACCGCCTCCTCTTGAGTGAACTCTTGACTTCACAGCAAGTTATTTAATTTGTCTGTGCCTTGTGTTTCCTCATTTCTCATGTGTAAATGAGATTCATAATAGGGTAATAATAATGATGTTGATGCCAGAGATTAAGCGGGGTGATTATATGCAGGCATTTCGAGACACTATGTAAGTACAGCAAATCCTCAAATAACGTGGTTTCATTCAATGTCTTTATGGAAACATTGATGAGAAAAAATCCATCTCTGACCACTGTCTGTGTGGAGTTTGCATGTTCTCTCCATGTCTGTCTTGAGTTTTCTCCAGGATGTGCATGTTGGGGCCATGGGTGTCTCAGCTATCCCAGGCTGAGTGCATGAGGGTGGTGGGATGACACCTGTAATGGAAGGTAGTCCTGTCCAGGGCTGATTCCTGCCTTGCATCCTGAGCTGCCGAGATAGACTCTGGTCACCTAGGACCCTGCACTGGAAGAAATGGTTTGGAAAATGAATGAATGAATACAAATGATTGCTTAATATTAGAAGTGTTTGGGGTCTTTATTTCGAGGTTTAGTGATATTTTTGTGTCCAGAAATATTCTATATGAACTTAACTCTTCCTTCCATCATCTAGCCTAGGGTCAAATTGGTTTCATCATACATTGTTTCACTTAAAGTTTGTTTGTTTGTTTGTTTTTTCTGGTGTGGCCTAGTGGATAAGGCCACTGGGCATAATCCACATACATCCCAAGGACCCAGGTTTGAGACCTGGGACTGGGTATGGGGAGCAGGGGACAACCAAGATGAGCAACTAAATAAAATTAATGAATGTTTTTTCCTCCTCTCTCTTCCTGCCTGCCTGCCTGCTCATCTTCATTCCTGCCTGCACCTTTTCTTTTTTTTTAAAAAAAGTAGTCTTAGTTTCCAAGAATCTACCAATGATGTTAAGTGAGGACTTACTGAATCTGAATTATTGTTACTTGCAAATGCATGGGAGAACCATTTTGCACAAAATAAGGGAGCATTTTTAAGAAAACATGGTTTTGATTAAAATAACATTTGGGATATAAAAACACATGGAACAGAGATTGGTATCAAACGACACAGAGAACAAACAGCCCACTGGGAGACTGTGAGGTTGTGTGCCTGCGGCAGGCTGAGACCTGGCTCTGACCTCAGAGTAAGGAAAATATTTGCACAGCAGAGCTGGTAGATTCATGCACTGTTCTTGTAGGAAAGTTAGCAGACTGAATAATCAGAGAGGGAAGGATGGGTCTATCTTTTTTCGTCTAATATTCTTTTCCAACTCAAAGTAGAGGTCTGAAATTCTATCACCAGGGCTGCCTCTTCTTTACTGGGAGGCTTTAATGTAAAATGCAAATACAATTTATAGGGTACATATCAAGCTCTTAGTCATTTATTCTTTAGTGTGAAAGAAAATTCAAAGGACACTGGGATGGGAGCTCTTTGTTTGTGTCTCACATTAACAGGTACTTGTTCCCTGAGCTCATCTCATCCCTCCAGATCCTGCCCATTATTCACAATTTGGTTTAGCTCCTACTGAAAGCCTGAACATTTTCTTGGGTGTCCAGCCTTGCTGTCTTCCATTCCTTTGACAGGGTCATATAGGTGGTGTCATATCATTAGATATTTATTATTCCATACTGTTTCATATGTGTTTTTCCTAATTACATCTTTGAGTTAGAGATCACATCTTACATTTTAGAAACCCTCTTCCCCCAGCACAAGATTGCACATAGGCTAGCTCTTCAATAAACACGTGTTGGGTGATGGAGAAGATGACGCAGAAGACCTAGGGCATCTGTGTCAGTGTCAGAGTAATCCTTGGACTGGGGGCTGGACAATCTCACGTGACCCTAAAGAAAGTCCTTTCAGTGGGGACCTGAAGTGGGAATCAAGCCGGAAGGGTAAAACGACTGGTCAAAACAACAGAGCAGGAAGTTTTACAGAAAATCCTTTAAAAAAATAGTTTGTCAGTAAAGAAAGGCAGGTAGAGGAGGTCAGAAGGAGGGGTGGAAAGGTGTTTTCAAGATGGAAGAGACCTGAGTTTGTGTGTATCCAGAAAGGAATGACACCACAGAGAAGAAGCATTTGTGGGTGAGGAGAAAAGAGATAGCTGGTGAAGTGTGGTCCCAAAAAGGCAGGGGATCAAGGGTGAAGCTTGATTAGAAGTAAGGACTGCTCCAATTCTGAAGCAGAAGGAAGAGAAAAGCAATGCTGAGATGTGGAGAGGTGGCAAAGAAAATAAACAAGGGAGGAACTGGTAGACTTGATTTTTGAACATGTGGACTTTGAGGGGCTGGAGAGGAAAATAAGTGAAGAAGCTAAGGTGTACGTATCTGGAAGCCACATGATCTGGGCTGGAGGCACTGAATTATTGGTCTTCAGCATTGGGTGATAATGGGAGTCACAGAGTCATTAGGATGAACCAGAGGAAGAGGGAATAGTAAGAAGAAAACTAGGCTGAGGTTAGAACAGGAGAGAATATAATCATTTAGGGAAGGAAAAGGCTGAAGAACCCACAGAGGAAGAGGAGCTCACACAGGACACTGAGGAGGGCAGTGGGGTTCCAGTTTGATGTTATGGAAGTCAAGAGAAAAAATATCTCAAGGATGGGACAGCCAACGAGGTCTGAATCTGCAGAGAAGTCAAGGAAGAAAGGAAGACTCAAGATTGTCTGTTGGTTCTCCTCACAGGGAAATTTTTAGTGATCTTGATCAGAATGGCTCAGAGAAGTAAGAGGTGAGCCCAGAAAGAAAGGGAAGAGGGGGAAACAGTGAGACTGGAACTCTCTTTAAAGAAGATTCAAGTCGAGGAGAAAACAGAAAGACATAGAGGGGCAGATGGAATCAAAGAAAGTTTTGATTGCATTGTCATTTTTTAAAAAATGGAGTAAATTGAATTTGTTTAAATGATAATGGGTAACAACCTGTAGAAGAAAGGTCAAACAGGGGAGAGTGAATACCTGAGAGGAATGGAATTCCTGAGGAAGCAAGATGGGCTCGAATTCAGAACACAGACAAGGCCTTGAACAGAAATAATAGTGCTACTCACAATTACAAAAAGTTTAATTTATCATCACGATGCTGCATTTTTTATATTCACTTCTCATTTAAAGACTATTTTTTTAATTGAGTTAACATGTATTTACAAAATAACACAAGTTTAGATGTGCAGATTCGCTCCTCATCAACTATATAAAACACACCAGGTTTACCATCAAATTTCTAGTAGTTCTCTGCCACTGACTATTGGTCTCCACTACCCATTGCTCCCACCCACACACCCCTTGCCTTCTGGTAACCTCAGTTCTGTTTCCAGTATCCAAGGGTTAGTTTTTGTTTTATCTGTTTGTCTGCTTTGTTTCTTTTATTCCATATATGAGCGAGATCATCTGGTATTTATCTTTTTCCTTCTGACTTATTCACTTAGCATAATCCCCTCTAGTTCCATCTATGTTGTTGCAAGTAAGACTTCATCTTTTTGACAGTTGAGTAATATTCCATTGTGTATGTATACCACTTCTTCATCTATTTATCTGTTGATGAGCATTTAGGTTGTTTCCATGTCTTGGTTATTATAAATAATGCTGCAACAATCCTGATACTGTATACATGTCTTTGGATTAGTGTTTTTGTGGGTTTTGGGGTAAATACCCAGAAGTAGGATCACAGGATCATATAGAATTTCCATTCTCAAATTTTTGAGGAAACTTCATACTGCTTTTCATAAAGGTTGCACCGATCTAACTCCCACCAAGAATGTGAAAGGGTTCCTTTATTCTCTGCATCATTGCTAACATTAGTTGCTTCCAGTCTTTTGAATAATAGCCATTCTCACAGCTGTGAGGTGATAACTCATTGCTGTTTTGACTTGCATTTCCCTAATAACAAGAGATGAATAACATCTTTTCATGGGCCTGTTGGTCATCTGTATGTCTTCTTTGGAGAAACATTTATTCAGATCTTCTGCCCATTTTTGATGGGATTGTTTTTCTGTTGGTGAATTTTATGAGTTATTTATATATTTTGGATATTAACATGGGGATCTATGTTTAACTGAGGCACTCAGCAATCACTTCAATTGCTCTGTGTCACAGAGCTATTAAGTGGTGAAGCTGGGACTTATATCTTAACGGGAGTGGAAGAGGAGAGAATGGACTCAAACACAGGCAACATTGCAGGTTTGGTGACAGCAAAGTGTGGTCATTGTCATCTCATGTCTTCTGTCCTTCTGTAAAATAGGAAGTTGAGTGGAGGTGGCAGTGGAGGGATCAGAGGAAGAGAGGTTACCACCTTGGTGAAGAGATTGAAAGATGAGCACCTGACAGGGTCACATATCCAGTAGCTCCTGAAAGTGAGGGAGCAGAAACAGAGGAGATCATAGCAACATAGGACTGGGGAATGGTTCTAACTTGTCTCTCCCTGCTTTCACCTTTCAAACCTGGAGGAGGGCCTGCCTTGGAAGTGTACCAGCTGGAGTGCCAATTCAGTTCCAGAAAGAGAGGAGGGATCCATGGTTCCCTGCCAATGTTAATGCATGTCAGAACAATGGTGCTTCTAGGTCCTGGAAAATCATGGTGCAACACCCATATCATTATTATAATTTTTCATTGGTTTTTGGAGAAACTCTGTAACTTGTATTGAATTTCATTTTTGATCTACCAAATCTCAGCGGCATAACAGCGTTAGTTCTGAAGGGTTTCTTTTATTCCATCATTCATTTATTCATTACACAATTCACTGCTAGACAGTAGCAGCCAATATGTCCATTGTCCCCACCCTCCAAACCAAGGAAGCACATCTATTCCAACTGGACTAGAATGTAAGCCCCATGAAGTCAGAGGCTTGAATTCTTTGGTTCACTAATGTAGTCCTAGTTTCTAAAACAGTGCCTGGCATATAATAGATGCTCAACAAACACTTGTTGGATGGAGAAGCACATTTACTGTGAAACTAAAGAGGTTTAGGTTTCAGCTCCTCATTTTTAAGTTTAATCCCCTCATTTGCACTGGCTTCTTCCAAGGTTCTGGGAGAGGCCCTACTACATACTCTTATAGTTATATGGTTTTATAAAAATTTCAAAGTATGGTGCACCCTTTTGGCTCAGAAAGTTGAAGTGGCTAAGGTATGGACCACTTAAGTCCAAGGACACAGGTTCAAGACCCAAAGGTGAAGGTTTAAAAAAAAAAATGTTTTCTAAAGTAAAAGCATTTTAACTAAGTATGACCTTTGTCTCTATCCCAACTTCCGCTCCATCACACTCCCCTCAAGTCAAGTGTCATTGGCGTGGACACGGGTATTTGGGGATACAACTAAAAGAAAGTTACACTGGGAATATATTTACTATGGGATGTGAGGGACACACACACAAACACACATTTTTTTTAAAGGAAAGGTACAGGCAGGAATGAAGGAAGGTAGACAGGCAGGTAGTCAGAAAGAGAGAGGAGGAAGAAGCCCTTTATTCATTTTATTTAGTTGTTTATCTCAGTTGTTCCCCTCAGCCCCAGGACACAAACCCAGGTGCTTGGAATGTGGACTGCACCAGCCGAAGGTGGCTGACCGAATTGCTACTCCACCAGGCTTTGCTGAGGACATTTTATGTGATACGCTGTCATTTAAGTGTACAGGTAAGTTATGACTAGGGGGTCCCAGGATAGGAATGACTCCCAGGACTATTCCTACCAGCCACTGTGGACACTCACCTGTCACAAAGGAGCAGTCAAGGAGCATCACAAAAAATGAGCTTGACCTAGGCTCTGGGCACTGAAAGCTCGTGGGGGTAGAGAAACAAGATCCATCTGAAAGAAGGTCTCCAAAATTGTTTATGCTTCAGGAATCCCCAGGCATGAATCTGCCATTGGAAAGATGAAGAGATGAATCTGAGTCTTCTGAGGGTTGAGAAATAACCAGTTCTTAATTTACTTTTCTTTAGGGCTTAATGACAACAGAGTCTAGTTCAAGGCTTATTCTTGGTCCTATGAAATACATCAAACCCTCCCAGTAAACAGTTTGTCTCTCTCAAGAATGCTTTTGTAGAACAGCTGAATTGATCACTCCAAGGGGCAGGTGGCTTCCAATCAGGTCATCAGAGCTGATTCACTCATCAAATTCTAATTTCCTTTATAGACTACTCAGATAAATACTGCTTAGTGTCATAGCCAAATTCTTTGCACAAAGTTCTTCACAAAAACACTCATTACATCTTAGTTAATGCCTATAGTAGTGGATATCTGGTGGTATTCAGTTATTCATTCATTCATTCAACAAATGTATTGAGTCTTTACTATGAGTCAGGTTTTGGGAAATAAAACATGAAACATGAGACACAGTCTCCTTCTTCAAGGAACTTTTAATCTAGTGGGGGAGTGAGATGTTTAAATAGGTGATGACAATCCATGATTTGCACGAAGATGGGGGTGGTGATGAGCGCAGGGTTTTCGAAGCACTTGGGTGGAGCTCGTAACTCTGGCTAGGCAAGTCAGGGAATGATCCCTGGAAAAGCTGAGTCAACCTCTTGGCAGGGCCGTTGTAGCCCAGGGTAGGAGGATCAAAAGTTCCTAAATCTGACTGATCATCAGAAGCACCTGCAGGAGCTTGGCGACTCCGAGGCCCACCCCAGACCTACTGACTCAGAATTTCAGCAGAAGGAAACTCAGGAATCTGTTTTTTGTTTGTTTGTTTTTTAATCACCCCTGGTAGTGTTTTTGATGAGCCACATTCGGTGAAGTGGATGACCTTTTTGATTCTGTGGCAGACCTTTTTGATTCTGTGGCAGAACAAAGAGGCCTGCGGGAACTGGGAAGTTCCTATGGGGGAGGAGGCATGAGAAGGAGGGTGGGCTGAGGGCCAAGGTGGGCAGAGGAGACAGTCCAGGCAAAGGGAACAAAGTCCCCTGGAGAGCTGTTTAAGAAGTCATGGCTAGCAGCTCACAGGGCTGCTGTCTAGCTCAGGCTCTGAAAGCCATTTAGCAATCTGATAGAGGACACACAGCCAGGTGACCAGCTGTGAGCTCAGGCTGCAGGGACTTGCAGTCCCTCTGAAGATTTGCATATGTCCTACCTGCTATTTTCTCGTTCAAGAGACACTCTGCTATGTCATTTACCTTCTTTAAAATAAATAATAATTTAGCTGTAATTCATAACTACAAAATTTATCCTTTTTAGTAGATAATTGTTTTTTATTATAGCCATGGGTTGAATCACTACTAGACGATTTTAGAATATTTTTATCCTCCAGAAAGAAACTTTAACACATTAGGAATCACTTTCCTCCACCCCTCGCCTCAACCCTCTCCCTCATGCCCTAACAATCACCGATCTACTTTCTATCTTTATAAATTTGTCTTTTCTGGATATTTCATATAAATGGAGTCATACCATATGCAGGTTCTTTCACTTAGCATGTTCTCAAGATTCATCCATGTTGTGGTATGTATCAGTACTTTGTTACTTTAATTGTATATCGTGATACAGATTAATAGTCTACCATGATATAGATCCTGTTTATTCATTTTGTGTATCCACTTGTCATCATCTGATCAACATTTGGGTTATTCCCATCTATTGAATATGAGGAATAATACTGCTATGAACATTTGTGCATACATTTTTGCATGAACATAGGTTTTCAGTTCTCTTGGGTAAATACGTAGGAGTAACTTTCTGGGTCATATGGTAATCTGTTTTAACTTTTTGAGGAATTGTCACGTTGTTTTCCAAAGAGGTTACCCCATTTTAGATTCCCACCAACATTGTATGAAGGGTCTTATTTCTCCACATTCTCCCCAACAATTTTTTGTTGCTCTTGTTCCTTATTTTCATTATAGCCATCCTAGTGGGTAAAGTGATACTGCTTTTCATTTCAAAATATGCATCTCCCTAGGACTGCATGTGGTCTCCTTATGTTATCTTTTCATGTGCTTATTAGCCATTTGTATATCTTCTTTGGAGAACTGTCTTTTCAAATCCTATGACTTTTTCAAAATGGGTTGTCTTTTTACTGTTAAGAGTTCTTTTTATATTCGAGATCTGAGCCTCTTATCAGATATATGATTTGTAAACATTTTCTCTCATTCTGTGGCTTGTCTTTTCACTTTCTTGATGGCATCCTTTGAGGTAGGTAAGTTGTTAATTTGCTGAAGTCGAATTTGTCTATTTTTTTTCTTTTGTCATTTACACTTGCTTCAGGAAATCTTTGCCTATCTAAGGTCATGAAAGTATTCCCACTAGTTTCCTAAGAGTCTTAAAATTTGCCTCCTAAATTTAGGCCTATGATCTACTTTGAATTAATTTTTATATGGTATGAGATAAAGGGTCTACATTCTTTCACATGAGGCTATCCAATTGTCTCCACACCATTCATAGGAAAGACTGGTTTTTCCCCTGTTAAAAATTGGCATCCTTGTTGAAAATCAACTAATCATATGTGAAGGTGTATTTCTGGACTCCCATTTCTATCCGTTCTATCCTTTATGTCTGTCCTTGTGTACTGACTACTGCACCTTTGCTGTTAAGTTTGGAAATCAGGAACTATGAGTCCTCCGACTTTATTCTTTTACAAGATTTTTTTTTGGCTATTTGGGTTCCTTGGATTCCAATGAATTTTAGGATCAGCTTGTTAATTTTTGGAAAGCAAGCTATGGGGCTATTGATAGGGATAATGTTGAAGTCATTTATTTTTGAAGTGATTGGGTAATGTCACTACAATCAGAATGGGGACGGGTACTTATTATCTACCTGACAGATAGGAGAATGGAGACCAGGAATAGTGCACTTTAACTCTTAGTCTGACAATGTTAGTTTAAACAATAGAATGGGCACCGCTGAACTCCCATGATACCAATCTCCTTCACGGTCCTTAATTTCAAACAAATATTTACTGGGCACTTGTTTTTGCCTGGCAGACGTCTAACACCTCAACAATTTAGAGAACAAACTTAAAAAAAAGACCATGTCAAATCTTGTTGTCAAATCAATTGTTCTTACTGTTATAGAAAAATGGTACCCATTAGAAATTTTAATTCTCCTTATTATCCAGGAAATCCCCACCGATCTTCTCTTAATTTAATAATCTATCATTTTTTCTAATTAACAAGTTAAATGGTCTCATCCCAGAAATTTTGGAAACTATAAAAATTCCACAGAACACAATGAAAATTGCCCATTATTCCACTAGTCAGAGATGATCACCATTATCATATTGATCTGACTCTAAACTCTGTAAAACTAATAGTAACATTCATCTGCCCTGTTTAAGTACTTCATATTTGTCAACTCAATTAATCCTCACAATAACCCAATGAAGTAGATATGAACTTATTTGTTCATTTATTCAACAATTACTTTTTCAACCCTTATCATTTGGTTGTTTGGTCTTTAGGTACTTAGGATACATTAATAACAAAAATCTTTGTCCTCTTAGGTTTTGTTTTCTAGAAGGGAAAATTGATACTAAACAAAAAATATAATTCTAGAAGATGGTAAGTGTTATGAGAAAAAAGTGCAGGAGAATAAGGTTTAGGAATGCAGGGGATGGGTGGAGAGTAGAGATGGCATGGGTCATTAATGGGGTAGTTAGGTCTATTTGTCTATTTATAGTGCTTATAGTAGATTCTCTGATGCTGGCTTCAGGACTAAGACTATTCCTCCCACTGCTGCGAGTGTTGACAGCCCTGAGCTCTCAGTCCCCTTTGGGAATTTCCTTGGATGAAGAAAGGCACCTTACTCAAGATCACTCTAGTTTCTGGGGCAGCTCACATCCAATGATTGATCACTGAA
Organism: Solenodon paradoxus; assembly: GCA_004363575.1. Classification (NCBI taxonomy): domain Eukaryota; kingdom Metazoa; phylum Chordata; class Mammalia; order Eulipotyphla; family Solenodontidae; genus Solenodon; species Solenodon paradoxus. The sequence continues at coordinate 542,017 of RJWH01000583.1, forward strand.
AAAACTAAAAACTATGCCTCCTTACTCCAACTTGGTACCACCAGAAGGGTCACCCCAGCTTCTGATTCCCATGGACATAGCTGAGGCCTCATTGATACTGCACTGTGGTCCAATTACCTTTTCTCTGCGCACGGTCCTGCTCCTGTCACTTCCCTTCCACGTGTGTTTGCATCAAGAGCACTTCTTATGAGAGTTCCTCTTTGCTGATATCTGCTCCAGGGTCTGCTTTCCTGGGAATTCAACCCAGTACTGCTGGTACCAGCCTTGGTCCAAGAAAGCAGATGTGAATAAAGATGGGACTTTGGAGTTAGAACACCCACCGTCTGTGGCAGTGAGGACCCCATCAGTGGCAGTGAGGACCCCATCAATGGCAGAGGTGTAACACAGATTGTCCCTAATACAGGTAAGCAGTGAAACTGTTAAAATTTTCATGGATGTGAACTGGAAACATATTCCAGTGGGTGTGATATCAGGTGTTTGAGAAATATAGGGGAAATGATATCACAGGGACTGTGGAATTGGGTGACTTTTGTTAAGGGTGATTAACATTTAAAAATATTAAGAAGGATTCATCAGCAATGCAAAACTTAATGGGAAAGCCAGAGGACATTCTTGGGAACATAAAGGAGATGCTCATCTCCTGCCCCTTGGGGATGAGGAAGCCTAGGAGCAGGTGCTCAGCTTAGTTGTAAGAGTAGCAGAGCACCAAAGGTGGTCACACACACAACTTGGACCGGCCTGCTATGTCTCGGACAGGACCTGATTGGGAAATGTGGAATGTGAATATCTGAACTGACATACCTCCAGTTTTGAATTTCCAGATTCCTGAAACTTCTGAGCCAGCAGAAGTGGCCTGCCTTGCTTGGAGCTGGTGCCGGGACCGCCCCTGCAGGACAAAATGTACTCACTATGGAATCTGCCACCATCTTCCCTCCCGACCATTACTAAGTAACTACGTCAATAACTAGGGTAAAGTCATAGCATAACCTGGGCCAGAAAGGGAGGGAAGGGCTGCTACTCCAAAAGAACCACCAAACACACCCACACACACCCGGGCCTGCTGGGAGAGTATGTAGGGGACTATGTTCTGAAGGTGTGAGATCAACAAGGACAAGACGTAAAATTGGATAAGGAAGAAATTCCAACTTGGGAGCAGTTTTTCAGAATATAGGATTTAATACCCTGGCAAGATTTTGGAGTAAGAGTGTAAACATTCTATTAGGATGCTTCTTAGAAGCATGAAAAAAATGATGATCCAGCACATGCTGGTGGGGCAGTGGTTGGGGCAATTGTCTCCCAAGAAGCACAGGCCACATAACCCTGCATTTGAGTCCCTGGTCCTGAGGCAGGGGTGGGGGTGGGGATGGGGGGACATCCAGTGTGAACAACCACACAAAAATAAAATAAAGTGCTTCTTTCTCCTCTTTCTTCCTGCCTGCCTGCCTACTTGCCTTCATTCCTGCCTATACCTTTCCTTTAAAGAAAAAAAAAAAAGATGATCCATACCAAGTGAAGGAGAAATGCTAGAATTTCCATGGCAGATGATTAAAGAAGGGAATAAAATGCTCAGATAAGTGAACATGCTAGAACTGGTATACCATGCACAGAGAAAATTAACGTTACCAAATGACTATATTCCATGATGAGCAGGCCTGGAGGATACTCCAATCCAATAAGACATATATGGTGGGTATGACGGGGCACTAGGGCCACTAAGAGCCTATAGGCCAAGGCTAATGGTAGGAGATGCCATCACAAAACCAGGCTGGCTAATGATAGTGGGGATGATGGGACTCTGAAATATCAAGGACCAGATGTAGTTGTTAACACTCAGAAGCCATGTGGGTGCGATTATCATGCAGAACATCGGGGTCAGAGTGGCAGCCAGCACCTCTCAGAGAGTTGTGGAGATGGTTAACACAACACAGCAAAAATAAGCTCAGTTTGTACAACAAAAAATCGAGAATCAATGGTCAGTAAACCAAGGAAAGCCACCCCAATAAAAAGTCATGATCCTTTGCTCTGTTTCCAGAAAGGAACTTGTTTTCAGACCCAGAACCATGGATTGAAAGCAGGTCAGCTTCCCCTTAGGAAGTACCCGGTAATACCATAATGATGGACATGCTGGGCATTTCCCAAGTTTTTCCCTGAAGGGAACTGAGTCCATTTATTTGGGTAGCCATATGCTGAGAAAAGGAAATACCCTTTCAAGGACTGTTGGGCATGGCGTTGGAGGTGAGACCCTCAGTACTGAGCATCATCATGAGCCCCCTGTTAGGGTAGGTGCCCATGGGGGCCAGTTAGTAAATGGAAGCTGGTCAAGGTCTGGTTCTCAGTGTACCCACTGATCCATGGCCCCACCAAGTACTTATTTCTCCAGTCCCTATGGTATAATTAGAATGGACATACCTTGTTTTCTTGACCTATGGAATAAAAGCTTTTTAATGGAAAGGACAAGCAAAGGCCTCTCAGATTGCTTTCCTGCACCACTCTTGTCCCCTGAGCCAAGATAGTAAATGAAAACATACCAGCCCCCTGGGGGGGAGCTGGGGAGGGAGAGGGGTTAGACAGCAATTCACGCAAATAATTACAAAAGTAATTCAGAAAGACCTAAGGGGAGCAGGGCTAGTGGTTCTCATCATGTCTTCATTTAATCACCCACAGAAGTCAACAGGTCCTGGAGGATGACAATATAGACAATAAAGCCAGAGAAGCAGTAGTCCCATCTGCAGCTGCTGTGCCAGATGTGTTATCTTTGCAGAACAAATTAATGTATCCTCAAGTACAAAATAGGTGACCACTGGCCCAGGAGTGCATTCTTTCCCATTCAAAACAGTTGATTCACTTGGGACAGATAATATATACTTTTATAGTCTTATCCAAAGGCTTTATTAATGTTCCTGTTCTTGGTATAATATAGTCCAAGAGACCTGAACTGGCTGGATATTGGTCATGTCATGTTTATTGGACCAGCTGAGCAAGATGTGACTAGTGCAATGGAGACCTCCATGACATTGCATTTCAGAGAGTAGGAGCAAGACCTTAAGAAGACTCAGAGATCTCTTGTATCAATAATATTTTGAGGGTTCAGGGCCTGGGGCATGCGAAGATTCCCCCCGAAGTAAGATATACATTAATGGTGTTTGCATTCCCACGTGAAAAAGGAAGCCCTACACCCGGTAGGCCTCTGAGTTCTAGAGGCAGCTTGTTCCAAATTTGAGAATGTGACTTCAACCCATGTCCCAGGTGACAGGAGAGCCTGTCTACTTTAAGTGGGGCCAAGGACAGGAAAGGGCTCTGCAGAGAGTGTCCAGACTGCCGTGCAAGAAATTCTGTTGCGTGGACCATGTGATCTGGCAGACGTTACCAGAGGTATGAATGGCAGGAGAAGACATCACGTGGAATTTGTGTTAAGTCCCAATGGGAGACTCACAATGCAAGCTCTGGCGCAAGGCCATGCCATCTGCAGCAGAGAATTAAATACCTTTCTAGGAAGCTCCTGGCATGTTACTAGGCTACAGCCTAATAGAGACAGAACACCTGACCATGACACAGCAAGTGACCAGTACCCAGAAATGATCTTCATGAGCTGGGTTCTATTAGAGCCACTGGAATCATAAATCTGTCACCCCCTATGCTCATCACAGCATCATTCACACACACAATGGGATACTATCCAGCAATTAAAAAAAAAGTAAATCTAGAGGTGATTATGTTAAGTGGAGTAAGTCATGAGAAAGACAAACACCGTATGACTTGCCTCATATGTGGTAAATAAACAAAATGAACGAACAAAATAAAACAAAAACAAAATAGTGGTTAGCAGATGGAAAAGGGGAAGTGAAGGGGGTAACTGGAGTAGAAGGGGGTCAGTTGTATAGACCCAGCACCATGGACTGAAAGCTAGGTCATAGGCTCCCATGGGAAGTCCCTAAAACAACATAGTAATGGATGTTGGGCATTTTCCAACTCTTTCCCGGAAAGGAATTATGTCTGTATTGGGCAGACTTCAAGAAGTACCTAGAGATTACTCTTCTGAGGAGTTTTGTCACCAAGAGTAGTGGAGTAATGGTAGGTTGCGTTGGGGAAGTGAGTAGGAGAGGGAAGTATCATTATTTTGATTTAACAGATGAGGAAATTGAAGCTTAAAGAAGCTGAGGAAGTTTCCCAGCTTCATTTAAGTAGTAAGTTGTGATGTGAGCGCAGATCTGTCTGAGTGGAAAAGCTGTGTGCTGTACTTTTTTCTTTATCTCTACCCCAGTGATGGAAACTCACCTTTCCTTAAAATTTCCTATTACAAGGCTGATGAATATTCTGACAGATGGCGTATGCTCACATGTCGGTTTAGTTCCTTAAGATGGATTTCTAGCAGTAGAAATCCCGGGTCAAAAGGTCTACACGTGTGTGTCACGTTGACTCCACAGTGCCGCTGTCCTGTGGAAAGGTTCACTGCCAGCGGCAGCATTGCTGCCAACATTGGATCTTATCTCTTTTCCTCCCTCTATTGCACAAGTGATATAACATTATATTTGCATATGTACGAGCACCAGCTGGCTCTGACCATGTCATCCAGGTCTGTGTCCCACAATTTCTTTGGCTTTTGCTGATGTTTTTCACTCTCAGATCTGACTACTCTCTCCTGACTGCTCTCATCACAAATGTTTCTTTACCATTAGACAGTAACCTGCACAGAACTAAATAGAACTAAAAATTAATAAGAATAATTCTAAGATGAGAAATTAGATCTTGGGTGGTTTTCCTATCTGAGAGACTATGGAAAAGTCCAGATTTTATAAAAGATTGGGGGGCAAAGTGGGAATATGTAATAACAAGACCCTGTATATAAACTTACATGTGACTATGACCTGAGAGGATTCAGTTGCAAAGACTTCCCCAGAGGGTGCACTAAAAGGTTGGAGGTTGGGGGCGAAGGGGATCCCTTTGCAAAATATACTCTGTGGACCATAGCTTTCAACTTAGCCGTTTTCCTTCCACCAGTCGTTGTTTCTTGTTTTGTTTTGTTTTTCCCAATAGCTTTCCTGTTCTTTCTTTGTGCTTCACTCCAGATGGACAGATGATAAAGCAGAGCTGGCACACTTGAAAGAACTACAGATATTTAATTATACCAGTAATACACAGTGTAGAAAAATGAGGAAATAAATACAGACAGAAAAAAAGAATTAAACTGGTAAGAAGTTCCTCCCACTATGCTCTCAGATAACTGTAAATTACATATTTTTATTTGGTTTCCAGATCTTTTTCTGAAAAGTTTTACATTAAAATAATCCATTTTCAGTCAATAAATCTTGAACATCTTTCTAGCTATCTAGTCAATAAATGTTGATCTACATTGGCATATTTAATTAATTGACATTAAATTTCATTACATATCATTTTAATTTAGCCACTTTTTTGTTTCTGAACATTTAGATTACTTCCCAGTATTTTTGTATTATACACATTATCAACAATATTATACATACATATTTATACACTATGCTTTTAGGATAAATTTTAATAAGTGGGGTTACTAGGTCAAAAATTATGTTCATTTTTTAGGGTTTCAGAGATGCATCCCTAATAGTCCAAACATTTTCCAAACTAATTTATCTCCACAACAGAGTTTTAGTTCATAAGTGAATATGTTTTAACTCAACAATATTCATGTTGAAATAAGCAAGAAGGAAGTCATAAAGTTCTTTTTGGAGGAGTAATTAGCTCCCTAGACAAGGATTTGAAAAAGGCAAAGCACAAACAAGAGAAAAATGGAAGGGAGCAAGTTAACATCGAGAAAGTGAAAAAGGAGATCTGTAGGAAAAGGGAAGTGAGCTTCCAGAAGCTTCCATTTGACTTGGCATCTGGCTAAATGTGGTGGCAGTTCCAGGGCTCTTGTTTACACTCTGTCTACACCTGCACCGTTTTGACTGACAGAAGAAATGATGACACCAGAAGATCAGAGATGGATTTGTGGCTAGCACAGTGGTATTAAGACTAAAACCATGATCAGCAGAAGAATCCTCTGCAGAAACAACAACCACCTTCACTTCCACCCTGTCCTCTTACCCCAAACTAAGCTCATTCTTATTTCCCATGGGCTTTTGCTTCTATGACCTATGTCTTCAGTCAATGGCATCACCATAACTTAGCAGTTGATGAATGAAACCTCCTTTGTCATTCATGACTGCTCCCTCTCCTTTTCCTCTAATATCTAAACAGTGAACTCTTCACATCTATTCTATCCTCAATGTCTCTTCAGTCTATCCCTTCTCTTCCATCCTCTCAGCTGTGTGTGAAGCCTCCATCACCTTTTGCCTTTGAGAAGGTGGCAATCTCTTGAATGTGCCTTTCAATGAGAGTTAAAAATCATCTCATGGCTCCACATAGTCTTTAGGGCAACATTTCTGCTTCTAAGTAAGCACTGACACCCCCTAAAATCTAGCCCTGGCTTTGTTTTCAGCTTCTTCCCTGCCACTTCCCTTCTTGTTCTTCACAGGCTTGAACCTCCCCAGCAAATGCTTCCATATGTTTTTGTTCCAGTGCTTTTGCCCCCACTATTCTCATTCTGTTTCTCAGTCTGCTGAAGCCCTTCTCATCCTTAAAGACTCAATGCAAATATTAATTCTCTGTGGCTTTCTCCAAGCCGAATTAATCATCTCTCCTCTCTGTTCCTATACCATTTTGTCTGTACTTCCAAGGAAGCATTTTTCATGGTATCACTTGCCTCCTAATAAATTAAGAGTTCACTGAAGATGTCGACATGTACCATTCAATCTTTGGATTCTTAGGGCCTAGCCTCATGCCAGGCATGTAGTACATGCTTATTAAATATTGGTTGAATTGGATGAAATCAGAAACAGATTCAGATCACCTAATTCTTACCCAGTGCCTTTTATATGATCCCAAAGCAAAGGCTGGCTAGATAGACATTATCATAAGGCAGAATGAGTTACTCTCCCAACTCTCCCTAACCATTTCTGTTACCTATTGAAATTCTGGTGGAAGTTCATTCTCTGGGCTATGATATCATCTTATTAAATCATAGATATCTCTGGGAAGAAATACGTTTTTAGGGTATTTTCACCACCATTAACCCTATTAAAATTCTTGGTCTGGAAGAGAACTTAGAAGTTATTAACTCCTTTCCCAAATAATAGTCTACAAGGGTCACCCACAGAAGGAATTATCATTGGATACATTTTAATAATGTTGGAAGGAGACAGGCTTAGAGCAGAGTGTGAGGGGGTCAGTAAGGACCAGTCCCACTTGAGGTACCATGAAGAGGTACAGGGAAGCAAGAGGGTACTGATGCCAGGGGAAGGGGAGTCTTTGAGGGCAAGGAATTATGTGGTGGGAGTAGGAAGTAGAAGCAACAACGAAAAATTCCCACTACTTCTCAATTTGATCAAATGTCTTACTGTGTTGGATACTGATTCCTAGTTCTGATTTCCAAATCCCTTTTTGCTAGAGTGCCAGCAAATTCTCAGCAAATTCAAATTGGTAATTTTCCAATTTTAATTCACCTTAATCTTAAAAATAAATACATGGCTCATCGCATTTTTAAGAGGGGTGGGTGTTTGATGTCATATAATGAGTGACAATAGGATGTCACAACTCCAGGAAAGTTTCATATTGCTGGTTTAGAGTTTCCCAGTGAGTAGGAGTTTGATGAACTGAAAAATGAAATGGCTTCCAAATCACTCTGCCCTACTATGCTGATTTGCAAATGCATAACCTTCCTTTACTGCTGAAAAGCTCTCAGCCCTCGAGTGAATGAACCCTGCAAACCTAGTACTTGGCACTAACCCAGCAGTTTGAAAGAGACAGTGAAAGGCGATGTTAGCCGTCAATTGATAGCAGCAGGACCCTTAGGGAGGTAGAGCCAGTGACAGGGTGGCCAAGGCAATTTGGACAGGCATCCAGGTTACGGCACAAAAGCCTTCCTGGAAACTCTCAGGACGACAGTAGGTTGGCACCCTGGCCTCACATTTCACTCTAAAAGCGGCCACCATTTAAATGGGTCGAGATGCTCCTCTCCACTCTCTGTGGTCAGAGGCTCCTGCTGCCCAGGGCAAGAGATAAGGGGCAAACCAGCCATGTTAGTTTCTCTTTCTTCTTGGGTTTGACTTACAAGCAGCATTTGATAGTGTCTTTCTGGATTGGAAGAGACCAGATACATCTTTCTGAAGGTAATTCATGATTTAATTTCCCTTTTTTGTTATATCTTAGGATTATGTAGGACTCATTTATCTGTGATTATTACCTCAGATTAATATTTCAAATTGTAATCTTCCTGTTTCCCAAAGAAGAGAACTTGGAGTCCTATTAGAACAGGATTTGTCTCCCTGCTTGAACCTAGCAGGTGGCATTGCCCACATGAAGGCACCTTCACAGATGCTGTGCTGAGGCCTAAGTGATTTTTGTAGCCTCTTCTCAGATGCAAGGAATACGCTCTCTTACCATCTCTGATTTTCCCTTTTCAAAATCCTGTATAGCTACTAGCAGATAGGGTAAAGCAAATGCAGGCTAGGGCTTTGTAGCCATTGTAAAGGAGCATATTCTCCTTCAAATGAAGTTGGTACCCAGCCTCAGTTTAAAAGACAAAAAAAGAGGAGGAAAAATGGGATGGGGCCTGGAGGCTTGACCTCCCCCTCCCTTCACCAGGAAGGAAGCAAATCTGGCCTTAAGTTCCAGAATTCTGCCCCCATCATCCAAACCATAATTTCTCAATCTCCAAGGGAAATTTTGTCATCTGGCATTGCAATGACTGTTTTAAAATGTTACAAAAGATTTGGCAGCAGCTCAACAAAAGGGATGGGCACCTGCGTCTGGACTTGGCAGCCAGCGGGTAGGACTTGGGGGAAGTCCCACCGCCAGCTCTGCTCAGCGGCTCATCTCCTGTCCTGCTGACCATCTACAGCATATAAAAAGTGTTGAGAAAAGGTCTTCAGAAGAGCCTGAGAGTGCCAGAGAACAGAAAGAGTATGTATGACACATGCTTACTTAGGTCAGATGGCACGTCAGCTTTACTTTGTGAGCTGACTAAGGACGCCTCCCACCAAACTGCTGGCTTGCTGAGGCCTGTCTTGAAAACTGACAGTAGATGGTTGTGACTATAGCCAGTTTCCCCCCCAGCAGTTAATGAATCCACAGCAGAAGCCCTCATGCAACCTTTTGGAATTCTCCCAAAGGCTCCAGGTCAGAGGGTCTCCTGTCCAAAGGCTCCTGTGGAACAGGGCCACACAAGTCACTTCCATGCTGTGTCAACTGAACAATCCAAAACAATTGCTAATGTGGGAATTTTCTGGAAAAGAGAGAAGTAGAGGTTCTGCCTCAGTGAGCAGAGGAAACTGCTTTGGTAATTAGAATCCGAATGAAATGAAATGCATTCTTCAAGTCGATAAACCCTGTTCCTAGGACAAGGCAGGTGTGAAGTCAGATCCAGACTTTGGGGCTTATTCAGGTGATCACTGGCTTTACTGAAGGGGGAGAAGCAGTCAAGCTTATCTTTCCAATTCCTTTCATCAGTCAGACCCAGTCAATTTCATCACACTCTCTATGCAGTTCAAGGCAACTCCCTAAACGTCCTGTCCTCTGAAAACTGACCCATCCAAGAGGACACGTGCCAACAGTGCTTCTCCTTCTGGTACTTGGGACAGATTGTGAAGTGCTGTGATCAAAGACATGTGCTCCCTGGGTGAGGAGGCAGCCCAGCTGTGACTGAGTGCTGACCACGTGGCCGCCATGAGGGGTCTGCACCAAACATTCAGCTCGCTGGACTCCACACTCTCAACACTGTCCTGGGAGGCAGCTAAGGGGAGAACGTAGAGATTCTAGAATCAGAAGCCAGATTGTGTGAGTTCAAGTCTCAATGTCTGTATACAGGGGCTGTATTCATACCTCATAGTCATTGCAAAGAAGAAATGAGCTAATATATGGAAGGCCTTAGAACTGTGCCCTGCACACAGGAGGTACAAATTAAGTGTGAGCTCCCTCTGGCTTGAGGAGAGGTCTTCCTCTTCCATGTCTCAGCCTCCTCCTCGACTCTGTTGGGCCCACACTCCAGCCATGATGTCAGCACCCCATCTCTAGAGTTCTATAGTGTGATGTTTGTTCTGGAAGAATGTCAACATCTCTGCTCCAGGACTGGAGGGCAGTGAGATCCACTTGTGATATGGTTAGAAGTCACCTTTCACCTCTCATCCTAAGCTGAGAGGGATACAAACCAGGTACCTAGACTTTCCATGCCTGCGTTTCCCTGCTGAGGGAGAGTGACCAATCTGGGCAGTAAGCACACGACTGGGGAGGCCCCACTGGGCGCTCGTCGTGTGGGTGGCTAGAGCTTGCTTCGTTAGTTAATATCTAGAACTTTGGGAGTCGTGAACGTTTTAACTTTGGCTTCCTGGCTCTCTGCTTTTCTTCCAGTTACTTCTATGTTCTGCCTTTACAAAACAGAGAAGCTACCTCTGAGGTTGTTTTAAGAGAAGACACTAATGAAAATCTTTGCCAAGTGCCTCTCTAAATAGAAAACATAGTAGGCATAAATGCTTTATGTAATGAAATTCAGTCTTTCTTCCTTTGCCACTGAACCACAGAATCAATAATATTTTTCCAAGGGCAGTGTTCCTGGAACAAGATGTGAATCGGTTCCCTGAGCCGGGCCTGCCCTGGGATGGGGCGTGGCTCTGCCCTCGGGAGTCTGGTGTCTGGGTTGGGATTGGCTTTGTCGCAGTAAGTGCCCTTCCCTTCCTGGGATTCCAGCCAAGATGCCTGGGTTGCAAATTTCTCTAATTTCAGAGGAAGCTTTGTTTAGGGGTTGAGTCTTCACAATGGCTTTTGCCATCTATCTCCATTCTATTTTCTCAGATGCAAACTTAACTATCTTTTTACTGAGTACCGATTGTACTCCAGGCACTGTGCTAAATGCACTCCCAACATTATCTTGTTTAATCCTCTGGGCAGCTCTGTGAAATAGGTGTCATTACCATACCTATTTTACCCGAGGAAATGGACACTCAGGGGAGTTAAACAAGCAAGCAAGACAACAGAAAACAGGGGCAGGGCCAGGATTCCAATCCAGAGCTCATTAATACTCTCCCACGATTCCTTTATCGTAGTCGTCCTACATTCCGACCTTTCCAATGTAAGAGAAAGTCAGGCTGCAGACTGAGAAACTGCTAACTAGTCACGGAGAAGATGCTGTAGGGGGAACTACTAGGAACCCTTTTGCCAGGAGGGCAGGGGGAAGGAGTTTGTCCTGCAGAGCGTTTCCTGCAAGCTTTGACTTTGAAATGCTGAGCATCCAGACAGTTGGGTCTACAGCAGGGCCCCTAATGCACTGGGTTGTATCCAACAGTATCATCAACACATATTTTGGCTAAATCATCGCATTGTGAGAGATGCCTACTTACTAAAGAGACTTTCCATAGCTTGACCCCTTACCTTTTCAGTGAGCCCATCTCACTATGAGCTCAAGTGATGAGTATAAGTGAGAAGCATCTCTGGCCATGACCTTGCTGTGCTTCTCACAGCTCTGTGTATAGAGCTAAGTTACTCATTACTGTGGTCACTAGCCCCTGTGCCAAAGGGAATTGAGATGTAGAGCAAAGTGGAACTAAGGAGCTATTGATATGTTTTTATTTAACTTACAAAAAAAGGGGGTGCTTTCTGAGGGTTTGGTTTAGTGATTGGGGCAGAGACTAGATTCTTGCATAATAGCTCTTTTCTTCTTCCCTCCTATTTTTTTTTCCTTTTTAAAGGGAAGGTGTAGGCAGGAATGAAGATGAGTAGGCAGGCAGGAAGGAAGACAGAGGTAGAAGAAGGATTTTATCATTTTATTCTATTTAGTTGTTCATTTTGATGGTTCCCCTTGGACCTGGGATACGAACCTGGATTCTTGGGATGGATGTGAACTACACTCCTTTGGAGGCAGCTGATCTAACTGTTCCAGCTGACCTAACTCCACCGGGGCATGACTTCCCTCTTAATTTTTAACTCCAAATTCATTTTGGGGTAGCAATGTGCCCAGCAAAATTCTACATTTCTAAGCTCTTTTGGTCAATGAGAGAGGAGTATATTCTATGCGGAATTTTATGGATCCAAGAAGTCTGCTTAGATTCAGATGGGCAGGTTGTCCCTTTGTTACCCACTTACCTATCTCCTTCTGTCCTGCTGCCTGGAAAGCAGAAGTGATGGCTGACTTGCTACAGTTTTCTTGGACCATGAGGTGACCTTGGGATGGAAGCCAGAGCTAAGGATGGTATTAGAGCAAGTTAGAGCACCTTCGGGTTCCTCATAGCTTTATGGGGCCATCATTCCTGCCAAGGACTGCTTCTTCTGGACTTCTCTTACATGAGAGAAAAAACAGTTGCTTTTTGTTGCATGTACTGTAACTTAATTTTAACTAATAAATCCTATTTGATAGAAGGACTTGGAAGTTCTAACCAGTAAAGGGCACTAGGCCCTGTCTCCTCTACCTGCATCCTGAACACACATACCTACCTTATGATGTGATGGAGCACAAAGTATATGGCTGGCCCTCTGTCAAAGTTCATGTATGGAGACCTTTTCAGGGTACTAAGTTAATGCCTGAATCCAACCCTTTGCTGAACAAATATACATATGAAGATCTACCATGTACCAGGTACTGAGCTAGATATATGGTTTCTACTCTTTTTTTCTTTTAAGGGAAAGGTGCAGACTGGAATGAAGGCAAGTAGTCAGGCAGGAAGAGAGAGGAGAAAAAATTGTTTCATTTATTTTTATTTGGTTGTTCATCTTGGTTGTTTCCCCAGGTCTTATGTCTTGAACTGGAAACATTGGGATATACGTGGACTGTGCCCAGTGAACCAAATCACTAGGTCACCAGTACATGAGACATGTACTTTAAGGAAGAGCTACGGCAGAGAGGAATTCCCTAACCTAACCGTGGGGAAGGTTTCCCAGGAAAAATACTGGGGCCTGTAGGTCAAGGGGAAGCCAGACAGAAAGAAAGTAAAGGAAGTCAAATAAGGAGTTTTCTGTGGCTGGAGTTCAATCCTTTTTAATGGACTGCGTTTGTCTTTCCAAACAGGCCATGACCTAGCAACTGATTCTTGCTAAGCTTGCAATGATCTTGCACTGATCAATACTAGCCACTCCATTGCAGTACCCAGAGTTGAGAAAATAGTTCATCTTTCTCCTTTTTATTTTACCACAATCTTTACTCCCTTCTAGGGTCCAGACAAGTGGGGAATGTGTGTAGATTAGAAAGTCTGATCCTATATGAAGAATAGATGTGAGGGAAGTTCAGATTCTAGTTTTATCTGGATCAATTCGCACTTTTACTATATGCTCTTAGGCATAAGAAGAGAGGTAGCTTAGGGAAGGGGACTGTTTCCAGATACCAGTGGTCTAAGAACCCAATGTGACTATAATTCCCAGAGCTGTTAATGTCAAGACAGCTCTAAGCTCACTGCTTTTGTCCTTAACAGATGTTCAAAGTTTTGTTTACATTCAAGACAAGACAGATTTGATTATAAGCAGCAGAAACCGACTCAAGCCAGCTTAAGCATCAAAGGGTAAGTCATTGGAAAGTAGAGGTTTTCTTCCTGTATCCACGGACAGGAAAGCCACTGTACCCCAGGAAGATGCCAAAAGCAGGTACAAGGTAGAGGTGTGTTTTCCCATGTCTCATCTCTATGTCTAGGTCCTCCTAAGTCTTCTTACTCTTTGATGACCTTTCCAGGCTTTCTAGTTCACATGGTAAAAAAAATATACATTTTTAACAATAAAAAATAAATAAAAGATCATGCCTGAATTCCTAGTTCTTCAAATGTTCAAGAGATCAGCCCGGATTGAATCTTTTGCTCTCACTTCTAGGTCCTTGCAGACACTGCTTATCCCAGTTGGTTTAGAAGCTCATTCTGGGAATGAAAATCATCATCAGGGAAGCAGGAGGTGGAGGGGCTCACTGAGATAGATAGAGCTGCAGAGCTCCTGCCTGCAACTTCGGGGATGGGAGTGGGTAATGTTAGTTGGTAGACAGACACCCTAGCAGGTACCTGCTCCAGTCTGTGCACAGCGGTCAAGAGTTCCAGAACTCTTACCATCCTCTACCCACCCATCCCTGATGCAGGCACAGACTGACAAGTCTCAGTCAGGAGCTGATCTCAAAGATAAATGGCTGTACTTCGGCTAGAATGGGAGCTCCATACGGCAAAGATTTCAACCTGTCGTGTGCACTCCTGTGACCTTAATGCCTAAAATAAAGCTTGGGGCAATGGTGGATGCTCAAACACTTGGTACATCAAATGACAAAATTAACATCTCCATTCTCTGCCACCTTGGAAACAAGGAAAACAGAATGGTAGCTGGGAGAGGAGGGCACCAGAGAAAAGAGTAGCGTCTTAGCCATGTTTGTAGGCATTGGCTTGTCCAGATTCTGGGCCCTGGACATGGTGATGGAGCAGTAGGCAAGCTTCGACCTTGGAATCGGCAGATGTATTCATTCAGCAAAAACGTATGTTGCACACGCCAGACACCAGCCACTGCCTCATTCTCAGCACTGAGAATGCTGGGAGCTGTTTAGTGCCCCTTCTAGTCCTCTGATTTCTGGCTAATTTTCAGCTTCCCTGAGTCTTTGTTGGTAAGTAGATCACAGGGTTATTGAGACGATTGAATGATATATACTTCCTTGTGTGCAGTAACTGTTCTATAAATATTTACTGACTCCTATAAAGCATGGTAGTTGGGTTTTCTGTTGTTTTGGGGGGTGTCGTGTGGGAATAGGGGACAACTGTCATTCTGTAATCCACTACAGGCCTAGGTTCTTAGAGAAGATAAAGTTGACTAGGACAATGGCCACTTCTCATACCAGAATAGTCCTGCCTTCATTTGGCTCCTGTTACATAAAGTGCTCTTCTTTTTCTGTATGAAGACAAAGCTTTGGCCCCTCGGCAGGAGTCCTAACCACAGCAGGGAATTGGAGGGATGATTGAGTTTGCACTGTCCTGGATGAGCGTGGTGACCCATGCTGTGGACAGAGAGCACAGGGTGAAGCTAGTGGCTGCCGTGGAGGGGGTCTTTGGTCTCCTTCACTCTGCCTTTTCCCCACCTGGTATCTGGTCTAAGATTCTCAAGCACAATTCAACCTCTTCAGATGCCCTTCTTCAATCACCACCCCCCACACCATCCCAAACCTTCAATTCCTTTCAGATAGCCATTGCCAGCTCTCCTGCTTCCACAGCCTCCCCGCCTTTCTTGCGCTGATTTTGGTGTCCTGCCTGCAACAATTTCAGGGCTCACTCCCCTTGCATCCAACACCGACCTGAAGTAAATGTCTCCCAGGCCTCCTTCCCCCTGAGACAACCCCCAATCCTTCCCACCTCCCCCACTTTGGCCTTCTAGGGCAGATGGTTTGTGTTTAAGGATCATCCCCAATGTCCAATGTCCTATTATCCACCTTCAGCAGTTGGGTCACAGTGACAATCTAAACCAAATGGAGAAAGTGGGAGAAATTTTAAAAAGAGAAAGACGCACAGATAATTTCAAAAGGGCATTAAGCTCTATTCAGGGATACAATCTCCAATCAGCAAAATGAAAGGCGAGCGATGGCCCCACAGGGACTGGCTGAAAAGCAGCCTAGTGGTGAGAGTGTTCTGGAACTGGCTTCTCACACTCAGCCTCCCCTGCCCCCCAGCAACAGCCCCCTCCCTGGCAAACAGACCCACCCTGGGGGATCAGTCTGGACCCCACCCCACACTAAGGCTTTGGGCCTCCCTGTCAGTGGGGCTTCCTCCCTGACACAGCTTCTAAAGTCTCCCTCGCGGGGGTCACAGCAGGACCGTGCTTGGCTGACAGAATTCTTTGGCACAAACATGCTGTCTGAGTCAGTCCCAAGAAATAATTAACCCTCATGGTTTTTCCTGGAGCACTGGAGAGGGCTGAATGCTGGAGATGCAGGGATTGCTAAAAATTTGGCTTCTGAAAGGGAAGGGAAGGAAGATCGGGGTACCCTCACATGAGGTGGCAGGGTGCTCCCAACTAGCTCGCACCTGTATGTCAAGATTGTTTTGGGAGAGAGAGAGAGAGAGAGAGAGAGAGAGAGAGAGAGAGAGAGAGAGAGAGAGAGAGAGAGAGAGAGAGAGAGAGAGAGAGAGAGCCCTTCCTTAGAGACTCTTCCTGGAGGTCTGTTTCCATTCAAGGTCTTTTCATAATGTGAGTCAGGCGTAAGTAAACACATGTGAAGAAGCACTGTGTGCTCCAGCACTCAGAAGATACAAGTGGAAAAATGACCTCAAACCAAATCTTGGGAATTCACCACTTAAGAAGAACGGTGAGACATAAAAACACATTAAATTAGCCTCTGTTGGTCATGTGCTCATACATCCAGTGTGAAAGGAGAAAAGACATTTCTTTGAGCCTAAGCAGATGATGTTACACATTCAGACTAGGACTTGAAATATTTGCCTAAGATAATAATGCTGCCTGTGATTCACATTGGTTCTTCTTTCTAAGAAGACTTCAGAGTCCCCTGCCAACGTCTCAACAAGCCTTGGTTAGATTCCCTTCTTTCATTTTCCTGCATTCCAAGGCCAAAATTTGTCATCCTCGTTTCACAACTAGAATAGTCAAGAAACAGGCTAAAGGCTGGCCTGCTAGGCATCTGGCCCAAGGTTTACACCGACTCCAAGGTACAGCCAAAGATTTTTAAATCCCCATTGGCACCTCCATCTTCATGCATGGAATGGATTCATTGAGTTTTTAATTGTTAAGTGCACTCTTGGAAGAGGCCTAGTCCAATAAGAATTAGAAACTGGCACATGTCATTGTGGAGCTTACTGACAATACAGAAAATGCTGGTGCCACAGGACACAGTAGAGGGCTAGCTCAGTTGTCAACAAACTTTTTCCAGGCTACAAACAGCAAATACTGCAGGCTTTGAGGACTCAATGCTTACTCCTGTGCTGCCTCCTCCTCCTCCTCCTCCTCTCCTCCTCTTCCTCCTAAGACACTTTTTTCCCCCCCCAACAAATGGCATTGGGAAAACTGAGTATCTACATGCAAAAGAATGAAACTGAACCCTTACCTTATATCATGTACAAAAAAATAACTCCAAATGGATTAAATCTCTTAAAGCATAAGTACCCAAACTATAAAACTCCTCATAAAAAATATAGGAGAAAAGATCCATAGCATTGGATTTTTGCAATGAATTCTTGGATAAACCACCAAAGCACAAGCAACAAAAGCAAAAACAGACAAATGAGGCTACATCAAACTTAAAAGGCTTTGTGAACTAAAGGACATAATCACCAGTCAAAAAGGCAATCCACAGAATGGGAGAAAATATTTGCAAATCACATCTAATTAATATCCAGAATATATAAAGAAATCCTACAACAAAACATATGCTAAGTACAGTATTTCAGATATTAAGAAATATCAAATAACCCAGTTTTAAAATGGGCAAAGGACTTGAGCACACATTTCTCTAAAGATGATACACAAATGACTAACAAGCATACAAAAAGAGCTCATGTCACTAATTACCAGAGAAATGGAAATCAAAACCACACCCTTTAGGATGGTCACTAATAAAAGCAAAGAAAAAAAAATAGAAGATAAACAGATGAAGCTATGGAAACACTGGAGCCATTGTGCATGGTTGTAAGGATTGTAAAATGGGTTCAAATGCTCAGGACAATAGTGTGGTGGTTCCTCAAAAAATTAAAAATAGATTTAGCAATTCCACTTCAGATAAATATCCAAAATAACTGAAGTGGGATCAGAAAAAGATATTTGCACACCAGTGTTCAAAGCACTCTTCACAATAGCCAACAGGTGGAAGCAAGCAAGCACCCATTGATGGATAAAGAGATAAACAAAATGAGAGATATCCATATAATGGCATATTATTCATTCCTATAAAATTATAAGGAAATTCTGTTGCACGCTCCCACACGGGTGGATTGTTAGACCATTCTGCTCAGTGAATGAGTCAGTTAGGAAATTTAAGATTGGAGGTCCCACTTACACGTACTATCTAAAATAGCCAAATTCATAGAAACAGAAAGTAGAATGGTGTCAGAGTCCCCAGAGACTTGGGGAGAGAGCAATGAAGCATTGCTGTTTAATGAGAAGAGCATTTCGGTTTTGAAAGACAAAATAATTCTGAGGATCTGTTCCATAACAGTGTGAAAATACTCAACACTACTGAACTGTACACTTAAAAAGGATTAGGAAAGTGAATTTTATGTTATGTGTTTTTACCACAGTTTCTTTAAAAAAGTAATTAAAATTTCAGCCAGAAAATTAAAAAAAAAAAAAATGCCATCCTAACCATTTTAATTTGATAAGTTAACGTGTGTGTTTAAGATAACTCTTTAAAAATGTATAAAACTGGCGCACCCTGGTGGAGCAGTTGTTAAGTTAATCTCCTCTGAAGGATGCAGACCACATACCCCTGGGTTCAAGTCTAGGTCCAGGGGGAAACAACCAGTGTGAACAACTAAATGAAAATGCTTCTTCCTCCTTGCTCTTCCTGCCTTCCTGTCGACTTGCCTTCATTCCTGCCTTCACCTTCCCTTAAAAAAAAAAAAAAAAAAGAAAAAAAGTACAAAACTATTCTTGGTGTGCAGGTGTCACCAAAACAAGTCATGACTAGAGTTGGCTCAGGGGCTGTAGTTTGCCAAGCCCTGTGCTAGATCAATAAACACCAGACTGAGAACTGGTAAAATGCAAAGGCTTTAATCCAGGACAAAGGAAAGGCATCATGTACATGAGAATGGAATATGGTTGTTAAGACAGATGCCTCTGTCAAATGTCTTAGTGCTGCCACATCCCAGCTGTGAAATATTAGGGCCTCAGCTAGCTCCTCAGTAAAATTAATGTGATACCTGAACCTTCCCTGTGGAGTTGTTCTGAGGTCTAAATGAGCTAATAACCAAAAAGCACTTGGCATAACGCAGAAAAATCACAATAAACACTGGCCTCTATGCATGTTAGGAATAAAGGGAAAACATCCAGTTAACTACCCTGTCAAAGTTGAAACCACTGGAACTCCAAGATGAGATAGCAGAGAACTACTTTTGCTCACTTCAGAAAATCTCTGGAAGCATGTGGGCCACAAGAACTGATGGCAAATGTTTGGTTGCATTGCCCTGGGTTCCTGGGTGGGAAGTAAGTCCCCTACTCCCACCCCAGCTAACTCATGGTGCAGTCTGAACCATGCCAGTTCTGCTCCCTGCTTGCCCTGCACCTTGGCCTCAAGCTTGAATGCATGGGAGAGTCTCCCTCCACCAGATAGTGTTTCCTCTTCAGGCAAGAGAACAAGGATGGGGGGTGGGATGGGGGGGTGGGCGTTGACCAGATGGCCGAAGGAGGTGATGAGGGGAATCACAGCAAAGAATTTGTGGGTATACAGTCAAAGCTAAATTCTCACAGGCCAGCAGTCCACATGCACCTTGGTGAGGGAAGCTCTTCTTTGTCCCAGGGGTATGGCAGTTGGCAGCATGGCCAGGAACAGGGGCTGACGGCTTTGCACAGCCTAACTCCTTAGCAGGTTTCAGAGAAATTAAGGGTAGGTATGAGGATTTTGACACTCGCCCCTTAACAAAGCATCTCCCTGACCTCAGCCTTCTACTTCCAGCGCCCTGCCCCAAGTCTGTCAATAGCACCCAACGGAGGCCCACTGTGTACAAAGTCCTATGGGATTTAAATGAGACTCTGAAGATGAGGTTCAGCCTGTGGCTGTGAAGGGTTCCCATTGATTCACAATGCAAATCAGCAGAAAGGGTGTCCCAGGCTGGTGCTGGCTCCAGACTGGTTCATGAGTGCTTATAAAGCACAAAGAATGGAGGCTGGATGTGTTCCCACTGCAGGCCCCCAAATAACTCCTCCAGGGTCACTGCGGCCCTCACTTGAAGGGCACCATTGGGCCAGCTGGTGGGCGGGGATCTGTTTGGTTTCAGCGGAAAAACAACAGCAGATCCAATTTCAAGACATTGAGTCTCTCCACCCACTCTTCAGTTTTTTCTAAATGGGGGCATGAACTGGAATACCCCCCACGGAGCCTGGCAGGGAGGTGGTGCAGGCCATAGCAGGGTCCTGCAGAAACCTCTGTCGGGGGCGGGGAGGGGGGCCCTACCTGGCTCCTGCTGTCTGTGCCAGGGAACAGGCATGGCTTTCCTTGGTGGGAGAGACACAGAGGGATCTGGAGGAGTCTCCAGGCCCTATGAGGACCAAGCCTGGGTGGTTCGGACACCAAGTACAAAATGCCTGCAAGACCCACACTGGGAACTCAACCAAGAAGAACAAAAAGAGCAAACAAGATCAATTTTTCTTTAAAGAAGCCAGAATTTTTGTAAGTCAGAGCTACCAGTGTTCAGAGAGATCTTTATCCTATGCCAGGAGTCTACCCACTCAGGAGTCCTCTCCTTTCTCCATCCTCCCCACAAAACGATAAAGCGCCTGCCCAATGAAACCCTTCTGAGGGGCCAGCAACAAATGGCTTGTGAATGATTTCTTCCACGGTGGGTTAGTTTCAAAACTGAGATGGGCTTGGAAGTTGGAGTGGGCTAGGGAGTAAGAGTGAGAAGAACCATTAAGAATAGTGGGTCTGTAGAGCCTGAGAGTCACAAGCCTCTTTCACGGTACCCTCTCCAACACCACATGCGAGGTCTACAGGGCAGGAGAGGGAGGCATGTTTGAACAGCGGGCCACACCTGAGACCAACAGCGTCACTGCACTTTTAATTGCAGGCTCCACACCACCCTGGGGTTAGTTTTTCAGCAAGCCTTGGCATCCTGAGCAGACATTCAGATGGCATCTGCAGTCACGTTGATCCAAAGATGCCTAGGCTTTACCAAACTCTTGATCCAGACAGCCAACCTGTGTGGCTAAAGCCACCCCAGGCAGCCCCAGCACAGCAGA
Source organism: Solenodon paradoxus (assembly GCA_004363575.1). Classification (NCBI taxonomy): domain Eukaryota; kingdom Metazoa; phylum Chordata; class Mammalia; order Eulipotyphla; family Solenodontidae; genus Solenodon; species Solenodon paradoxus. The sequence continues at coordinate 562,927 of RJWH01000583.1, forward strand.
CCGCAGCTGTAGCTAATAAAGGAAGATGTTACTTTAGAGGTCATAGCCTAGAGGTGACTCCCACTAACTGCAAATCTATCTCCAAACCAAGGCCAAGACAAACATTTACATTATTTTGCATTTTAAACAATTTGTGAGTCTTACAAAGATTACTGATTGATGAATAGCAATTAACAGCTAAGTAGTCAGTTGCAAATTACCAATAATTGCTATCATTTCACATGTGTTTTTTTTTCCTTCATTTTTTTCCTCCTCCATTCTCTGTCTGTTTTTAAACTAACATATATTTATTGAACTTCTTTACACAAGATATGGGCTAAGAGTCATGGGGAATAAAAAGATATACCAGGCAAGCATTTGCATTTGAGATCTTCACAGTTTTGTTAGGGTACACACAGGGGAAAACAGCCTCAAATGTCAAAAATGTTCTATATGATAAACACAGCTTTGTAAAGGCGAAAGTTACTTTGGAGATTTAGGGAGTTTGATTTTAAGTTGCTTGAGGGTTGAAAAATACTTCTATTTCCAATGTGAAACTTTTCTCTACATCACTGTTTCCTATATTTGGAAGTCTATGAAGTATTAAAACAAGTCCTGTGAAAAAAGCGTTGTATGAAAAAAACAGTTGGAAGACATACAGGCCTCTTCTTTTTTCTATATTCACAAATATTCATTGAGTGTGCACAGAAATGAAGACATGGTCCCTGCTCTCATGAACATACAATTCCATTATTCCAACATTTGGCTAGATTTAAAGACAACTGCAGCAAACACTTGTCTTTGTCTAGTCATCAGCAATGGAGCTTTGACATACAGCAGGATGTATGCTTACTGTGCACAATGTGTGTAGCTTTATTACAGAGCATCACAGAGCTTTCCAGAGCTAAGGTACTTATCAGCACAAAGCAATATCTGACAGGTACCAGATTGGACCACGAAATAGACCCTCCTCCTTGCTCCTTTTGCCTGCCACTGATATGCATTAATATCTTTCTCAACCATGATTCAGAGAGGCTAAATGTTCCAACTCTAAGAAGGCACAGAATGAGCATGCTCAAGCCTCATTCTCTCCATGAAGTTTTCCCCAAAAGTCCAACCCATACTGATCCTTCTTTTCTCAGATCTCCAAAAGCCCTTGGTATCACCAATTCAGCACCCAGTCCTTCCCTGCCTCCTGTCTGTTTACACAGTTCAGATCTCTCGGACCAGCCAGCTCCATGTGGGGCAGATAGCAAGTGTTCAGTGATGACAAAGCACTTGTTGCCAGACACATGCCAACATCGTGGTTAAGAGCAGACCTTGGATTCAGGAGGTCGGAGTGCAGATACTAGCTCCAGCTTATTGACTGTGACATTGGGAAAACCACTTACCCTTCTGAATTTCTTTCCCTTAACTGTGCTTCATAAGATGACAGTGAGCATTGACATGCCCAGCACACAACCAGCATTTAATAAATGTTAGATATTTTTACTACGAAGTCTAAGTGTGCTTTATACTTGGTCACCAAGTGAAGGAGAGCGCGGAGAGGCAGATTTCCAGGGCTACCCATAATGCTGGCTCCATATACAGGGATGTTGTTTGTTTATCTCTTATAAAATCTAGAAGCACTTAAAAATCTCAACTTATCCATTTTCACAGGAGTTCCTTGACACAGGCTGAAATTCAATATAATCACCGTAGGGAGGTGTTCGTGACCCGCTCAAGGTTACTTGCCCGGGTCAGCCGCATGCCAGAAATGGAATTTGGCTTCATGGTGACTTCTTTGTCTCAGAAGCTTCCTTCCAGTGTGGTTCTGGCAAAGGTAAAACACCCAGGAGCGATGCAGCAGCTGGAGTGCAGGTCAGAGAACAGCCTCCATGTTGAGCACAGCCTTGACGGTTTTGTTCCTTCATCCTCCCACAAGCAGACTGGGATAGCCACAGCCTCCTGCCCCCTCCAAGCACCTCAAAATAGTATTCCCTGCCCTCCATTCACCCAGGACATGCCAGTGACATGGAGAGAAGATGCCCCAGGGGCACCGTGGGGAAGCAGCTCCCTGACCTCAGAACTTTTTCATCAGCACATCCTTCTCATCACCTTGGCTGTCTTATATCATCACTGCAATCACACCAGCTCCTTGGAAGGATCCCACAATTCCCTTGCTGCTTCCAGAAGCAGGAAAAGTTCTCTGCAGTCAGTCCCCTGCTTAAGCATGCAGGGGCCAAGTTGGTGACAGCCTATTCGTGACTGCAAAAGCAGTCAAGTGCAGGAAAAAGCAGAACAGAAAACCAGATGACAAAGTCATTGAGAACCCTTATCTGGGGGTGTATGTGTGTGTTAGAACCCCTCTCTGCCCTCTCTCTCCAATTACTCATAGCATCTTGCTTTTACAATTATAACAGTAAATAATTTATTGAGTACCATGCTGCATTCAGAGTCTCCTGTGATCATCCAGATTGTGACCGCCCTGGGGACATTCTGCTGAAGTCATTTGGACAGAACGGACAAGTGAGGTATAAGGTCACCAGTGAGCAAGTCGGAACTCCTGGCTTTGCCAGAGATTGGGAGGAGCGGTGTGAGGAGGTGACAGAGGACAAAGGAAGTCTGGTCTGGCTTACTCACTAATCAGGAAGTAGGTGGGAAGACTATCAGGAAAGTATCAAAGAAACAAAGAATTCCTGACCAAGCCGTCAGCAACCTCTGGGGTCACGGCACAGTCTTCAAGTGACTCCCGGCTAACCCCGAAGTTCGGCTCAGGTTGAGAAGCAAGCATGGAGGTGAGAGTTGCAGCAGGCCAGTCTAAGACTGAGGCATGAGCACCGGGGTTCTATTGCTCATCACCCACTTTTATCTCGGGCACCTTGGTCAGTTGCTTCTTTCAGACAAATCTTTGGTTCAGAATCTCAGTTTGCCAGGCTTTGTGCCTGCTCTTTATATAAAGACTATGAAGTCATATCTTCCCTGGGGTCTCTGCACTCTCATAGTGCACAAAATACAGCAGAATAGATAAGACGTATACACAAAGCTGCTTCTGGGAAGGAACGTGCTGGAATGCAGTTCTAGAATCATTTCCTCAAACACAAGCAGGCCCAGAACAGTGCTCCAAAATGTCATGTGTAACACCGATAGCCAATATTCATGTAAAAGAGTGACTAGAAAAAGCTATGTATTTGCACTTTATATACATTTTTGTAACTTTCCTTATAGCTTATTTTATCAAATTTAAGATACCATCAATATAAGACATACTTTATTTTTATATGCCTCCAAGAAAGAAAGAAAGAAAGAGAGAAAGACCATTTGATTGGGACATGCCCTGCTGGTTTAGCAGTCCAGTACAACTGGGAGCAGCCCCACATACATCCCAAGGTCTCAAGTTCAAGACCTGGGGCCAGGGGAAGAACCAATGTGAACAACAAAATAAAAAGTGTTCCTTCCTCCTTTCTCTTCCTGCCTGCTTACTTGCCTTCATTCCTGTTTGCATCATTCCTCATAAAAACAAACAAAAACCACAGCAGTTTTTGATTATCAAATGCATCCTGATTTCAGAGATATTAAAATGTGAAAAATATGCGTCTTATACTTGATAAATATTACACTTAAAAGAAATCTCATTTTTTTCAGGTTCTTGACAAAAGTCAGAGAACAGTGCTCTATCATTTCCGCATGTCTGAGACAAGATCAGCCTACCTTAGAGTTGATATCGCTGAAGAAAAAACAGGAGAAAGGAAAGAAAAGGAGGAAGACAGATTCAGTATTTATATGGATGAGATACCACATGGATACACATGTGTATTCATCCCACCTCTGCTCTCAGGGTTTGCCAAGTAATCGAACTCATTATTAACTAAAGACATCTATCTCTGCAGCTGATGTCATGCATTGTCTTCCAAGAATTTATGGTTTCTGGTCTTACACCCAAGTCTCTAATCCATTTTGAATTAATTTTTGTGTATAGTGTTAGAGAATGGTCCGGCTTCATTTTTTCGCATGTGGCTGTAGTTTTCCCAACACCACTGTTGAAAAAGAATGTCCTTTCTCCAGTGTATGTTCTTGGCTCCTTTGCTATGAATTAACTGACTATATGTGAGTGAGTCTATTTCTGGTGATTCAGTTCTATTCTATTGATATGCTATTATTATAATATCATACAGTTTTGATCACTATCACTTTGTAGTATAGCTCAAATTGCTTTTGGCTTTTTTCTCATAATTGCTTTGACTGCTCAGGGTCTTTCATTTTTCCATGCAAATTTAAAAATTTTTGTTCTATTTCCTTGAAATATGCTCATGGGATTTTGATGGGGATTGCATTAAATCTGTATATTGCTTTAGGTAAGATAGTCATTTTAACAATGCTAATTGTTCACATTGCCATGAGCATGGGACATCTGTCCATCTCTTTGTATCTTCCTCAATTTCTTTTAAGAAAAATGTACAGTATTCATTGTACAGTTATTTTACCTCCTTTGTTAAGTATATCCCAAGGTATTTGATTCTTTTTGCTTCATTTATAAAAGGGGTGGTTTTCTTGATTTCATTCTCTTCTATCATATTATTTGCTTTTAGAAATGCAATGAATTTTAGTGCATTGATTTTGTAGCCTGCCACTTGACTGTACTCATTAATTCTAGTAGTTTTTAATGGAGTTTTTAGGATTTTCTGTATCTATTATCATGTCATCTACTAGTGAAAGCTTTCCTTCCTCATTTCCAATATGGATCTTTTATTTCATCTTGCCTAAGTGCTCGAGCTAAGACCTCCATCTAGTACAATGTTAAATAGCAGGTAAGAATGGACAGTTTCATGCCTGCTTTTGAGGGGTTACCATTTGACTATAGGATTGTCTTCCAAGTTTTGACTTTGAGCTTATGTTTATCTTTTGAAAGAAGATGAATCTCTTGAATGTAGCAGAAAGTTGAGTTGTGTTTTTTAATCCATTTGGCCAGTCTGTGCCTTTTTTTTTTTTTTTTTAAAGGAAAGGTGCAGGCAGGGTTGAAGGTGAGTAGGCAGGCAGGCAGGCAGAGAGAGGAGGAAGAAGCATTTGTTTTATTTGTATTTAGTTGCTCACACTGGTTTCCCTCTGGACCTGGAACTCAAATTCAAGGATACGTGACTTGTGCTCCTTCAGAGGTGATTGGCTTGATCATAAATACACCCACTCTGTGTCTTCTGATTGGTGAGTTCAATCCATTGACATTTAGGGTGACTATTGATATGCAACTGTTGCCATTTTGCTAATTGTTTTCAGGGCGTCCCTGCAGACAGAATAGTTATTATTTTCTTTCTCTTCTTAGGGAATTTGAAAGCAATTTATTGTGATTGGTTTCCCTGTATCCTGTTTTTACTTGAAATCAAGTTAGTCTTGAGCTCCTGATCACTTTTTTCTCTTTTGTTTTACTCTTTTGTTTCCTCCCTGCTTTTTCTAGTTTGATGTCTTTCTGCTTTTAAGTGGGGTTTCTTTACATTTTATAGGATTTCTTTTAGTATTTTTTGTAAAGTTGGTTTCATGGTGATGAATTCCTTTAACTTTTGTGTCTCTGAAAGGTTTTTTTATCATTCCTTCCATTCTAACTGCTAATCTAGCAGAGTAGAGTATCCTTGGATGGAAAATCCTTTTCTTTCAGCACTTTGAATATATCATGTCATTGCCTTCTGGACTTTAAAGTTTCAGTTGAGAAATCTGCTGATGGACTTATGGTGTCTTGCTTTCTAATTTGCATTTGCCGGATCACCAGTAAGTCTGGACATTGAAATTTCAAGTTTCTATTCCTGGGAATGGAATTGTTTTTTCCTAATCTATGACTTCCCTGGCCCCCACCCTATGCGGTTGATGGTTTTTTCTTTTTAAACTGATTTGCAGGATTTCTTTGTGTATTTTGGACAGGCAACTTTTGTCAATTCATGTCTGTTCATTTCCAAGTCTACAACTCATCTTTTGTTTATTTATTTATTTATAAAAGAAAGGCACAGGCAGAAATGAAGGGCAGGCAGGCATGCAGAATAGAAAGAAGAAACATCTAATATAATTTAAAATGTTTACTTACTTGTTCACATTGGTTGTTTCCCCCAGACCCTGGATGCAAACCAGGGTCCTTGGAATATATTTGGACTGCACTCCTTTGGAGGTAGCTGACCTAACTGCTAGTCCAACAGAGCATGCCTATGACTTGTCTTTTAACATTATTCATAGTGTCTTAAAATTTATTTTTATTATGAAAATGTTCAATCCTTCACAAAAGATGAAAGAACAATATAATGAAACTATAGTTTCTATAACCTGGACTCAACCATTAACAGGGTTTTGTCTCATTTGTCTTGTGGATCTCTTTTTCCCTTTTTTTTTTATATTTCTGTTAACATATTTTAAGGCAAATTTTATACCAGTTAGCATCTACACAGCTATGGACATTGCCTTATGTAATCCTCGTGCCGAAAGGACACTTATCAAAATTAACAGTTATTCCTTTATATCACCTGATGTGGTGATTTAGGATACATGGAAGTGTGTCACTGGATCTCAGCATTTCTACTGCAACACACAGATGGCCCATTGTCTAGCTGGGGTTACCGTAGCAGTCCTACCTAGGTGAGGTTCACCCATGGGTGATTCCATTTCTGACCAATTGGTGGGTCCTTTTCAGGAAGTAGGCAGACCCTTCTACCCCTGAGAAATACGAGCTGCCTGATCAGCCTACCTCTAGCAGCCGCTTTCAAAGCTTGTGACCTTGAGTCACTATCTCTCTGACAGCTCTGTTAGAAAATAACCATTGACCTCAGAGCGGGTACTCTGACTGCTTAATATTTCCCTGTGTTTCCTGTGAGATCACTGCAGGTTCACATCCCTTAGGGAAAAGGGAGACAGAGAAACCCGATTAGAGTCAGGACGGGCCAGGGAATGAGCAAGAGTTAACCCCTCTACCATATTCTCAGAATGAAGGCACAGGATGTTTATTGGGGAAAACAAACGGCTTAAATACAAATTCTGGAATAGGACTTCTCAAAGTTGTGTGCTCTGTGGGTCCCTTTACTCAGTGAAAGACTGTTTATGGATTTCACCTTCTCCTGCTTCACACAGCAATGGACCCTGCATCACTGGAATTAATGGGAAGACTGGAGCAGCTTTGGATAAGATACCAGTGAGGTAATGTCTGGGTTTTGTTAACTATCCCAAATAGATTACTCACTTTTGCTAGATAAAAGGTAAAGATGCTGTCATGTTATAAACATAAATCCTGCTGAAAACAGGGCCCCTATTTGGTCCCCAGACTGGGGAGTTTCTCTCTGCCCAGAAGAACAGTGGCTGTGGGGTCACAGATAAACAGTGTCCTGACACAAAAACTAGTCAATTCTGTGATCTTTGCAAGCTCCTTTTCACTAGGAATCCAGACCTCCAATGAGAGCTAGCTGTTCCCAGCAGAAGGAGCCAGAAAGAAGGTCCATGTGAAAGTTCCCTTCTCTCCACCTTCAGCAGAGAGCTTGGCAAAGCGAAGAGTCAGGCCCAAAAGTCTCCATTTGTCCTCTGAGTGAGTCTTTAATACTTTGCCTAAAATAATTCCAACCATTTGAATCACTTTACAAAGAATTTCCACAGGCATTGCTTCCATTGATCTTTACCAGACAAGCAGACTATAGTGAGGCTCAGGTTGGTAAATGACCAGGTAGGGTTCTCCACCTGGAGCGTGGACCCCTCCAGTCATGGTTGTTTTTCTCCATCCATTGAAAGGGTTGGATGAACGTTCCTAGGTTGTCCCTTCTTGACTCACATCTAGGTTTGTCAGAAGCCCGGGAGACATTGAGAAGAGAGCCAGGGAATCGCTTTCTGCTCCCTGGAGTTTATTTAGCCCAGGCAATCCCTCCTTTCACTTCGTTATCCCCTCCCACCACCTCCGCACCTCCACCAGGCTATGTCCTTGTTTCTTTCCCCACAAGGCCACAGGCTGCCACGCAGAGCCAGGACCCTGGTGGAGCCCAAGCTGCCCAGTATAGGTCTTAGTAGCTTAGCTTCTGTTCTGCAAAGAGACTAACGTAGCGCCAGGGAAGTGACCGATTTCCTTAAGGATTCTTGCTTCCAGCCAAGTCATCCCACACACTCTGAGTCTCTCTGCTAGGGTCCTCAAAAGTTTATTTCACAACTTCCTGGCAGATAGCAGGGCAGCGGATGGTAAACCCGTTAGTGTTGGCCAGTCTCCCAAACAGGCCCCACTGCCTCTGGCTCTGCTACAGACACCCTCCTCCCCCACACTGCTGCCAGGCCAGCAGGCCTGCAATCTTGGTGTTAAGCTCTGAAACCTTGCCAGGAAGTCTCTCTGGGACCTGCAAAAGCAGCTTGTGACACTGAGTGAACAGGGAGACTGACACTCTGCTCATCACCCCTGCCCCCAAGTCTGATCTCACCCCTCAGTCAAAACAAGGGAATCCTTCTCACCCATCCCCATGCACAAGACTGAATCGAATCTTACGCAGCCCTGAGACACAGACCAGCTTTCAAAAGCTGAAGGAATCCAGGTGTGCGCTGGGGAATGTTGGCGCTCCAGCTGTCTGATCACATCACCTGGGCAAGTTTTCCTCTGAGAAGCTAGGCATTCCTCACTCTGCTTCTTGGTGCTCACGGATTCTCGATCTGAGCAAATCACCAGTCTCCTATGGGATAACAAGGCTTCAGTAATCAGGAAGTAAATAGCATAGAAATACTGTGAGTCACAATGGAGATAAAACAATACCATGGCAGAATCTTCTGTTATTAGTCAGACCAAGTGCCTGCCTTTCCTGCCATCTCTCAGTTATTCCTGTTATGCTCCCTTGGAGAAACGTAGAGAGAAAATCACAATTACCTTGTGTGTTGTATTTTACAGCTTACAGTGTATTTTTTTAAAATATAAATACATTTAAAGTATGCTACTTTACTCTTCAAAATAAAACTGCCTGTGGTATACACAGTACATTCAAATGTGAGTTTTTCTTCTTTTAGCCAATAAAGTTGGAAAGGAAGATATTATTATCCCCAGTCTACGAAAGCACAAACTGAGGCCATAATTATCTAAGATTAAATATACATATTGTAGTGAACCCAAGACTCAAGACAGCTTTCCTGGCTGTGCATGTCTAGATTCCAGAAGCCTGGAATTTATACATGATGCCTTCCCTTTGCATAATTCCCTCCTCTGATTAGCATCCAATTGGATGCTCTTGCTTTAAAAAACAGCCTAGATGGGTATCAACCTCTCTATTCCTGGCATAGATCTAAGCACTCAAAAATGTATTGGCCAATGTAATCCCACACAAAGGCAGGTATCATCATTACCTCCATCCTATAGAGGAGGAAAGTAACGTGTGCGGTGAGTGAGTAATCTTCTCAAAAGTTACACTGCAAGGAAGTGACAGAACAGGACGATGAACCCGGGTGGTCTTTTTCCTGAGTCTGAGGTCTTAATCACTATGCTATCACCAGCTCGCACTTACTTTTTTTTGCACATTTTTCTATGTGTCTCTTTATTATACTTTGCAGATATTACATTTTCTTTTACAAGTTGAAGGTTTGTAGCAACCCGGGGTTGAGCAAGTGTACTGGCGTGGCTTTTCCATCAGTATATGTTCACTGTGTCCCTGTGCCATAGTTTCATAATAATCACAATATTTCAGACTTTTCCATTATTATTAAATCTGTACGTGCTCTGTGATCAGTGACCTTTGATGTTACCTTTGTCATTGTTTCCGGGTGCCACAAACTCTGCCCATATAAGATGGCAAATTTAATGATATGTATCATGTGTGTTCTGATAGCTTTAAGACCAGTTACTTGCCCATCTCTTTTCCTCTTCTCAGGCCTCCTTGTTCTTTGAGACACAATATTGAAAAAAGGCCAATGAATAACCTTACAATGTTTCAATAAAATCAAAAGCTAGAAATCAGGAAGCTTAGTGAGGAGGGCAAGTCACAAGGTGAGGTAGGCTGAAAACTAGTCTCTTGCACCAAACAGCCAAGCTCTAAGTGCAAAAGAGAAGTTCTTGAAGGAAATTAAAAGTGCTACTCCAGTAGATACATGAATGATAAGGAAAAAAAAGTCTTATTGCTGAGATAGAGAAAGTTTTAGTGGTCTAGAGAGAAGACCAAACCAACCACAACATTCCCTTAAGCCAAAGCCTAATTCAGAGCAAGCTTCTTCAAGTCTGATGGCTGAGAAAACCGAGGAAGCTACAGAAGAAAAGCTGGAAGCTAGCAGAGGTTGTTCCATGAGGTTTAAGGAGAAAAATCCTCTTCATAATATCAAACTGCAAGGTGAAATAGCAAAAGCTGATGTAGAAGCTTCAGCAAGTTCTACAGAAGATCTAGCAAAGATAATTGATGAAGGTGGGGACATGAAACAAGATATTCGTGGTGTAGATGAAACAGACTTCTCTTGGAGGAAGATAACATATAGGACTTTAAGAGCCAAAGAGAAGTCAATGCCTGGCTTCAAACCTTCAAAGAACAGGCTAGCTCTCTATTTGGGCTTGGAGCCAATGTTCATTTACCATCCCCCCAATCCTAGTATCCTTAAGAATGATGCTAAATCTACTCTACCTGTGCTCTATAAATGGAACAACAAAGCCTGATGACAACTCATCTGTTATAATATGGTTCACTGAATATTTTAAGCCCACAGAAAAAAGAAAAAAAAAAAGATTTATTTCAAAATGTTATTTCAAAATGTTATCGTTCATTGACAATTCATCCTGGTCACCCAAGAGCTCTGATGGAGGCATACAAGGAGTTGCAAGTTGTTTCCATGCCTGTTAACACCACATTCATTTTGCAGTCCATGAATCAAGAAGCAATTTCTATTAATTAAGAACTGTATTCCATAAGGCTATAGCTGCCATAGATAGTGATTCCCTTGGTGGATCTGGGCAAAGTCATTGAAAACTTTCGGTAAACTTTTGAAAAGTCATTGAAAAACTTCTGGATTCACCATTCTAGATGTCATTAAGAACATTTGTGATTTATAGGAGGAGGTCAAATTATCAACATTAATTGGAGTTTGGAAAAAAATTGATACCAACGGTTATGAATGACTTTGTGGGACTCCAGACTTCAGTGAGGGAAGTAAGTGCAGATGTGGTGAAAACAGCAAAAGAACGAGAATGAAAAGTGGAGCTTGCAGACATGACTGCTGCAACCTCATTATGGAACTTTAACATATTAGGAGTTGCTTCTTACAGATGAACAAAGAAAGTGGCTTCTTGAGATGGAATCTACTCCTAATGAAGATGCTATAAATAGCGTGGAAATGACAATCAATTTGGAATATTACATGCACTTAGTTGATAAAACAACAGAAGGATTTCAGAGTATTGGTTCCAATTTTGGAAGAAGTTCCACAGTGAGCAAAATGTTATCAAACAGTATATCACATGGTTCAGCGGAGTCTTTTCTGAAAGGAGCAGTCAATCAGTGTGGCAGTCTTCATTCTTGTCTCATTTTAAGAAATTTTCACAGTCACCCCAGCCTTCAGCATCAAATACCCTGATCAGCTCACAGCCATCAACATAGAGGTAAGATCCTCCACCAGCAAAAAGATAATGATTCACTGAAGACTCATATGACGAGCAGCATTTTTAGCAAAAGTATTTTTAATTAAAGTACATACTTTTAAAAAACAAAGTGCTATTTCACACTTAACATACTTCAGTATAGTATAAATGAAACTTCTACATGCACCAAGAAACAAAAAAATTCATGAATCATTTTATTGTGATATTTGCTTTATTACAGTGGTCTGGAACCAAGCTACAGTATCTCTGACATGTTTCTGTAAGTGCCTGGTTATCTCAGCATTAGTAAGTTCCTTGAAGGCAGGAACTATCTTTTTTATCTTTATTCCTAACCCCTAAACGTCATACCTGGCTAGACCATATGCTCCATAAATATTTACTGTATACACAGATAACTGAGAAAAAGGGAAGTCAGAGGATAGCTACTTATACCTAAAATCTCAGAATTCAAACTGGTCATGAATTCCTTCCCCTGCTTTTACCCAGAATGTTAAACAGTGACAAAAACGGATGATTGATTCCAATCTCATTCTTTCTCTGATGGATCTGAGTAACCAGCCTTCCTGAAGGCAGTCCCAGGTCGTGGGGCCCCAGCCTGAGGTCTGACTTCAGTGTTAAGCTTACAGGTCTGAGCAGAATCACACTTCTGATCGGAATCCATGGGGTCCCCACCCAAACTGGAAATGTGACCCACAGCTTCTGTCCTGAAATGCTGAGGTGCAACCAAACGATGAGGACTTCCCAGGACATCAGACTGAATCAGCTGCACAGGTTGGGATAAATCCAGAACATGTGCCCACCAAGGGTGGCAAGTCGCAAATTGGGATCTAATCTGAGCCATCTGGTCTGGAGAAAGGGCCAGCTGGAGGGACCTGGAAGCATCCCAGAGACCAAACTTCTCTGGGGGAAATGCTGAGTCAGTTCTGCCCAGAAACAAAACCCTTTGATGAAGTCCTTTGCAACAGGCCCCCCAGAACCTCTTTGTGGAGTCGCCATTTTTGGATTCAAGGCTTAGTATGAGTGAACTTGGACATGGGGCAGGAAACCTACATAATTGTCTTGGGGTTCAGAGAATCATTCCACAGTGACAGATGTGCCAGGCAAGATGTGACAGGAAGTACCGGATTGACTGGGGGCTGTAGGGGAGGCAGGATTTTTGCCCAAGAATTAGAACAGTTCAGCCTTAGTCCCAAGGACAGCTTTCTTCTATGTCTTCTTCTTCAGCCATAGTCACTGTTGCCCATAAAAAGTAAAAAGCAAACCAATTACCAGGTCTAATTATCTCCCTTCAGCCTCTTTACTGGCAGCAGCTACCAAGGCTCTTGCCAAAACTACTTCACCAACACCCTGATCCAAAAAGCCCCAAGTCAGCGAGGAGAAGGCTCTGCCAAGACAGAGCAGCTGCTAAGGCTCCCCAACACCAGGACAGGACACAGGAGGTCAACACCCAGAGCCTCACAATCACTATCTCCCATGAGCCCCCTTGGCCTCAGCATCTGCACTGTCACCTGGAACGACACAGAAAATGACACGAGGGTAATCAATAGTCACTTGCTCTTATTGTCCCCCACTCCCAGGAAGTCAGGAGGCTTTTGAAAGGCCTGTTAGTGCTTGTAGTGGGAACTTCAAGGTCAGGATGAGCTTCAGGATGAGCTCCATGGCCATTTCTGTCTGGACTTGCTTAGAACTGAGCCTGAGCCTCAGAGCTCAGCACAGCTGGGAGTGGGGCCAGGAGCTCTTGAGGGGACAGGGATGCTGGGAAGCTCCCTGGCACCTCACCACTCCCTTGCACTTCCAGAGGAGTTTTCCTACCTCTGCCCATGGGTGAACCTGAGACCTGTTGTCTCTCTCTGCCTGGAGCAAGAGGTAGCTCACCTCTGAAGGATGTTCTGAGTGGTCCAGGCTCTCTTTGACTTTCACTATAGTGAGTCAGTCTCCAAACTTCAATTGCCTCTGGGGCCTGGACTTACATGACCAGGGAGTGGGAAGCCAAGAGGTCATCTACTCAACCTCCAACCTTGCAGTCCCAGGGGAAGAAGAACCAGGTGCAGTTCACTGGGCAGTTATGAAACCCGCGAAGAAACTGGAGTGCCTTTGGACTGGTGCTTTGAGAACAGGCGGGGATCGTGTGCTTGGGTGCAGAGCGGGTAGAGAATACCCATCAGTTCATGCACAAATGTGGTCCTGGCCTTGTGGGAAGGAAGGGCCTTCCAGGAGGCTGGGAGGTTTCAAACTGGAATGGAAGAAGGAAGGTGTGCCCATCAGGATGTTGATGATCCGGACCCAAAATAAAGGAGGCCCAGAAGCCAGGAAGGACACGTTTCCCAGTCCTCGCCCCTAGACACAGAGTTCCAGGGATGTCAACACAAATGTATTAGACAACATCTAGGGAAACAAATTCTATTGGTCAGTGATTAAAGAATGTTTTCTGGAAATCTTTGATGGGTATAATTTCGCTATATGTTGGCAGGTTGATCACCAGCAATTATTTACTGAGCAGGACTGTCTGTGTGGCTCCCTCTGAGGTGTTTCGTTACAAAGGTCACTGCCTGCCCTCCCAGCCCCTGTACCCTGAGGACAGATGACAAGAGGCAGCAACGCTTAGCAGGAGACTGAGCAACCAGACACGCCAGGCTTGCCACTGGTTAAACACAAGAGACACAGAACACCTCATCTTTGTGCTGAAAACAAAAGCGTTGCATGTTTGACTTTTTCCCTTTCACACTGACTGGAAGGCTGGATAAGGTGAGAAGGGAATAAGAGCAAAGGAGAGAAATGGGGTGAGAGTATAATGACATGTGGAGAGAGTGATAATGGAATGAGAGGCTGGGGGAGCTGCCACAGGCTCCCAGGTCTGGCAGGGAAGGAGACAGAAAAGTCAGGACTCAGCCATTTTCCCTGAGACTGGGATTATCATCCCCATCTGTCCACCTTACACTCTGAGCTTGGTAGTTTTTTCATTCTCCCTCTGCTTAGAATATCCTGGTTCCTGCCACCCCAGGAAACCACACTAAACTCCCAGGCCTATCTCTCACCCTACAGCCTCTAAAAAAAGTTAAGACAGGGGCATAAGGGGGCCTTTCTCACCAGGTTTCCAGGTATCAAAACTGTTTTTCCAATGGGCCATTCTAGGCATCTCTGCCACTAAAAGTCACCATATTCCAGCACCCTCCCCGCACAAAGGCTGCACTTGCTCCTTAAAAGTTTATCTCTGAGCCTTTGTCCATACCTTCCCTATGTCTGAAACCCTGACCATCCTGTCTGTCATAATCTGACCTTTATCTGGAGACTCCAGCTCCTCTGTGCTCCTTTTCCTGACTCCTACCCTAAATTAAACTGCCCCTTCCTCCTTAGCAGAGTTAGGTGACTTGATTGTAAACACTGCTTATTCTCACCAGTTGTGCAGACAGAATTGCCTTCTTGGTGCTCTGTCCACTCCCCTCCCCTCAGAAAGCATGCATGAGTACCAGGCCGATTCTCAGGATGCACTGATTGACTGAGTCAGGACATGACAACTGTGATCAATCAAGAGTCCACCATCACCATTTCCCAGGCCACCCAGAGTTTCCACAGCAGAGCCTGCTGCTGAGTGGAGATGTCATCCGATTAATTAATGCAAACGATGTTCATCCAATGCTCCAGGGCATGGCTTAAAAAAAAATCCAGACTATTTAAAAAATGATAAAAATAACATGTCCCAGTCTAGAGGTAACTTAAGTTTGAGTCCTAGCTTTTGTCCCAGCAGCCATGCCCACTTACCCACAGGTACCCACCAGACCCCACCAGTTGCCTGTCCCCCTTTGCCCACTTCCCCACCATGCTGCTCTGGTGATTAACAGAATTCCTGCCAGTGACTGTTAACTGGGTTAATGGAGTCACTGCAGATTGTTCTCTCTGAAGCCCAACGTGCCACACTGGTGGCTTCTCACCTGCTCCAGGATCACTAATTTTCAACAACAACGTCCATTGTCGTCCACATCTGGGACTTGGGGGTTTTAAGTGAATCTCCCTAAGGCAGCGAACACAAGATGCTGCTATTTTGGTTTGTCTCATGGACAATAGGGCCATTCTCTGGGGTTTATGGGCAGTGCGGGGCTGCCCGGGTGAAGGGGAAATCTGAGCAGTGATGGGCTGAAGGCCAGAGAGCAGAGTGCTGAGGAGGAGAGGGGAGCTGGCCAGCACAGCAAAAATTCTGACCTTTTATTCCTGCTCCTTGGGTTTGTGTTTCATTTTAATCAGTTTCAGATGAAACTGACAAGTCAGGAGACTGGGGCGTCTCAGAGCCCCTACCGGGCCTCTGGTCTCTAGTACAGCCTGTGGTGGGTGTTTGCGTCTGACCCGGCCTGACCCAGCTTCCCCCAGAAGAGGCAGCATTGAGGGTGGCCTCTTCTATGCCCAAAGCTCACTTGGAACCATTCCCTCTCCACAACCTTGGAAAAAACAAGGCGTTTCCCCCATTGTTTTACTTAAATGTGTTCTGCTAGAAAACAGTTTCACCTTAAAGGAATCATTCCTTACCTGCCTAAAGTATGGCAGTGTCAGCACTCCTGGAAAGGGGTGCACCTGGGACAGGGCAAGACAGCTTTCAGGGCTCATCTGGGGGTGCCTTTGTCAGTTAGGTGGCAAGGGGGTGCGATATAGTCTGTGGTCTCCGGAAAGGGGCTTTGTTTCTCAGGGAGATTCAGTCTTCGTCTTTGCGCTTCCTTCCCCTCCTCTCCCTGTCTGGCTCTGGCTTCAAGGTAACACCCCCTTTCCCCATCTGATCACAGAATCCAGACAGCCCAGTGTGGGTCTTTGGGTGTCAGCTCTGGGTGCCTCCACAGACACAGCAGGCAGAACTGTTGGGCACATTGTACAGTCAGACCTTACATAGTCTTTATCTCTGGGCCACGCCCTACATACGCACAACGGAGGACAGGGAACCATCTGCTTTGCTTGAATCCTCAGTGTACTGTGCCCAGTTGTGGCAGGTGCTCCGTGATGGCTATTTCTGTCTTTGGTTTGAATTCTCTAAATTTGCATTGCCCCTCATCCTGCCCTGCTCTCACTGGCATAAGCTTCTTGTACCCAGCCTTGTCTCACTGTAGTAAACCCAGGAGGGGGTTTACTGACATGGAAAAGAGTGCTCAGTAAGAGATTAGCGAATTAAACTGGTCCAGAAGATCCTGGCAATCAAACAAAAACTGAGGCTCCCTCTGGGAAGAAGGTGTTAAGACTGAGTAAAAGGTAACCAAGAGCGCTAACCCCTTCCCCAGTTGAGCTGGGGTCTGCACTAAATGGGGGACCCTTTGCTTCAGAAAAGGCCTAAATCAGCCCTCTGGGACATGTCACTGTAACTGTCTGCACACCACTGCCCTCCACTGGACACTGAGTCAAAGTTGCCCCAGACCTGCATCCATGTCAAGGTGCCTTCAGATTTCCTTCCCTCCATTCTGGACACCACTACTGGGCAAACCGGTTTCTGAATTGGCTTCTCTTACCAGGTTTGTTTCTCCCTGACTGCTTAGCACTGAATCCATGAAACCTGGGAAGGCACAAGAGGAACAGCGACTTCTTTGACTTCCTGGCACAGAATGGGTTCCATAAATACTAATGTGTGAAAATCAACATAATGACACACATTCCTGGCATACCAGGAGCACTGTGGACTATTATTATGATTATTAATATAAGAATCCATTTAAGAACACACACCTGTTCTTAGTCTGGAACGGCTATGGTGCTGCAGTTTTTAGAAGACAACTGAAGAAAACAGAGAGACAGTAGCTTCAAGGAGAAAAACTAGAAAACAATCAGCCATTTCTCTCTTAAAAACAACAACAGAAAAACAATAACTTCCTTCTCTGGAAAGAAAAGGGAAATAAACCCAAGGACTGCCAACTCACATGAGCCAGCCTGCTCTTGCCTTCCTATACAAGTTTCCTGTCTTCAACTATAGGTGTTTGTGCATTTTCCCTATTATCTCTGCCTCTGGCCTCATTAACTTATGAAAGACATTGCTCCGCACTATGCTGACCCATAAAAGGTCTGCAATACCTAGTTACTGAATTCCTGCCAGTCAAATATAGTATATGCGTGGCTATTAACTTACCAATGGCAATAGTGAGATAAATTTTAAAAAGGAAACATCACACTTATATTGCTCATAAATTGCTTTGATTTGTTGAGAAATTGTTTTCATCTCCCACAGTTTAACTCTAGGGTTAGCCCAGGGCCTGGCAGGATACATAAATCATTGGTTTCATGAATCCAAGTTCAGGGAAGACATGTGGACTACTAAGAAACCAAGAGCGGCACAGAAACCAGAAGATGGAAGTGAAACCCCAGGAAGAACTATAGTGGGTAAAATCCAAGTCTGGTACGTTGGGACCCACAGCTGAAGGACTAGGGGACAGAGGAGGCCAAGAAGGAGCCAGAGCAGGGAAAGTCAAAGAAGTAGAAGGAGAAGAATAGGGTCAAAAAGGCAAGGACTTGGGAAGGATGAAAGTGGTCAGAGGACTCAAACACAGCTGGATACTCTAGTCAAGAAAGGATTGAGAGCTGTCTGCTGGATTGGGCACAGTGAAGGTCAGTGGTGAGTTGGTGACCTTGTGAAAGCAGCTTCATTTGGAGGGTGAAGAGTGGAAGTCAGATCATTGTGGGCATGGGATTGAATGAGAGACGATATGTAAATAATCCCAGGAGGCAATGAACATTGAGGAAAGAGGAAGATTTTTGGTTTTGACCCTGTATCCGGGCTCTGCTCCATCAATCCAACCTCTATATTGCCACACGTTACACTTTCTAAAATTCAGATTTAATCATGCCGCTTTCTGTGGTGATGAACATCCGCTGGCTTGTCAACTTGCTGAACACTGAGCACAGTCCAGTGCCAATCTGTTCTTAGACTTGGTTCTTAATCACTTACAAAGGAGAATTGCACAGGTACATAATCTTCTCTCTGCAATTCTCGCGACTGCATGTGTTTCAGAATTCGCAACTTGGATTCCACAAAGATAACATGGTGCATGTGTCCTATACTACATAACACCACCTGCACAGTCCAGGTTTCGCTCTCATCAAATTTACCGCTGGACAATAAAGACTGTAGACAATCTTACAAGAAGTCAGTCGTTTTCCACCAAAGGAGTTATCAAGATACTCTTGTTTTTTAGAGCTTTCATATGTTCAGAATTGTGAGAAGGGCTCATGGACCACCCTCACAGGGTTATTTTAAGGCTCAAATGGGAAATATGTGTGAAAATAAAGCCAAAAGGACAATCACAAAGGATGCAGAGGTCCTGCTCTTTTAGACTGGGAATGAAAGGAATTTTTCTTTCTGACATTGTGCATGTGTGAGCAATTTATAAAGGGCATTCTCTGACAGCCTTTCAGAAGCCATTTCTCCGCAGCTGGAAAGAATAACCTATTTAAAGAATGTTTCCAAGTATAGCTGGGGCATGTGAATAGGCAAGAGAAGTTCACTTAACTTCCTTCTCATCTTGATTTTTCTTTCCTAGATGCTGGGCTGGAACTCAGTGAAAGAGACCCTCACAATGGAAATCGCCTCTTTGCTGTCCTGCTCCCTGTTAAACTGTGAGCTCAGTGAGGCAGGAAAGAGGTCTGTCATGTTCCTTACTGGGCGTCCAATGCCTAGCACAGCTACCGGTGCTTGCCCAGGGTGGGTAGCTGATATGTACTTTGCTGAATTGAGTCATCTTTTATAGCCTCTATTGTGACAGAAGGCAAAGTTGGTCTTGTCTTAACTTTCATCATTTCCACTTTTGAACAAAGACTTCCTTCCAGAGGGGTCATTCTGTCTGACTCTGTCCCCTTGGCCTCTCTCTTCTGTTCTTTATGGTTCCCCGAGCCCATTCTCAAAACTGGAGATTTAGAGCCCTGGCTCACATCCTTCGTCTTCATCCTATTCCCTTTCTTACTTACAAGTGATTTTAATACTTGTTCGGACAACTCATCCTCACCAGAAACCATTGCTCCTCTAAAATTTTAAACTCCAATATCTACTCTGACCATAACATCAATTCCTCTTGCCTATTATATTACCTCTCTATTTTCTTGAGACCTGGTCTTCTAACCTCTCTCTGTTGACCCAATTAATTTCTTATCTATCTATTCTGCAGCACATGATTTATCGCTTCAACCATACTCTTGCCAATGTATTCAACATTTTTGTCCCCTGTCCTTCTGTGTCATGTACCCTATAAACCCCTACTCTCTGCCTTTTCATTTCCAAGACCCAGACTTAGATGTTGTTGGAGACAGATCCCAAAATGTGCAGATTGGGGCTATTCCCAAGGATAATTTCCAAATTCATCTGGGCCTTCATACTGTTTTGAGATTCTGGCTGGCTTCCTTACTCATTTCTTACAACGATTTGTCCAGATCTTCTCAGGACTCCAAATTCATCCTTGATCTTCTATCTTAGAAGATGAACTTGCATCTTAGGTAGCAAAGAAAGTTTACCTTCTTTCCCTTATACATAATCACCTATATCCTCACCTATCTTTTCTTCCTTACCATCCTCAAAGGCAATGGTGATCCTTTTCCCATTTTCACACATTTGTGCCTTTGGTCCTTCCCTTCAGGTTTCCTTTGAGATCTCTCTCCTCCTCTCTCTCCTCTCTCTCTCCTCTTTTCTTCTCTCTTGCCTCCTCCTCCTCCCTCTCCCCTTCCTCTCTCTCTGTGTCCGTCTGTCTCTCTCTCTCTCTCTCTCTCTCTCTCTCTCTCTCTCTCTCTCTCTCTCTCTCTCTCTCTCTCTCTCTCTCTCTCTCTCTCTCTCTCTCTCTCTTTCTTCCTCGTAATCTCTGTGATTACTTCCCTGAAAGTTATAAGCAGGCACAAAAATCTTTCCATCTTAAAAAAATAATACTCTTTCTTTACATGTGGCTTTGAGCTTTGTTATCTCCTCCTCTGTTTGTGGTTGAGCTCTTATAAATGTAAGAATAAAGCAGCTGCCTTCACTTTTCTACTTCTTTCATCTCTTTTAGTCAGTTCCACTTGAACCCCTGCCTGAGTGAGGTTCCTCTGGTCAAGATCACCAAAGACCTCCCAATGACTACAATCAATCAACTCAAAATTTCAGTTCTTTGTACTTGCACCCTATCTCCATTTGATACCACTGACAGTGATTACTTCCTTCTCAAGAAGCTTTCCTACCCTCACATCCCAGACATTCCTGGTCTCCTTTTCTCTCTCTGGTAATTTCTCTTCTATCTCTTTGTACACTCTACTCCCTCCTTTTTTTTTTTTTTTTAATTAAATGAAAGGTACAGTTAGGAATGAAGGTGAGCAGGCAAACAGACAGGAAGAGAGAAGAGGGAGAATCACCTGATTTATTGTTATTTAGTTGTACATCTTGGCTTTTCTCCTCAGCCCAGATGCAAACCCAGGTCTTTTGGATGTATGTGAACTTCACTTAGGCTGGAGGCAGTTGACCAAACCACTACTTCACCAGGGTGCACTTTTACCCCCTCTCCTTAAGTCTTTGTAAATACGGTTGTTTCTAAAGTTTTATCTTTAGTCTTCTCCCTGGGAAGGCTCCACAAGATCTACCTGCTGATGACTCCTCTTTCATACCACACCTGAACTTTTGGATGGAGATACACAGCAAAGCTACCAGACATCTCCACCTGGATGTCCTCAAAATACTTTAGCTCATCAAATCCAGAATTGAACTCATCGTCTTCCTCAATTTTTCCCCTTTTTTCCTATGACAGTCAATGGCACCACCACCTCCACCGACTTGGGAGTCATCCTACTCTTTCCTCTCCTGTACACCCACATCATTCACCAAATAGATCTCAAATTTATAGCCTCCTCTCCATTCCTAAGCCAGTGCCTTAATTCAGATCCATGTCTACATCATTGCATAAGCATCTTAAGAGGTCTCCCTACCTTAGGCTGCACAACTTCAGTTCAGTCTTCTTCTGCAGCTAGAGTCCTATATAAGGCAAATCTGCTTAAAGTCCTTGCATGGATTAAAAAAAAAAAACCTAATCTATGCAGCAGAAAGATCAGTGATGGAGTAGGGGTAGAAGCCAGGGAACTGAATATAAAAAAAGCAGAGGGAACTTCTTAGAGTGAAGGATTGTTCTATATCTCGATTGTAATATTGGGTATATGGGAACACACCCTACAGTGAGATAATTTTCTATTTATAGATTTATATATCCATTTTTCAGAATTCATCAACTTGTATGTTTAAAAACGGTTGCGTTTTTTTGTACATAAGAGACCTTAATAAACTTTATTAAAGATACCCTTTTAAATCACTCAATTACCTGAAGAATGAAATTTAAATTTCTTATCCTGTCATAAATGCGATGACTTCTTCCCTTGTGACTTCTTCCCTCGTCCCCTAAATACTCCTCACATTCCATACACGGCAGATCTGTCCTGGCCCTCCGGGCCTACATGCTGAACAGCACCATGTTCATCGAGGTTCAGGGTGCGCAGGCACCACTATCAGCATCTCCCCTGACCAGTAAGTGCTCATTCTTCACTGTGTTCTACTGACACGACTGTAACGTTTATTATATAAAGTTTTCAGTTGCACTGTTGTGTTTATGTCTCGTCGCTCCTAAGCTGTGGGTGTGACGACTGGATTTCTGTCTCCATTCTTTATCTCCAGCGTCTATTACAGCTGTTTAATCTTTGTTGAAAGAATCTGGGCTTCACTATAGCAGTCCATTTCAGAGGTCGGCGGGACAGATCCTCCGGGTCCTCCAGTCCCATAGGAGACGCTGTCGCAGCCGCCATTCCGCACCCTACTGCTGCCTTCTCTTCGTCAGCTCCCACGCTCGGGGCTCCGCCCAATCCCTGACAACATCCTTCCTTCTCATTGGACGAGAGTGATCCGGGCGGCCCAATGAAACGAGGCCTTGGTGCGAGATGGTGCCGCCATCTTTGGGAACTTCGATGAATATCTGTAGGTGGCCGCGGGAGGTAGGGGGATAGGCGAATTGGGTCGCCTTGCGCTTCGTCGCGCCGCCTTGGGTCCCTGGGCTTGCCTCCTTCTCCATTCCCTGCGGGCTGACGATGCCGCAGTACCAGACCTGGGAGGAGTTCAGTCGCGCGGCCGAGAAACTCTATCTCGCCGATCCCATGAAGGTAAATCCCTGGGTCAGGATGGTTTCCCTGCCCTCCGCTCGATCTCGGAGCTTTTCCAGCACCCCCAAGGAGATGCTGAGAGTGAGCCGAGACGCACCCCGCTGACTCTGTCCCTGTTGTCTCGCCTGGTTCACGGCCCGGTGAGGCCTGACACTGGCGGAAGTCAGGGTTTAAGCGCGCTGTGGTACGCCTGCCCCGCCCCCAAACGCTGAACTTCGTTCCCGGCTTTGGTTTACGTGTCTCTAAAGCCAGGGCTCCTCCCCCTCTGCAGTCGACCTCCTGGCCTTTAGTGCCCTGGGTGCCGTTTTCTCTCATCGCTAGGGTGTAATGGTGCTTCGTGTAAGATAAAACGGTGATGTTTTTCTGCCACCACTGAGGCATTCTTGAAAGACCCCAATTTGGAGGCATCTATACCCCTTAGAATAATGGTTCTTAATCTTTTGGAGGTCAACGCCCTTTTGAGTTTATGAGAAGTCTTGCATCCTTTCCTCAGAAAAACACTCCTCAGAAGTACAACACAGGTGTTGGCACACAAATAAGGGGGCTCGTGGGTCCCTGAAACCCACTGGGCCCCCCAAACGATATTAAGTGGACGCCAGAGGTTAACTCATTATTAAACAAGCAAGCCTTAAGGTTTGATTTTTTTCTTCTCTAGTTTTTGTTTATTTTATTCTGTTTATTTTGTTCATATCTGTAAGTAACTTGAACTAGCTCCTTGTTAATTAAAATGTCTGCTAACTTTTTAGACCTAGATAATAAGGCGAAGCTGTAAAACATTCTTAGTTCCATTCTTTAAAATAAAATGTAGATAACTTGAAATTGGTGCTTTGATTTCTGGCTCTTTCATTTGATTGACTTCCCATAGGACCACAGGTTTCTTCATTCAAGCAGTGTATCATGAAAACAATATAGGCGTTTTTGTGCAGAAGTACTCACAGTGTAAACTTAAAAATATTGACAAGTAATGTAAAAATTCATATCAAGCGTAATCATATTTTAAGAATGTGGTGGTAGTGTATTTCTATCAGCCATAATACGAGGACTAAAGAAAAAATGTTGGTCAGAACTCTGGAACCTTTTTTAAAGAATTCTGTCTTCTCTCCCTACCACATTGAACCTGTTGGTTATAACCATCACCTTTTATCATTCAATTGCATCACTCAAATTGATGATGGTTTACTGTTGAGCCTTTTAATAACCTCTTTGTTGATCTGTCTTTTAAATCCTTCCTTTACTCTCATGTCACAACTGTTTAAAACACAAAAATTGAGTTATCTCACTTTCCTGCTTAAAAACTGATTCTTCGTTGATTGCTGGATAAAGTCCAGACTCGCCACCCACAGTCTGACTCTCTCCTTAGTCTTTCTGCCATGTCTCCCACCATGTCCACCATGCTAACTGCTTCAAACTACAGATTTCATCACACTGCTGCTTCAGCCTTTCTCCTATCTTCTTCCCTCAGAGAAAAAATGTATTTCCAGAGCCACCACTATGAAGCTTTCTTACAAGTACCCTTCCTTCAGTCTAAGTTACTTGTATTTTTTGTAACATTTTGCCTGTGCTTTTATAGGACTTAGTTTATACTGTAATGTGTTTTGGTTATTTTGGTTGGTTTAGTTAAAATTCCTAAGAGAGCAAGATTTGATTTCTTTCTCTCTCTTTGTGGTATCTGACATAGTAATTAGGTACCCAGTAAGTTGAAAAATGAACACACGGATAGTGCCGTAACCTTTCAACTCTCTTTTCTCCTAATGGAACCAGTGAGTATGCATTTAACTGGGAATTAAAACTTTACATAGTTGTCACACTTAGTACATTTTTAAGTTTACATTTCTTTTTGTTTCTGGAGAACTGTATTTTTTTTTTAAAATATATGACTGATTTCAATAGATTAATAAATAGAATCCAGTATAAAATAATTAAGCTAGTTGTTAGTTTATAGCTTCTAAAGTGCTTGGTGAATTCCCTTTGTATTTCAACAGGACAAATGTCATAGGGTGGTATGACCTTTTTTGCAGTCCCAAGAGAGCAGAGAACTATGTAGGTTATAACTCTTAATAGTTTTTTATTTGGTTTCCAGGATTGTCTTGAGGCTGGTGATACTGAATTGTTACCATTTAAAAATTATGTTCCTGTTTTGGCTTGTTGATACTTAACACTTTTTGAAACAGCTAGCTAAACGAGTTACTTATTTTAGTTAGTGAAAGACTGCTGCAATGCACTATTTTGAGTCCATCATTAAAATCTTCACAGACATTTTCTGAATATGATGTTTTTGTTATCTTGAACTGACTGCCAATAAAATAACCAACTTAAAAAAAAATTCTTTCAGGAATGCCTTCTGGCTCAGAAAGTAAGTCTGCACTTCCGTGTGGTCGTGTGGGTAGGGACCTAGGTTTGAGAGCTGGGTCTCGGGGAACAGCCATCATGAGCAACTAAATAAGTAAAGACTTCCTCCTCTCTCTTCCTGCCTACTTGCCTGCCTGTTTCCTTCCTCTTTAAAAAAAAAAAAAAATTAAAGTAAATTGTACCAATAGGAGTGAGCTACTTTATTTCAGTAATGTAAGTTTACAGTAATTATCTGTAGATTTTTTGCTATTGATTCCAAAAGAATTCATTTTAGCCCATCTGAAGACTGTGAAAAATGTCTTCTGACTTCACTGTTTCTAAATATATATTTTTATTTCAGGCACGTGTGGTTCTCAAATATAGGCATTCTGATGGCAGTTTGTGTATTAAAGTAACAGATGATTTAGTTGTAAGTATACATTTTTATTTGTTGCATACTTTGAGATTTGTTTGAGTTAATCATTTGTTTCAAATTATTTACTTAGAATTCATGCAGATCCCCTAGTAAAATGCTTATTTATTCATTCTAAAATTAAGAACCTTATTCTAAAAGCCGCTTTTATGTGCTCTCAGGGATATGATTTAACTAGTTTCATTAATGCAGTATGTTAACTGTAATTTAATAATTGTTCTCTTCAGACCTTAAGCCAGGAGAAATGTAAAGACCAAAACTTAATGTTAACCAGTAGTGAAGTTTCCTGAGAAGCATAAGACAACTAGATGAGAGTGAACACAAGGTTAGGCTTTATAGTTCTCTGTCTCTCTCCTCTGCTGACTCTTGTTTCTCTCTCACATCCCAAACCACTTGGTTTCTACCTGAAAGTATTCTGTTGATTGCTCTGTGTCAGTCTCTTCAGTTTTTCAAACCCAGTTGCTTCATATCTCAAATCTATTTTATATCCTAGTTGACCTCTTTGCTGCTTTCGATACAGAAAATGCTTGTAGAAGCTATTATTTTGGCATCTGTGGCTCCATTTTATCTGGTTTGTTTTTTTTTACTGTGCTTCTTTTTCATTCTTTGCTAATTATTTCATTGACTGCCCCATAGATACTGGTTTTCCAGGATTCTGTCCTTGATCATCTTTTCATACATCTTCTGGAGCAATCTATTCACTCTTTTAAGTTCCGTAATGACTATATCTATACTTATTTAGATT
The DNA here is from genome assembly GCA_004363575.1 of Solenodon paradoxus. Lineage (NCBI taxonomy): Eukaryota > Metazoa > Chordata > Mammalia > Eulipotyphla > Solenodontidae > Solenodon > Solenodon paradoxus. The sequence continues at coordinate 589,054 of RJWH01000583.1, forward strand.
TATACGTTTAGTTCATACTTTTTCTTCAGACTTCCTGACTGGCTCTCAACTGACCACACTTAGCTCACAGACTCCACAAAATTGACCTGGTCACTTCTATTTCCTGACTTTTGCTGTCTGTCATCCACCTGCTCAGAAGCCTGAGGATTGTTTGATCCCTTCCTTTCCCTCATGTTCATGTCTGCCATTCCTTCATTTGAAAAACTTGTATTTTGATTTTCTGATATGCTGCGTACACTTTGCTAGTTGTCTAGGAATTATTGATTCAAGCTCCATCATCTCATTTCCTATCATGAACTGTTCATTTTCTCAAATATTCTCTTAAGTTCAGGATCTCATCATCACTTGCCTATACTCTTAACTGTATCCCTGCTTCTAATTCATCTTTTATTGTCCTCTGCTACTGGTGGTGCAGTTTCTAAAAATGCAAATCTGCTTGTTAATACTCTACTTAACAACCTTTAGTTGCTCCTCAGCACTCATAATATAAACTCCATCCTGGCATCTCCACTAATCTGTCTTTTCTGTGTGACTTAGAAACTCCTCTAGTATGCCATGCTGTCTTAGGCCTCTGTGCATTTGAACATTCTGCTTCTCTTTGCAACATTAAATGCCACCCTATCTTCAATGTGGCAAGACTACTGCTTACCTTTCAAAACCCTATCAGACAGATTGCTTCATCTCTTTTCTGATACTTTTTATGCTATATCACTATTTTGATCACATTTGTCTTTGTAATAGATTATGAATAATCTTATCTTTATTTCCAGGGACTGGCACGGTATCTTAACCACTCAGAAGGCACTTAGTCAACAACTTCCATAGATTTTTTTTTTTAAACTATTTCATAGTAAGTTTAAAAATCACTTCTTCAGTCATACATGGTATATAGTATTTGCATTCAGGGTTCCATTTTGAGGTCACATGAAGTCAGATCTTTTAATGATCACCATGACTTTCAAGAACTGATTATATTAGGTGAAGTACCTGAAAATGTGAAAAAAGAGCAGTAAATTGAGGTACAGTACTCTAGACCTAGATTCAAGAGATTTGAACCTTAATTTAACCATTTGTCAGCTTTCAGCCTTAATAAAGTTCATACCAAGAGTTTGGCATTCTGTGCCTTTGTTTCCTCATCTGTATCATGCCATACTGATAATCTGCTTACCTAATTGGCTGGTTGTGGAAAGTAAGCAAACTATGTGAGAGCACCTAGGTTTAGTGCATGCCAGTTAGTAGATTAAATAAGAATATAGTTGAATCGTAAGCATTCACATTGAGAAAAATTTAATTGTAGTTGTCACAGAGTAGACAGGTATATCTGCTAAAGAGAAACTCTTATGTCTTCTTTTAAAAATAGGGAAAAAGATACAGAATTAATTTTAATACAGGCTTTATCTCCAGATTATGACTTTCTGTCCTGGAAATGTAAACATAGTTAATAATCCATGGTAGGCACTATTGGAAAGAACTTGTATTCAACATTGATGATTCCTGTAACAAGATCCGAATCTGAAACATATGTTCTTATTGCCTTCCTTAAAACTACTGAGAATTAATTTATATCTAGAAGGGACCAAATATGCAATCAAACCATCTTCCTAAGTAATAAATATATGAATCAACTACAGCAATAAAAGTCTACTTTCTAATGTCTCTTTTAAAGGAAAGTTTTTGTACTTTTCTCACTAATTTGATTTACTTTATGAAATAACATTGGTCTGTAACATCGGTTTCCAACTCTTAATTTAATAGCTAAGTAATCCCTTCAGAAAACTGTCTTGAGCTGCATTTATTATCATCACTGAGCAGTTTTGATTTTTTATATTCTCACTTATGCATAATTTTTTATAATCACATGACTATTCTGTAATCCAAGGACTTGACATCTTTTTCTGACCTCTCAGAATTTAGACTATAGTAAGGAAGTATATACACTCTGCTAGCACATATGTTAAAACTGAAATGATGGAAAGTCATATGGACTCTTTATGAGATTGCTACACAAATTTGTACAGCATTAGATAAAAAAAATTTGAGTAATTTAAAGGCCTAATGAAATCAGATCAGCTGAACATGATTAGATTGAACTTAAATAACTTGAGTTGATGGATATTATTGCCATATCATTAGTTCCTATAAATGAAAGATTTAATTTCTAATAAGGAAGAAAAATTATAAATGCCTCCAGAAAAATCAAGATTATGGAGATTTATATGGCTTAATTTAGGTGGTGACGAGCTGCAAGGGGATTCTAGATTTATTTATTTTTAATCATTACCACTGCCCCTTCTCCCAGTTTCATAAATAGTGAAAGGGATCCTAAGATTTCTGTGCTTTTTCCAGTATAACTTAATTGTTTATTACCAGATCGCAGGGAGAAAATACCTCATTCCAAGCCTTGAGTTCTTAACCATACCACCGTAAGATGTAACACTGTCTCAAAAGCTTAACCTTTTTTGAGAAGCTGCTGACGAAGTTCATTTGGTTTTTTATCCACAGCAGTAGCATTTAAAATAATATAGTATATTATAGTATAGGAACATAATCGCTGCAAACTTAGAAACCTCAATATAATTTCCCTAGTATGAGCTCCACAGAAAATAGACCAAAATAGTGGTAGGAAAAGCTCAAATTTTCACCCAATCATATGTCTACATTGTTGATAATCTAGTTTTACATAGTTAATGTGTACTTTCAAAATTTCTGACAGTGTTTGGTGTATAGAACAGACCAAGCTCAAGATGTAAAGAAGATTGAGAAATTCCACAGTCAACTAATGCGACTTATGGTAGCCAAGGAATCCCGCAGTGTTGCCATGGAAACGGACTGAATGGTTTGACACGGAGACTGTTGTGTTCTTAGGAAGTAAATATCTTTTGAATATGAGAAAATGTTGGGATAGGAAATACTTTATGTAACTAAGTGAGCTATTCAAAAATGGAGGGATCGGTTTTTTTGTACTTTGTTGTTTTAATGTTTACTTTAGAGAGCTGGGAATGTTAAATGCTTTCAGTTTGAAAGCCTTTATTTATTTTTGGAAATTGAACAAGAAAAGCATCTATCTTAGAAATCTTTTGCAGGTTATTTGATGTTGGGCAAAGTATATAATTATTTCTCTGATAAATTTGTATCAGTTATTTGAAATGAGATATCAAAAAAAGCATATTCTTCCTTAAATTTAGTCAGTCTGTCGTTAGAAGAAAACAAAATGTATCCATTTTCTGGATTAATAATTTCTTTGGAGCATAAAGCTTGTGCTGCTGCTCACCTACAAATATTAAGTTTGTTAACTGGAACTAACCTATATAGCAGTGTATCTGATTATGGGTAGTAGTATAGTTTCAATTCTATCTAAAAGTACTGAAAACAAAAACACTTTACCTTAAACTTTCCCAATTTAAACTGTATTTTTGAATATAAGAGATTCATATTACCATTAGCTTGCTGAGTAAAGATGTTGAATCTAGTTTCCAGTGTTGCAGGACAGCTGTAGTCACTGTGTCCATGAACAGAATGATCACCAACAGGCAGAAATCACCAGATTACAGAAATATTTGCCACATGTTTTCATGTATAGTTTCTCAGAAGGGCTGGGATTATTTGAACTGTTAAATCTTTGCATACCTCTCTGATAGCCTTGCGCATTTCTCTCTACACATAACCCAGGTGTTAAGCATGACTGTCAAAACTGTTGTTTTCCATTAAACCAGAAATATGATATTATTTGATTTTTATCTCTTATTTGTAACCTGAATTTTACCACCTAAATATATTCACATGTTCATTTATTTCTACATTAAAATTTTTTTTTTGATTAAGAATTTGTGTTGAGCAACAAATTTTAACATGGAAAATCCATTCGCCATATGAATTTGACGTGTTTCAGAGAGATCAGTAAATAAAATATTACATAAATGTTTCTCAAGTTTTAACTTGTCAAGAATTAGTGATTCCTTGACTGGGATACACTGTATTCCTTTAGTCTAAAGTGAGTCCAAGATACTGTAAGTTTTTGTTTATTTTGTTTCTTGGTGCTTTTTAATTACATGACTTTTCCTGAGCTCTACATTGATGCCAAGGGTTTTTTGTTTTTAATTGAGAAATGTAACATCAAATAGTGTTGGTTTTGGGGGATGGGATATTTTCCCCTACAAAATTAATGGGATCACGGTCGTGTTCAGGGGCGTTTTTCTGTCTCATCATTTATATCTTTTATTTTCTTTATATTTTATTTCCATATGTTCAGTTTCCCCACTCTTGAGATAATCTGTCAACACACCCTGCCTTACACGAAGTCACCAGTATTCTTCACCATTGTCCAGTGAGCTCCGCCACAACTCTTCCTGCTGCCCACTCCTGTCCCATTCCCTATTGGTAACCTCAGTGCTGTTGCAATTGTCCAAGTGTTGGTTTTGTTTTGTTTTGTCCATTCACATTCCACTCATGACTGAGATCATCTGGTGTCTTTCTTCTTTTGACTTCTTTCACTTAGCATAATCCCCTCTAGATTCATCATTTACGTCTTCCACTTTTTAACACTACTTTATAAAGATAACCCAGAAGAGAAGGACTGGTATCTGGGTTCTCTGAGTCCTTGTAGCTTATAGCAGAGTGGTTAAGAGTGAAGGTTCCAAGGCAGACTTCCTGGGTAGCCATCTTGGCTCCACTACTTCCTAATTCTGTGCACAAGTTACTCTATGCCTTGCCTTCATTTTCTTTCTCTGGAAATTGGGCCAATAATAGTACCTATAGGAATCACTAAATAGTCATAACGTATTTTTAACTCTTACCACAGTGCACGAAACAGAGTAAAGCTCAATAAATAATAGCTGTGTTACTACTATTACTGTTAGGGTTGTGACTTTCAAAGGAAAGGGTACAAGTAATCTTATTTTCTCATAATTGTAGTTGAATGATTGTTTATAGGTAATGTCTTTTTCTGCTAAGCTATCTATTAGTAAATGCTGTATTTGGCAGTCGTGGAAGCAAAATAAGATTGCCCCATGGAGAGTATGCTTATGTTGGGGGAAAACTAAATGAAATTCCTAAGTCTATAACTTGTATTTGTGTTTTCACAGAACAATATTAGTAGAACTAGTTAGTGGTAAAAGTATTGATTCTTTAAGACCATATAAATAATAAACCAAGTCATAATACGTGTTGAAAGAGACAGTCTATTCTGTTTTTCCTTTTATCATCAAGTGCTTTTTTTTTTTAAGGAAAGGTGCAGGCAGGTATGGAGGCAAGTAGGTAGACAGGCAAAAAGAGAGGAGGAAAAAGCGCTATTATTTTGTATTTTATTTAGTTGTTCATCTTGGTTATTCCCTCTTCCCCCAGGAAGCAAACCCTAGACCTTGGGATGTGTGTGGACTGCAACCTGCTGAAGGCGGTGGACCTAACCACTACACCAAGGTGCACTAGGAAGTGTTTCTGAGTGCTCTCATATTTTCATGGGTTGGTGTTTAGCAAAACTTATGATTTATTTGATCAAACACTACTGATGCTATGGTAATCCAAAAAAATAACCATAGTAATTGAGATTCTTGGTACAGTTAACAGTTCAAATAATTATATTCTTTTCTTATAAAGACCCACTGAACTTGGAACACATAATCCATTAAACGTTAATATGATGCTGCATTTGTTCTCTATTGTAAACGGTTGGGTTTCCCCTGTCAGGGCACCTAGCCTGCTAACTTTTTGACTTAAAAATGAGAAATTTCTTAGTCACAGCTTTAAGTCATTGATTATAGGCAGCGTTGGCAGAATTTTATGGTTTATACCTTCTGATACCTATAGGACAATCTAACATTAACCCCAAAGCCACCAGGGAATGCCAGGATAATCTAACATTAAAACCATATGATGGTACTAGTCTTGAAAGTATTCTGAAACTAAATAAAAATGAGTGGAATCAGTTGCCCAAGAACAGTAAGTTTTATCCTTTCTGCCTACTAAAAATAAAATGGAAAACCAAGTCCTTGTTGTGATCATTTACTGCAACCCCCAATGCTTCTCTTTCAGTAAATAATGCTTTGTTGCAGTAATGGCAGTATTGTATTTAGCATACTCTTAAAAAACAGTAAATGTTCTTCTAGCCTGACATTTAAAATTTATAACATGACAAGAAATTCAAAATATTTCATTACACTTTCTTATATTAAAAGTATTCTTTGGACATCCAAGTAAGATGAAATAAGCACACTCCACCCTGACTTTCCAGTGATTATAGCTTTGAATGCATGGACAGATGTTTGCGGACTCTGAAAAAGAAGTTGCAAGTGAATTGGGGAGCACCACTTAATCATGATGAGTGTCTCCTATACCCTGCTATCCCCAACCTTAACTCCACTCATTAGAAACTAGGAAGTGAAGACTGAGCTAGACGGACCAGAAGTCCTCTTGGTCTGACCTAAGGAGTGGAAAGGTAACTTAGAGTGTGTAAATAATTCTATTTTGGTTTTTTTCCTTTTCTGTGTTCTCTTACACCCTAGCCCCCAGGCAGTGCCATGATGTGTGATGTGTCAACTGCTGGCAATAGGAGCCTATAGGAACCAAAACTCTGAGAAGATGACCTTTCCTTTTTAATACAGCTATGTTTCCAACCCCAATCAATTTTTCTTTACCTTCCCATCTGCTTGGCCCCGGACACAGATAACAGTGGCATAAGTATACAGACTAACCACATCCTCAGTCTTCGTGTCAGGCAATCAGTAGAAGGTGCCAGAAATTACTAGGGAGATACAGAGAAGAAAGAACTCAGACAAGTGACCCTTAAATTGTTAGCAACTCCTGAGTCCACCTCTTGAGCTCTTATGTACATGGATCCGATCCTATTCTGAAAACAAAGAATTAAAGACTGAACTAATAAACTACCACCCAAACCCCAGACTGGCAACATGGGATGGGTCCAAAGCCTCTGCTAAGATTTTGAAAGCTGAACTGAATCGTAGCCTGCAGGCTATGATTCCAAGGCAGTTCAGCTTTCAAAACTTTCCTTCAACCTAAACAACAAAGCTTTATTTAGGACTGCCTGCTGAAACAAACAAAAAGTGTTCTTGGATCTACACAAGATCCAGACTATAATAACAATATTTAAAATGGCAAAGAGAGAATCTAAAATTACCCAGGATTCCAAGAAGTGGTAGAAATCTTAACTCTTAAAGGAAAAGATGATAAGGAGACATCAAGAAAAGAAATATCACAAATGTTGGAATTAATCTGTCAAAGACTTTAAAGCAGCTATTAACAGCAGTGTTTCAGCAAGTAATCATGAATACTCATAAAATCAATGAAAAAGTAAAATCTCATCAAGGAAATAGAAGATATAAAAAAATACCAAATGAAAATTATAGAACAAAAAATATAGTAACCAAAATTTAAACTCACTGAATAGTTTTTAAGGGAGGAGTGAATTGGTAGATAAACCAAGAGAATTGATCTAATCCAAGGAACAGAAAGAAAGATTGGGAAAACCACAGCAAATGCTTAAGCAGAGCTTCAGCTACTACAAGGACAGTAATTAAAAGGTCTTCACATTTGTTCCATCAATCTCAGAAGAAGAGAAATGTAGAGATGAAGAAAAAAAAAATTAAAAAGGTAATATTGCCTGGAAATTTATCAAGCTTGGTGAAAAAGTGAAACAGATACAAGAAGCTCAAGAGAAATTCATACCCACACAAACATAATGAAACTGGACGACTGTCTTGAGTACAGCCAGTGGAAAAACAACACATTACCTATAAGGAAACAATTTGAGTGAATTTCTTAACCAGAAATGGAAATCAGAAGGAAGTGGCACATTTCTCAAATGCAGAAAGGAAAACTGTCAAACCAGATTCTGTATGCAGCAAAATGTCCTCTTATGGAGGTGAAATAAAGCTGATTTTGAGTGAAGAAAAATGATAATTCATTCCCAGCAGACTTGGTCTAAAAAGATTTACTAATGGAAATTTTTCAGATAGAAGGGGAATGACATCATAGGAAAATTAAGACAGTCAAGAATGAGACCAACAGAAGTAATCATTTAATTGGATTAAAAGAATAAACTTCTGAATTCTTAAAATGTTTGATGATAGAAATAAAATACTGATAGTGTTTTCATTGTACATAGATGTAATAAGACATCAACGATGCAGAGCCAGGGGGATTAAGGGACCTATATGAATGAAAATTTTTTATCTTCCACTTGAAATAATCATTCTAAGAAGACTGAAAAGTATATGTTTTCATCCCTCAAGCTACCACTAAAAGCTATGCAAAAAAATACAAGTAGAAAATTGAAATATGGAGAAGCATTTAAATCCAGTATTGGCAAGAAAAAGGAAACAGGAACAGAAAGCAGAGGAAACACAAAAATAATAAAATAGGAGACCTAAATGTAAACATTCATACATTAAATTGTCTAAGCATACAGAGATCTCCAGGGTCAAAACCAAAAGTACTAGAATCAGCTATGCTGCCTACAACAAACCCTTTTCAAATTTAATGAATGATACAGATAGATTAAAAGTAAAAACATAGTTTGTGCCCTGGTGGAGTAGTGGTTGAGTCTGCTGCTTTTGGTCAAATGCAGTCCACATACATCCCAAGGAGCTGGGTTCACATCCCAGGCCCAGGATGGGAGTGGGACAATGAAAAACAACTACTAAATAAAACCTGCTTGCTTGCTTGTCTTTCCTCCTTGCACCTTTTCTTCAAATAAGTAAATAAAAGGATGGGTACACCCTGATGACTGTGGGGAACAGCTAAAATGAACAACTAAATAAAACACAACTCCTAAAAAAAAAAAAGTAAGGATGGAAATGCATGTATGTATATGTATGTATGCGTGTATGTGTGAATGCATGAAGCAAAAACTGGCAACTGGAAGAAAGAAACCTCTAATTATATTTGAAACCTATCATGTTTTGACTCTAAATATCCAGAGTTAGCATAGAATTCACTGGTTAAGAGCAGCATCCTCCATGAGAGTCCCGCATTTCAAACACAGGCCTCAAGTTCTGGGGTTCCCAGGCCCCTCATACTTCTAACTGGCTACAAATCAGGGAATTTCCAACTACCCTCTTCAGGTTTGATAAGTCACTAGAATGACTCACAGAACTCAGGAATGCACCATATTTAAATTTTTAAATAAAATACATAAATCATAAACATTCAAATGAGAGGAATTAGGTCTTGAAGGGTACAAATGTGAAACTTCCATGTTCTTAAGACAAATTGCCTTCTAGCATATTCACAAATTATTACTAACCAAGGAAGCTCACCATGATTTGACTGTACAGAGTACTTAACTGGAGTTTTATTATGTAATTGAGTCATTGGCTGTGTACTGGAATTCAGTATCTAACCTCATTTCCCTTCCCTAGAAGATAGGCTGGTAATGGACTGAGAGCCCCAAACCTCTTAATTACATTGTCTTTCTGGCATGGCCAGCCTTCATCCTCGGACATCTCAGTGTAAACTCAGGTCTCAAGGACCCACCATAAATAACAATTTTGTCACTCAGGATATTCCAGAGATTTGGAACCAGATTTAGATAGGAACTAAGGTCAAGACCAAATTATTAGATAGCAATTCTCTCAGAACAGACTCAGCAAATAGAAAATCAGAAAGGATAGAGAACTGAGCAAGACCATCAGCTAGATCTAAGTGACATTTATAGAACATTCAACAGCAGAGCACATTTTTAGTGCACATGGGACACTAATATCACACCAGAAACTAGCCAGTGCAATAAGGCAAGAAAAAGAAAAAGCATTCGAATCAGAAAGGAAGAGGTAACTAAAGACAAATTTATTGCCTTCTAGGGAATCCTGTGAAATTGACAAAGCTACTGAAACTGCTGTGTTTATCAGAGTTGCACTTTATGTCAATATATATACATATCTATCTCCATGTGTATATATAATTTATATAAGCAACAAATAGAAATTAAGACTACATTTTAATATCAAAAGGTATGCACTGAAAACTACAAAACGTTGCTTAAATTAAGACATGATACATTCTCTTCAAACTTTTTACATTTTGTTTACATTGCTATATGATAGGATATTGAATTCACATGTTAGTCAATGTGCATTTCACAACACACCCATCACCAGAGTTCTAATACCCTCTGCTATCACCATATTAACTCCTTCCCTTTTTTCCACCCCGTCTCCCATCCCCCTGGTAGCCACAGTCCTACATCCTGTGAATTGTGTTGTAATTTTTGTGTTCATTTGTTTCTTTATATTCCTTATATGTATAGAACCATACTGTACTTCTCTCTTTCTTTCTGGCTTATTTCACTTAATCACCTCCAGTTACATCCACGTTGTTGCAAAAAGGTACAGTTTCATCTTTTTTAAAGTGCCATTATTTAGAAAAAGTGTTTTTTTTGTTTTTTAATTATCGAGGTATCGGTGCGCCCTGGTGGAATAATGGTTGGGTTAGTCACCTCTGGCCTACACAGTCCATGTATATCCTAAAGACCTGGGTTCGAGTCCTGGGACCCGGGTGGGGGGCAGGGGGAACAACCAAGATGAACAACTAAATAAAAATAAATGGAAAATTCTTCCTCTCTTCCTGACAGCCTGCCTACTTGTCTTCATTCTTGCCTGCACCTTTCCTATAAAAAAAAAAAATTGAGGTATAATTGACATACCTGTTTCATGTGTATAACTGATTTGATATTTGTATACACTAAGATAATCACTACAAGAAGTCTAGTTATCACTCATCATCATACAAGGTTACAAAAAAGACTCTTGTGATAAAAACTTATAAAATTGACTCTTACAAGACAAATACCAGGTGATTTCACTCGTGGAATATAGAGAAACAAAGGAGCAGAGAAAACCAAAAATAACCCCTGGACTCTGACAGCACAACTGAGGGTAAGGGTGTGAAATGAGATCAAACACAAGAGCAAGTTCAATGGACAGTGAAGAATTTGTAGAATTGTGGTGCTGGGCATGGTATGATATACATTTGAGGAAAAGTGAACCTGTACTCTTAAACCATGTGTTGTAAAATGATGTTACTTCAGTTAAAAAATATGTATTAGAAAAAGATACACTCGCAACAACTTTCAAATATGCACTATTATATTACTATACTTATGCTGTACACTGTATCCCATGATTTATTTTGTAACTGGAAGTTTGTACTCTTGACCTCCTTTACTCTTTTTTGCCTACCCTCTGTCACCCTTCTCATCTGGCAACCACCATTCTGATCTCTAGATTATATGAGTTTTGTTAATTCTTTTTTAGATTCCACATATGAGATTATATGTTATTCATCTTTGATTTATTTCACTTAGCATAATACCCTTAAAGTGTAACCATGCTGTTACAAGTATGAACATTTCATTCTTTTTTGTGTCTGAGTATATTCATATATATATATATATTATATACATACACACATATATGTATATATCATATCTTTATCCATTTATATTGTTAAAATGCCATTTTCCCCCAGATTAATCCCAATTACAATTCCAGCAGGATTTTTATATAGAAATTGACATGCTAACTCTAAAATTTATATGGAAAGGCAAAGGACCTAGAAGAGTTTAAACAACTTTGCAAAATTAAAGAGCTAACACCAACTTTCATGTCTCATTATAAAACTAAATTATCCAAAACAGCATCAAAATAACTAGATCAATGGAACAGAAGAGAGTCCAGAAACATCATACAGGTGGGGATAACTGATATTTAACAGGTGCAAAGGCAAGTTAATGAAGAAAGGATAATCTTTTCAACAAATGGCACTGGAACAATTAGATATTCATGTAAAAAAACCTTGAACTTTGACCCTTACCATGCACTCTGTGCAAAAATTAAAATGAATCATAGAGCTAAATATAAAGCCACAAAATTTGTGACCTTGATTAGGCAAAAGTTTCAAAGATAACAGGCAAAGATACAATGCCAAAGACACAATCTATAAAAAAAAATGGACATCAAAATTAAAATCTGTTCAAAAGACCTTGTTAAGAGAATGGAAAAACAAGCCATGCAGAAGAAAAAGAAAAAAAAAAAAAAACTTCTTGCAAAACTTTCGTCTAGTGAATGAATTCTATTCATAAGTTAAGGAAGTCTCAAAACTCAAGTTAGAAAACAGCTACTGAAAAAATAGAAGATATGAATAGGCACTTCACTGAGGATGTACAGATAACAAGCACATGAAAAAACATGTTTAACATCATTTGTTATTAAGAAAATACAAGTTAAAATCGCTATATAACAGTACACACCTAAAGTGGCTAAAATTAAAAAGACTGACCATAATAAATGCTGTCAAAGATGTGGAGCAACCAGCACACTCATCGCTGGTTGGAATGTAAAGTGGTACAACAGCTTTGGAAAACAGGCAGTTTCTTTAAAAGTCACACATACAACTACCATTGATACAAAGACTTTACATGGATGTTCATAGCAGCTTTATTCATGAAGAGTCAGAAACTAGAAACAACCCAAAGTCTATCAACAGGTTTTTTAAATAAATAGTGTTGTATCTATACATAGCAATACTCAGCAATGAATAGGAATGAGCCATTGATACGCACAAGTCATATAATTAAAATTATTATGCTGAGTGAAAGAAGCCAGACAAAAGAGTGTATACAGAATGATTCAATTTACATAAGATTATAGACATTACAAACTATAGTGACTGCAGATTAGTGGTTTCCTTGGGAAAGAAGGGAGATACGAATGGACGGGATTACAATGGAATATGAAGAAACAGGTGATGAATATATTCACTATGCTGATTATGGTGACAAGTTTCATGGGTGTACACATCTAACAAAACTTACGGAGCTGTATATTATAAATACATGTCATTTTTTGTGTGCCAATTATACCTCAAGAAGTGTTTTATAAAAGGGGGCACGGCCTGGTGGAGCAACAGATCAGTCACCTCTGGAGGTGGGGCACATACCCGTGAGTTCAAGTCCCAGGTCCATGGGGAAACAACCAGTGTGACAACTAAATAGAAAACATAAAATGCTTCCTCCTCTCTCTTGCTTACCTTGCCTACTCAGCTTCATTTCTGCCTGCACCTTTCCTTTAAAAAAAATAAGAGAGAGAGAGAGAGAGAACCTGCTGCACCAACTGCAGTGAGCTGACAGTCTCCAGTTGCCACGCCTGTGAGATCTGCTGTTGATCACACTGATGCCAGCTTTTCCTGGGATTCTGCCAGCCAGTAACTGAGCAGGGCAAGAGTACTAGCCCCCTGTGACGTGGCTAAGATGTAGAGCTGCCCTGCAGTTTGAGGCTCTTGCTGCCCTATCTTCCTCCCTTCACAGGTGTCAGACCTGCACTGTGGTCTGAGATTCTTGCCTACTTCTTTCTCCTTCACAGGTATCTCTGCCATTAAATCTACATTCCTTACTCCATCTTGGTGTGTATTTTGTTGACTGACACTGTTATTTGCTACCTGAATTTTAGAATTTTTTGCTAATTTTCTGTCAGGCTGTTATTTCTTTAAGAGTTCTCGGGACCTTGGACAATTAACTTTGGTGCTTCAGTTTACTCAGATGTAAAATGGCAGAAATAGATGTCAGATTAGGCTGGCCATATTTCTTGAGACAAAAAAATGGGACACTGGAATGGCAAAAAAAGAAGGGGTTGTGCACTGGCAACTAGGGGGAGGGGAGAGGGCAGAGCAATCAGGCTGGCAACAAGTAAGTACGATGCGATGCCAGTGATCACATAGTGACAATGTATGGTCTGGAGGGACTTTATACAAAGAGGCCAGTACAAGGAATTTTGACAACTTGGACAAAAACCAAATTTGGCACCTCTGTAAGTCCCACTCTAAATGTCCTGCCTAAAACACATGCCACTTTAACTATTCTAGTGACAGACATGCCCAATAACCCTGACAGTGCCAGAGCTAACCCCCACAGTGCCAGAGATAACCCCATAGTACTTACCGCAGCTCAACTACACACAGTGTTCTCCTTTTGAAGAAACGGGCACATTCGGTGTTGGGGGGAATCCTCTTCCCACGGGGCTCCTGTTTCCTCAGGGTGTAGGAACAGCAGTAGCTACCGTGGCCCACCAGTCAGTGTGGACAAGAGCCATCCTTAATGGGCCCAAAAGCAGCTGCTGCTTTTGTTCCATGTTAAAAATGACCCTGGTTTATTGAAAAAAAGACAAAGTTGACATCTATAATCAAACAACAGGATGGTTGGGAAATATGAAAAAGTCGGCACTGCCCTGTTTAAAATGATACATATGGTCAGCTTACGTCAGAAGGTTGTTAGGAAGAGTATATTAATGATTGTAAGGTGCTTAGTCTAGCACTTGGCACATTGCAATTTTGTACATTCATTAAATCAGAAGGGAATTTCTCTGTGTTCAGAATATCCTTTGTTAAATATGTTCCAAACATTTCTGCCTATTCTGTTGCTCATATTTTATCTTTGTAAATGGAGACTGTTCTGGCCCCCTGGAAACTGATGTTTCTTATTGCTGCTATAACAAACTATCACAAATGTAGTGGCCTAAAATTACACAAATGTCTTCTCTTATAGGATCACAAGTCCAAAATGAAACTTAATTAGAAGCTAAAATCAAGGTGTCAAGCAGCATTCATACCTTCAGGAGGCTCTGGGGAAGAATCTGTTTCTTTGCCCTTCTCAGCCTTCAGAGAGACACTTCTATAAGAAAATGAAAATGAAGAAAATGTGATATAAATGAATTTACTATGAAGAGATGTAGATAATGATAAAGAGGTTGTTCTCAAAGTAGTGACTGGTACATAGAAAATAAGCAAATTTTTAGAATATTAATTCTAGGAGAAATTCATGTTACACAGGAAAATGAAATTAATGAAAATCAGCCTTTATCAGCCCTGAGAAAACAATGAATGTTGAAATAACAAATTATTGGGGAAATATAGGGTAGGTGGGAAATCCATGTGGTAAGATTAGTTGAAGAAAGTTCTACTTTCCACATTTGCTGATGTCTTCAACCTGAGATGAGGTTTAATAAAAAGACAACTTAGAAACAAATATAAAAGAATTAGCTAAAACAGGTTAAACATGACTTTTGCTCTTTCAGAAGAATGAGATGCAGATTGCTGAAACTACTATTTTGTAGAGTCAATTGACAATTCGAACAATTGACTGATTAAAATACAGAATTTAAATAACATTTCCAGCATCTCGTGCAAAACAGGAACAAAAATGATTACCGTACTTCAGTTAAGGGACAGCCATAATGCAGTGTCCAGTGCAGGCCTATAGAGGGCTCAACAGGGCTTTCATTGCTTCCGAAATTTGTGTTTACAGACTGGTTTCTTGAAGCACGTTTCTGTGTTGATTTTTGGTCTTCACACAATTGTATTTATTGTCCATGACCCCTGAAGTCCAGAGAACCTAGTACAGTCAGAGACCTCAAGAAACCTGGGAGAAAGTGGAGTGGAGAACCAGTAGTGTGAGTCATTTGGAAGAATCTTCAGAATTGGCGAATAAAAATGTATCCTTTTCTATGACTATAGGAAAAGTGCTTTGAAGTACTTTTTGTATCTCCTTTCTTTGTGTCTTTTTACAGAATATGAAATTGATATAAAATCTTTAACTATTTTCTGTATGTAGTGGCTCTATGGAAGATACGTTATTTTCTTTTGTCATTTCTGATATCTTTGTAATTATCCTGTCTATGGTAAATGGGCAAGTTTCTAGAAACTGAGCATTCTGTTTGTTAAGGATCTAACTATAATAAAATACATGCAGGGTCTACTTCAATCAGTGATCTTTCAATTGGCGTCGGGTAAAGACATTTATTGGTAAGCATCCGGAGAGCCGAGAGTGCAGAGTAGAGACCCATAGTGAGTAAGACTGGAGGGAAAACGTGTGACAGGGAACAGAAGATTGGAACTGATCTGAGAGGGAATTTGAAAGAATGCAAGCCATGCTTTAGAATCTAAGGGGAAAAGTAGTTAATCTAGAGTATCCGATGGCCCCAAAAAGCAGTATTTTGAAATTAATTTTTATTTTTATCAATGGATGTGATTTTTAAGATAATCAGGACTCAGAATAAAATGTAACAGTCCTCTATTCCTTCTTCTTCCCATTCCACTTTCAAGTCTTTTGACATTTACCTCTGTGTATTGAAATAATATGATTACAACGAGTATTTCTTATCCATTTCAGACATTGTCTATGGATCTTCTCTTATGATAAAGACTTACATGTTGTACATCCCCTCCTACTTCTCCCACTGAATCCTCCCAATATAGTAATAATAATATTTTTGTTAAATCAGTAGTGTTTGCATAATTATGGCTAAGTAAATATTGCTCACTACAGAGTCAAGCAGTGTGTGATGATTTTATTTTCTTTCTTGAACAAGTTTCTGTTTTCCTGTAGTTACTTATTTTTTTCCTTTGTGTCATTTTTCGTTACTTTCCTTATTTTTTTCCTGAATATGCCATTAGAGCTGACAAGTATATATTCATATTATTTTCTCAAATCTTAACTTTATCAGTTGATATATTAATTCATTCATGGAGACTTGCTTGTCTTCCTTTTCTAATCTGGACAGGTTACGCTCTCAGTCTGCTGCACGGTTGTCAAACTGGGGTTCCTTTTGCTACTCCTGTGTCTTAGATCCCCTGCTTCCCACATACCATGTCTTCCCCTTTCATATTTTACTTCTTTCTTTTGCTAGAGCACATCCTCAAGTGATACTCAAGAAAGAGTACATGAGAAATAAGTGTTTTTAGTCTTTGCATGTATGAAAAGTGTCTTTAATTTACCCTCATACTTCATTATATAATTCTTTGTTAGAAATAAATTTCCTTCCACTCTTGGAGACCTTGCTTCATTATATATATATATATATATATATATATATATTTATTTATTTAGGTATTTATTTGTTTTGAGGAGAGGAAGGAAGAAGTACTTTTATTCATTTACTTTTGGGTTTTCTGCCCCTGCCAATATCACAAACCCTAGTCACTGAGCTCCACATGGTCCACACCCCACCACTGGCCTAGCCCAGAGCCACCAGAGTGCACCGATTTTATGGCATCCAGTGTGACTATTAAGAAGTGTGATGACATTCTAATTATTAGTTGTTGTGCTGACTAGTTTTGGTTTTGGTTCTCTCTATATAGAGGTCTTCAGGCTCTTCTCTTTTTCCTTAGTGTTCTGAAATTTCACAATGACTTACACTGGTGTGGTTTTCTGCCTTTTTTTTTTTTAATTATGTCTTTTCAATCTTAACATGCCTGTCATTCTTTTGGGAAATATTCTTGGATTATTTCTTTAATAACTTCCTTCTCTATATTCTCTTTTCTCTCTTATGGAACTCATATTAGTCTGCTTACTTCCTGGATTGATTTTCTTTTCTTCCACTTGATGATGTTGAGCATTTTTTTCATGTGTTTATTGGCCATTCTTTGGAGAAAGGCACATTAAAGTCCTTGGCCCACTTTTTAATCCATTGTTGGTTTTTCTTTTGTTGTATTCCTCTTGTCTTTAATCCCACCGCTACACAAGGGATTTATAATACTTGCAAGCTAGCAAACTGACCTGTTACTGGTTGGTGAATGATAGCAGAATACCCAGGAATTGGGCGTCAGACTTGAAGAACTGTATCACTCATGGAAAAACAGTCGTCAGAGCTTCATTCCCTAATGTTTCCTCTTGTCCTCCAAGTTCCACAGGACCGGTGCAAAAAACCCACATGGATGCCTGCATATGCTCTGGATTGTGCTGCAGAGATGCATACTCGTTTTCCATAGGTCTGAGAATAGGGTGGAATTATCCCATCCCTCAAGTTACTTGTGCAAGCACAACTCTTGAGAAATGGCCTGGGCCAAGAGAATACAAGTCAGAGCCTTCCTCCTTGGCATACCCAGCACAAACATATAGGGACCCTCAGGGTCTGTGGCAGATTGCCATTTTGCCCACCCATCCACACTTGTGCCTTCAGATTACTGATAGCTCTAGCTCCTAAGACCTCCAAAGCAAGGGTTGGCAAATTTTTTTGTAAACCGCCAAATAATATTTTAGACTTTATAGGTCACTGTACAGCTCTGTGATTGTAGTATGAAAACAACCGTAGACAATAGCTCAACTGATAACTGTGACTGTGCTCTAGTAACATTTTATTGACAAAAACTGGTTGTAGATTATATTTGGTTATTGGCTGTCCTTTGCTGATCCCTGCAAATCTAGGCCAAGAATCTTCTTGTTTCTGGTTATAGAGAGCTTTTTAGCTTTATCTATTTTTTTTAATCAATCACCCTACATTCCCTCTTACAAGACTTTGTTGATATTGCTCCTCTAAAGTTATTTTTTCTCTCACATTGTCTTTGTGAAGTGTGTAGTTTTTTGTGTGTGTTTTTTTTTTAATCCCTCTGTAATTTTCATGATGTTTTCAGTAGGGGACTGAGAGAAATGCACCTGTTTGTTTCACCCACAATATTTTAAACTTTTTATTTCAAAAATTTACAGTAAAGTTGTTAAGAATAGTACAAGGAATTTCCATATACTCGTTGTCTCTACATATCTAAATATATATGTAATATATGTTACATACACATATATAATACCTAGGGAAATTTTAATAAATAAGACTTGACTTTTATGTTTGCGATTTCCATTAAACTGTAAGGAGTGCTCAGGTAATAGAAGCTCTGGCGGCTAATAGGACTGAATTATTTAGAAGGAGACCTTCTAGGGGATCTAGGGGATGAGATCTGTGAGTAGACAACAATCACCTTATCGAGTGTTGGGATTGGGCTTGAATGGTAGAAATCTCAGCAGATGGTGCACCCTGGTGGAGCAGCGGTTAGGCCAGTCACCTCCAAAGGAGCAAGTCACATTCCCCTGGGTTCAAGACCTGAGTCTGGGGGAAAATTACCAGTGTGTATAAAGCCAAAATAAAACACTTCTTTCTCATCTCTCTTCCTGTCTGCCTGCCTACTCACCCTCATTCCTGGCTACACATTTCCTTTAAAAAAAGAAAGAAAGCTCTGCAGATGCTGGTGGAGAAGGCGTCTGAAATAATAAAATTATTCCATATTGGAGCCCTTTTTGAACAACTGGTATGTGGAATCTACATTCTTGAATAATATCTCATCAGTTGTTGATATGTAGTTAGTATGTTGGTGAATAGACCTACAGTAGTGTGGCTATTAAGTGGAAATGAAGTCATAATACCAAACCAGAAGTTATGAGAACTGATAAGTCTCCTTAAGTAATAAGAGACTGTGTTTGCTACAGGATATGCGTAAGTTTGGTGGATTATTAAGTGTTATCATGTAAGCAGAGTCTTACTAATAATGTAAATAAATAAAGTGAATTAAAGCTACTCCAAATTCAAAAATAGTAAGGTTCAAATAATGAATGTAGAAACAACCTAAATGCCCATCAGTTGGTAAGGAAGGTCTGATACACACCCTCGCACATGCATACACACTCGCACACATACACACACGGCTACCTGGTCATAAAAAAAGGTGAAATTTTGTCATTCACAACATGAGGGGAACTAACTCAAGTATTTTATTGAGTGAGGTGAGTCAGATGGGGAAAACTAAATATTCCATTATATATTTGGAATATGAAGAAACAAAGCAAATAAACAGACTAAAATAAAAACAAGGCATGCCTGGGTGGCTCAGGCACTAAGCTGGTGCCTGGGGTATGGACCTGGATTAGAGTGTGAGGTGAGGGGTGCCGCACACAACCAAAAATAAATAAATAAAAGTGCTTCCTCCTCTCCTTTCCTTCCTCTCTTTAAAAAAAATTTAAAACATCGAAACAAGCCATTGGACTCTAATAGAAGAGAAGTTTCCAGAGGGGAAGGAGGTAATGAGTGGGGTCATGTGGTAAAGGTGATGTTATTTTATGTATTGATTTTTCCCTTCCTTTTGGTTCTTTTGTTATTGGCTTGGTTTAAAAAAAAAAAAGAAAGAAATGTAATGAAAGCTGTAGTGAGACTAATATTTATCAAGGCTAATGTGGCTCCCCGATTAAATGAATGAGTAGGTGTGTAATACAGACAGCTAAGGCTATTGGTTGAATAATAGACTAATGGTTTCAATAATTTCTAGTCTAGCAGTAAGTGGGAGGGGTGTCTCTTTGGGTAAGAAATGGGCTAAAGATGCTTTTGTTTTGTGGCAGAAACCAGTAATTGCTGTATCTGCTAGTAGTTGAATGACCATTCCCAGATATATTGCGAGTTGTGGGTGTAAATGAATGTAAAAGTCCTAGTAGCTTTGCTGAGGCAATGAATGGAATAAGTAGTATAAGTATTAGGGTTCAGGTCTATTCTTTACCGTTGTGAGTAGCTATTTGTTTTGATGTCAGTTGAATTAGTCATTGTTGAGTAGAAATTAAGCAGTTGCTGTTTAGTCGGGTTAGGTGTGGGAAATAAAATGCTTGGCAGCATGTAATGATTACCATAATCCTATTATTGTTGCGATAGTGAAAAAGGTAAATGAATTTTTTTCATTTTGTTTCTCAAGAGTGTTTGATATTTGATATGATATTTTAGAGTCTTCATCACTTTTCGTTCTGGATTTAAAGGATAAAATGTTTAATTTCATATAATGGACAGTATTATAATTACTGACAGGATGGTAATGAGCCAGGTTGAAATAGCTAGCTGTGACATATTATGGAGAGATTGAAATTCTCAGTCTTTAACTTAAAAGGTTAGTGCAATTTTGCTTCTTAATGATTTTATGATATAGATGCAGAACATTTTTGGTAAGAGTTTGGTGGAACTGGTGTGAGAACAATAGGCAGACAGCTGTGTTTGACCTGCACATGTCTGGATGTTGTCTCTAGTATGATCTGGTGTGTAGACAGTAGGCTTGTTTGCTTTATGTGCCCTGGAACAGCATCTGCTATTAGGCCTAAGGAGAGTATAGAAAATCTTCAGATGAAATCAATATTCAGATTGTTATTTCTTTAGGGAAAAGAAATAATCTGAAATTAATATGCTCAGGTTGAGGGTATAATCTGAAAACAGGGACTCAGTGAATCAGTCTTTCCATAATGGCAAATATTACTCCTAGGGACAGAACACAGCGAAAGTGTGCTACTATGTAATATGTATTGTGAAGAACCCTAGGGGCGAACTGGCTGGAATGATTCCTGTTAAACCCACACCATAAACAGGAAAATGAAACCTCATGCTCACACTATGGCAGGTCATCATTTAATTTTGCCTCCATGATGGCTCACTAGTCAACTAAAGACTCTTGTGCTCATGTATCCATTTCTGTTTCACCTGTAAACCTATGGTGGGTTCATATGATAAAGCCTAGGAAACCAACAGATTTTATTGCTCAGACTATTCCTATACTATACTATACTCCAAAAATTATTTTTTCCCCCTGAATAATACGTAACAATATGTAAAATTAACCCAAAGCCTGATAGAATAAGAGTATGAACTTCTGGATGAAGAATCAGAGTAAGTGTTGGTATAGCATTTATCTCCTTCTCCAGGTGGGTAAAAGAAAGTGGTGTTTCGATTGCCACCTGTCAATAGTATATGATTCCAGTTGCTAAGACTAGGGGAATAGCATAGCCCTAATTAGAACAGAGTAAACAAATAATGGAGTTTGATACTGAGATATAGTGTAGTAAAATTAATGGCACCTAAATTTGAGGAAATACCTGATAAATGAAGGGGAAAATGTCAACAGAATCTTCTATGTGAGCTAGGTTGCCAGAGAAATACATGTTATACTTTTCAGCCTGTTCTAATCCACTTCAACATTTGATGATGTAAGAAGGAGGAATGATTTCGGAAGGAGCCAGAAACTTATATTTTTATTCAGGAGTCTTCTATACGGGGCGCTTCAATTATTCATGAAATTAATCATTTTCCGAATCCCCCAATCATAACAGGTTTAACAATGAAAATGATTACAAATGGTTACAATTCCATTGTAGATTTGACCATCTCCTAATAAAACTGCAGGCTGGCTTAGTTTGGCAGAATCAAAGGCTTAAAGCAATTCCTACTGTTCCAACTCAGGTATAAAGTGCTGAAATCTTTTTGTTTTGTTGTGAATAATCAGCAGTTTATGAATACAGGTGAAATGGCTGAGTAAGCATTAGATTGTAAATCTAAAAACAGCGGTGGAGGCTTCTCTTTGCCAAGACCTGTGGTGAAAAACATATCGAATTACAAATTCAAAGAAGCAGCTTCAATTCTGCAGACTCCCTTTTTCCTCCTAAAAGGGAGAAGTAGATTGAAGCCAGTGGACTAGGCATTTAGCTGTTAACTAAAATTCCATGGGATGGAGCCCACCAGTCCAGTAAGGAGTTAGCTTAATAAAAGTGTTGATTTGCTTTCAGTTGATGTAAGGTAAAGTTTTGCAACTCAATTTCAAGATTTAAGAAAACAATACTTGTCTAGGACTTTGAAGGCTCTAGGTCTGTGCTAACCTAAATTCCTAATCCAATACTGATAATATTGGTGCTAATGGGAGAAGTAATGTTGCTATTATGATTAATGGTGATAAGGTTATTACTTCATATCCATATTCATATGAATTGTCATTTTAGATTGTTTATTAATAGGAATATGGTTAGTGATGTTGGAGAAGTTAGTCATATATAATAATATAAGTAGTGGTTATTAGTATATCATTTTTTTAAATTTCTGGATATTCATTTGGGTAAAAATCTTGAGAGTGTAGGAAACCTAATGATAATATTATAGTGAGAATTAAAATGGTATTTAAGTGTATTTTATTTCCTCCATATGAGAGTCATAGTATTGTGCTAGATGAGTTATGTGTAAATAATATAAATGTTGTAAGCATTATTATGATATAAATTAATGCCTTTAGGATTATTATGGTTGAATTACAAACTGTAATAATGTTATTCAGCCTATGTGGGTGATTGATAAGTAGGCTATAATTTTTTGTAGTTAGGTTTGATTGAATTCTCCTGCTGTGATTGATAGAATACTTAGGTTGATGAATGATGAAATTAAATATAAGATTATAAGTGATACAAGTTTCTGTCATGTTAATAAAATAAGGAGTGAGTTTATTGGGATGTCTTTTGTAACTGAATACTCAAAGGTAGAATGAGGATGGTTCAAGTTTTGTGACTATGGCTATTATTCTGATGATGAATACTGTTGGACTAAATTTTTTGTAATTGTTCATTGCTTGGAGTATGATAACGATTATAAAAGTATAGATGGTGTTAAAAATATAGTAAGCCAATGCTTCCATGGATCATGATTTGAATTTGTTTTATTGCTACTAGAATGATAGCTAATATACTTATTACAAAGCAATGAGATAATTTATCAGTGTGAGATGATGATGTTGATGATGATGATCTCTGATATAATAGTAAGTACAATGATAATTAAATTAAGGGAACTTATTAGTAAGGGAAAAATATAAATCAACATTTTGGGGTATGGATCAGTAATAGCTTAATAAATCAGCCTTGCTATAGAATATGGTAGCAAGTGAATTACTGAGTTTTCAAGAGTAGATTCAATTCTTATAATTCTGGAAATAAAAGGATTTAAACCTCTATAGTTTACTCCATCAAAGTAACTATTTTGTCAGTCATGTTTCTTTTGTTTGTGGTGGGATTCCTGATATGATGGTGGGTAATGATACATGTTATGCTGATTGCTAGTAAATGGTACAAATCTTTTCATAGAAAGTGTGTGAGATGATCATAACAGAAGTGGGTAGGATATTCAATTTTAAAGGAAAGAAATGATTAGGAAGATGGTTTGATAGTAAAGTTGGTTGAGTCTATTTCTGGATTATGGGGATTGTGAAATGCTCCTAGCAATCAGAATGTTGTGGAAATGTTTGTGGTGATAACGGTGTAATATTCTGCTAGAAAAAGAGGGTAAATGGGTCTGCTGCCTATTCATCATTGAAGCCAATAACAAGTTCTCCTTTTGTTAGACTGAACAGGCCTTGGTTGGTTTCTCCTATGGTTGCAATATATTATGGCTAGTGATCAAGAAGGGAAAATTAATCATGTATATTCTTGGGTGATAATGTTGAGCATTTAAATGGTGCATTTATTAATAAGGTTGATAGTAGAATAATAACTTGTGTGTTACTTCATATGAAATAAATTGTGCTATCACTTGTAGGTTTCCAATTAGTGCGTATTTTGAATTTAAAGCTCAACCTAATCAGAGAATAGACTATACAGCTAAGCTTCATATGGCTAAGATGAATAGTCACCCAGGTTTGTGTTGATTAATGAAAAGAGTATAAATAATAGGATTCATATTGTTAAAGTAAGAGTAAGGGATTGGGTTGATGCAATAATGGATATGGATATTTATGATGATAGTGGCTGTAAGGGCTCTTTGATAAATAATTTGCCAGTATCAGCAATAAGCAGGCGATGGGGCCAACAAGATTTGGTCCTTTATGAAGTGGCATGAGGCCTAACACTTTTTATTTGCTTAGTGTCAGGAATATTATAGTGAGTAAAATGGTAATGATTATGAAATAAGATGAATTGTGAACATACTGTTAGGGAGAGTATTTGAACCTCTAAGCATAAAGGTTTCATTTTACACAATGACCAGGCACTGCCACCCAAACAGCATTTGGGCAGGGTTCTTATAAATTAATTAGATTAGGATTATATCATCTATTAGCTTGAAAGTGCTTTTGTGAAGTAGGCCTTATTTCTCTTGTCCTTTCATACTGAGAAAAATATAAAACAGAAACTAACCTGGGTTACTCCTGTCTGAACTCAGGTCAACTAGAACTTTAATCCTTGAACTAACCAACCATTGATAAGGGTTACACCTGAGCTGTTGTGACACACCATGCAGGTTGTAGACCCTATTGTCAGCATATATGAATTCTGAAATAGAATTGAGCTGTTATCTCTAGGGTAACTTGTTCTGTTGATCAAAGGCTTGAATCAATAAGTGATGAAATAGTTTCACTAGTTGGCCTAGATTTTATCTAGGTTAAAATCTGGACTAGCTAGATTAATTTAATCAATTATTTTCCAAGATCACTCTAATAAAAACTGTTAGTCTATTTAAAATTTTGTTATCCCTTGTTTTGATTAATTTCTAAGCAATTAATTAAAACTCCATAGAGTCTTCTTATTTTGCTATTCCTGCCTCTTCACTCAAAGGTCAATTTCACTGATTAAAAGTGAGAAAAAGTGAAACTCTCATATGTCTATTCACACAAGTCTTTATTTAGAAAACAAATGATTATGTTCTCTCTCTGAGACAGGCAGGGTCCAGAAGTGGTCGACTCCACTGACCTATCAAAATTTATTGCTGCTTGGCAACCTTCAGTTTCTGCTGGCTTATGGGGAATCTTATCTATCCCTTCCACTGCTCCTTGCTCAAATCTTATCTGCCCTGCACTGCACAAGACCGAACCCATTTATAGCAACTTAACCTTGACTATGTCTCAAAAAAGAACCTCTTTTGGGGACCTAGAAATGACTCAGTTCTGCATTCTTTTGATCAAGAGTTTCTATCTGTTGACCCCATGTGCAGGGGAGGAGGGAAGAGTATATGAAGTAATCCATATTTTCAGCATTTCCTTGGTATTCTTGGGACATGGGAGGAAGGAAATTTCCTGAAGATGATTGACAGCTCTGACACCCTGCACCCCACCGAAACTGTCCGTCTGATTGGATTGCAGGAATTCAAAATCCTGGTACGCCTAGTCCCCAGTGTAATCGTCTGAGTTCTAGCCTCCATGCTGCCATGCGTATGCACCTTAAGTTTAAACTTTATTAAACTTTAAACTTCGTCTGAGGAACAGCCTGGCCTCAGAGTAATTTCTATTACTCAGAAGTGCAAGAAACCACAGGGGAGTCTTTTGGGGGGGTCTATAACATCTCTATCTTACATTATATATATTTGTATATGTATATATATTCCATTTAAGTACTCCAGAGTAAATTTCATCAGGATGTTCCATTACTTATTAAACACTCCACTGGGTACTCTCTAAGATCAGCATGTTCACTTATAAAACAATTCAATTATCAAAATAAAGATGTTTAAGATCAATATACCATTATTTAATATACAGACTTTGGAATTTTCCCAATAGCCCCAATACTGTTCTTTATAGAAATTGTGTTTCTGGTCCAGTCTACAACAGAGCACTGCATTCGTTTTTATGACTTTTGCCTCCTTTAATCGGGAACAGTTTCTCAATCTTGTCTTGTGTGACTCTGATTTTCTTTTATATTGACATTTTAAAAATTACAGACTAGTTATTTTGTAGAATGTTACTTAATTTGGGATTTATCTGATGTTTCCTCATAATTTGATTCATTTCGTACATTTTTGGCATAAAATGTTATTTTCTTCCTGGTGCATCAGAAATTTATAAACTTTTTATCCAAAATTGACCTTCACACATTAGTTTTCATTCTTTCTGATGTACCTGCAAATTCTCCATAAGTATATAGTTTTCTCTGATTTTCTTTCTTTCTTTCTTTCTTTCTTCTTTTAAGGAAAGGTGTAGTCATGAATAAAGATGGTCGAGGCAGGCAGGCAGGAAGGAAGAAGAGGAAGAAACACTTTATTTTTTCTTTTTGTCTAGTTGTTCTTCTTGCTTGTTCCCCAGGCCCCAGGTCACAAACCAGGACCCTTGGGATATATGTGGACAGAAGGTGTCTGAACAAACCACTGCTCCACCAGGGAGTGCCTGCTCTGATTTTTTTTTAAAAATAATTTAGAGATCACAGTATATCCATTCTTTTGCTCCATAGGTACTTTTCAACAACTTTTGACCAAAAGCAGTGGAAATCAGACTATCTAAAATTTGCCCTGCTGAATTGGATTCTGTGGCTTACTCTTTATTGGGTGTACTTTAAATATCTTGCACTATCTTGATTTCATATTATATTGATGGATGGATGACCTATCTATTCAAGGAGGATAGAGGATACAGCAGTAATGAGTGAGTTTACAACCATTGCATTTTTTAATATAAAAATACAGCTTTATTAGGACATACCTCACACAATGTAGAATTCACCTCTTTAAGGTATACAATTAAGTAATTTTAGTATAGTCATAGAGCTGCAGGGACGCAACCATCAGCAGTATCGAAGTTTAGATTGTTTTCATCATCACTGCAGGTTTTTAAGAAAAACAAATTTGAGTCCCTTGGTGAAATGACCAATTGATAGAACTTTGAAAAATTTGGGGACGACATGGGGAATTCTCACAGATGGCAACTTTTGAAGGAGTACAGAGACTACAGGTGTGAGACAAGGCTTTTGTAGAAGAGTATGGAATGAATGGACAAGAGAACCCCAGATCTGGATGCAGGAAGACATCCTGTCTAGGGGTACTGCATGAGCAAAGGCTTGGAGGTGGGAATACACTTAGTCATCTAGTCAGAATCAGCATCTATTAACTGAAATGGAAAGTTCTTGGGCCAGGAGGAGCATCCAAGATGGTGTGTGTGTGTGTGTGTGTGTGTATTTATCCTGAAATTGTGGGGTG
Source organism: Solenodon paradoxus (assembly GCA_004363575.1). Classification (NCBI taxonomy): domain Eukaryota; kingdom Metazoa; phylum Chordata; class Mammalia; order Eulipotyphla; family Solenodontidae; genus Solenodon; species Solenodon paradoxus. The sequence goes on from RJWH01000583.1 coordinate 616,557, forward strand.
ACAGTCAAAAGCTTAATATCTGCCCAACAGACCGTACTCCTGGCCTCCTTCCTGTGTTTGCTGAGGTCTTGAGGAGTCCTGTTGTTGAAATAACTCCATATCTGAGCATGCGAAAGAGGTGTGGGAGGTGCTGTGAGAAGATAAAGAGTGATGGCACAGATGACAGGTTTCTAAAGATGAAGGTCTGGGAATTTCAGAAGTCAAAAGAGCCCCAGCACCCACTGGCCTGGGCTCTGAGCTTCAGAAGTCAGGAGTGGAGGCGGGGTGGGGGCGGTAGGGTATTGGTAGCTGCTGCAGACAGTGAACTCAGCCTTGTAGATTTCAGTCCTCACCATGAAGACCAGGTTCTATTTCCACCTAGATGAGTGCTTCTCAGACATTTTGTGCTGAAAGAGATTTGCAGCATGCCCTTGTGGAGTAGCAGTTTGTTCAGCTGCCTTCAGCTGGTGCAGTCCACACACATCTCGAAGTCCTGGGACGGTGTTCTGGGGCTGGGTTGGAGAAAAACAACCATGATGGACAAAATCAAGCACTTCTTAATGGGGAACCTGAGTTTATTTTAATGTTAAAAATAATCACATGCTTCTCCCTCTTCTCTTCCTGCCTGTCTGCCTATGATTGCCTGCATTCCTGCCTGCACCTTTCCTTTGGGGGAAAAAAAAAAAAAAAAAGGACAAATAGTTTTAAATTTCCCAATCTGTTCTGAACTTATACACGTATAAAACACAGTAGCAATGAATGTGTAGAAAGATGAATTTAAGAAGATATACAACGTTGCAAGCTTGGATTTTTTTTTTTAATTCAACTGGCAAAATTTCTGTATCAAATTGCCCTAAGAGTTCCCTAATGTTCTGGCTTCATTTCTGTACTCCCATCTGCGGACCGCACTCCGAGGAGCCCTCTTACCAAGCAGGGGTGGCGCCTTGGCGAGGTCCAGAGACTTTCTCGAACCGCCCCGCTGGGAGGCCGAGTATGGGCGGGGTCAGCGCCGGGACTGCAGCAGGAGTCCGGACTCGGTAGAGCCGGGAGCCGCAAGGACCGCTCTCCTGCAGCCGCCGGACCGTGGGAAGCTCAGGACCGTAAGCGCGCGGGCGCGTCGTGCGCGATTTCTGGAGCCGGGATACGGGACCGCGCTCCCAGGACGCCGAGGAGGCGCGGGGTGTGCGCGGGCGGAGGGCGGCGGGCTGCAGCTAGGGCCTGGGGGAGCGGCTGCCGCGCTCTCCAGCTAGGCCTTCGGCGTGACTTCCAGAGTGGTCCGCGCACGTTTCGGGGCGCCCCTTCCCCTCGCCACGCTCCTGCATTCCCGACCGAGGCAGCTCGCGCGCCCGCGCCTGGTACCCGCTCCCCTTCCGGCCCCTCCTGGGCGCACAGGCCCGGAGCTTGCCCGCGAACGCCCGGCGGGACCGCGAGCTCCCCGCCCGGGACCGGGTGGGCACGGGCAGCCGGAGCGGCGCAGAGGGACCCCCTTGCCCCGCCCTCCCGGAGAGGATCGCTTCCTGGGGTGCGTCTCCCTCCTTCCGTGACATCCGTTCGTTTGTCACCGGAGTCCTAAAGCCTGTCTCGGTCCTTTTAGTTGCGAGGCGCTTTCACGCCCTCTGCCCGCCGCCGCAGTCTTCCCCCTCCCGCCCCTGCCCTGCTCTCGAGTGAAAGCCTAGCCGCTCGGGAACCGAAGTGGAAACCAGGGCCCCGGGTCAGGAGCTCACTGCCTATGGGAGTCCAGGAAGGCGATCTGTGCGAGGAAGCTGCAGCAGAGACCCGAGACCCATCCCGCCTCCTTCCCTGGCAGGGCCGGATTTACTGGGAAGCTGTGGAACTTAAGCGTCTGGCCGGTTCTCAGCCCGAGATTATTTATTTATTTATTTATTTTTAAGGAAAAGTACAGGCAAGTATGAAGGCAATCAGAGGCAGGCAGGGCAGAAAGAGAAAAGGAAGAAGCATTTTTGTTCCTCCTGTTTGTCCCCCCACCGCCTCCCCTGGTCCTAGACCATGAACCTGTATGTGGACTGCCTTGGCCCAAGGGGGCTGACCAAACCGCTACATCATCAGGGCCTGATGTACTTATCTTAAAACTGTGCTTCCCTCTCCCTCCACCTCCCCCTCTCCCCCTTCCCCTCCCCCTCTCCCTCTCCCCTGTATAAACTGCCAGCTCCGCAAAGCCTGGTTCTGCCCCTGGCACCTGGATGGGCAGACATCCCTCTCTCTTCCTGACACCCTTAACTGTCCTGGTACCCCTATGAGGGTTCTACATTCCAGGTAGGGGCATCCTGTGCATTTGCATCTCAGCTCCCAGTACCACACCTTCCCCTGATTTATGAGTGTGTGGGAAATTGGGAACTTTGGCGTTTGTGCCTGTCTCTGAGCCGCTCTGCAGACTCTTTTGAATCCAGTACATGTTAAAATAGACATTTTCAGGAAGCCACACTGCTCCAGAAAGTAGCAGTGTCTTCTGGTGTGACAGTTGCATCTTTCAGTGAGTCAGAGCTTCGGGGACATTGTGAGGGGCTTTCACTAACCCTGTGGGGTCTGCTTAGGAAAAAGCTGTAGGATTGTGCAGCAAATATTTCCCAAATGTCCACTCCTAAGAGGATCGTGTGATGACTTCCTCTGTTACCCGGTGGAAGTGTCCTGAAGCGCTGCTCACCATGAACAGTCTATGCCCTGGGGTGTCCAGCAGGAAATATGCCCTCATGGGATTTTGTTGGGGGAAAGATGAACAAACAAAATTAATCTGTAAAATCTCATGTTAGAAGATGTGTGCCATGGAGAAAAAGCATGCAGGTGAAAGGGGAGTATCAGGTGAAAGGAGAAGGCCTTACTGAGAGGTAGCATTTAAATAATCCTGAGGAGAAAAGGAGTCTAAAGCTGCTATCTGGAGTGACAGTGCACCAGGCTGAGGGAAGAGCAAGTACAAAGGTCCTGTGGCAGGAGTGTGCACCTGGCATGGATAAGCTGTATGTCTATGTTTACTGAGTGCAGGGCAAGCTGCCACCAGTATCCCCTGGTGTGAGTGTCCTAGAGGATAAACTGAACTAGTTCAGCCTGAGAGTGAGAGGATGCCAAGCTTTATCCCATCCCTCCACCCCCACCCCAGTTCCAGGAAAAAAGACAACAACAAACAAACAAGGATTGCTATGGAAAATAATTGCTCAGCAAGGCAGCAAGAGCAATCCTCAACACGGTGTTCCCTGTGTGATCCCACCTGCCTCTCAGCTATGCCTTAAGCACAATGACTGATACAGGCTTATGGGTGTCAGGTGTCTGTGGAAAGCAACTGAATGAGGGCTCTTTGCGCAGAGAGATTTTTAGAGAAAGAACATCTGACCATTGGAGGAAGTGAAGTGCCTCCCCCAGTCTCCTGTGGTATCGTGGTTCATGTCTGATCAAAATCCATCACCAACTGGAGCTCACAGGGAGCCAGTACACATGGGCCTGCCCATCCATAGAGGAGCCCAACATGCCCCAGGCCTTGTGACTGCCTCCACCTTGGTTCCTCCCTTCCCACATCCTGGCACAGGCCCAGGTTTGGTGAAGGCAATGGCTCTTAGACACTTGTTCCTTTATTCAACTGAGATACTCAAGGACATGGAACACAGCTAGCTTACAAAACACATGAGGTGTAAGTGTGCGCTGGTCACCACTGCTGAATAGCCTAGAGCATACCCCTGGGTGCCGGAGAGGGCACAGAGAGAGAAAGCATCTGGTGACTTGAGGGGCCTCTGGGATCTCATGCTCAAAACCCACCCCTGATAGAGTCTGAAATCCCATCACTAGAGATTCCTTCCTTTGAGAGGTGATACAGGAGGTGGAAGGGAATTGATGGAGAAAGAAGACTCAGCTCATGTCCCCTCCTGGGACCTCATCCATAAAATGAGTTGGGCTGTACAATCTGTAGACTCTTTGCAGCTCTAATGTGTGATGATTCTGTGGTTAAGAAGCCCAAAGGGATCTTCAAGAAAGGAAATATGTAGATGGGGAGAGGTCAGTTTTGATGGGGCTTGAGTGGGCCTGCTGCCAATGCCAAGTCCACTGAAGTGAGCTTCAAGTAGACTAAAGGCCTGGCCCCAGGATGTGGGAGGGCAAAAGTTCACACTGAGGTCAGGGGCCCAGGGTTGAGGCAGAGGGTCATTGTCCAGCCCAGCTGGCCTCCTGAGGTCACCTGTGGTCTGACTGAATGGTTCTTGGTCTCAGCCTGGCAGTTTAGGAGTAGAGGGGCGAGGCGGGGTGGGGGGGGTGGGGGAGGGGAGGTGGGGGCTGTGTGAGTGAGGTGGGGAAGTTGCAGCAGGGAGAAGGCAACTATCCAGCAAGTCCCCTAAAGCTTTGCCAAGAATTCAGCCACCCCACATCCCCAAGGAGGGAGGAATGGTGGACGCTCCAGGAAGCACTCATCTCACCATAGAGAGAACCATGTAATCCTATCTTTGGTTATGTAACTAAACACAGGGTTTTGCAATCCAAGTTCAAACTGAAGCTGTTTCTTCTACCTCCACGGCTTATTTACTTTCCTGGTCATAGTTCATCCTTTCACCAGAGAGCAGCTATTTTCACTCTCTGAGATGCAGCATTCCTTCAGCTGGAGTGGAGTCTTCACGCCCCCTTGGCCTCACTGCCTGCTCTTCCATTTCGTTGCTTGCTGAATGGCGGGCACTGCTGTCAGGAGGAGCTGGTAGTAAGAGTCTGCTGTTGCAAAGCCTCACCTGTTAGGTTCTCCAGCGCCCACCTAAAGTATGTGCATTAGGAAAATTAAAAGCTCTTCTTTTGAGAAGTTCAAAGATTTTCTAGAAGGTTCTCCAGCTAATCCACAAACAGGGACCACGGGCCTTGCCCTGGGTCAGAAGCAGGAGTTTTTTGCTGCCTTTAGATTTGGGAAGCTTAATAAACAGACTTAATAAATAGGCAGAATTCAGATGTTTTCTTTGCACTTACTAGCTAGGTTAACTCAAGCAAACTAGCCTTTCTGAGCTTTGTTTTTAAGTCTCTTTGAAACAGAAAAAAAAAACAAAACAAAAACCAACCCCCAAGCTACCACCTTACTTTTTGGGTTCTTGTAATGCAGAAAAGGATGTGTTTAAAAGAGTTTTTTCACTCCTCATGTCACATACCAAATGCCCTGGAAGATTCTGCGCCTTCCTGCCAGGCCCTGTTGCTTGACTTTAGTCCAGCTGTGGCCTGCACTAGAAGCTGGGAGGGCTGTGAGGAGCTGATGCGCCCATGCCTCTGAAGCTTCAGAGAGCCATGCCGCACTCCTCAGAGGCCAGGAGCAGGCCCTCCCCGCTCCCCCAAGGGCCACCACCTCAGATTGCCCCCCACACAGAGACCAACCTGGAGTTTGGCTTTTTCTGTGGAATGAGTGACCTTTGACAATTGAGCGGTGACTTTCCAGTTTCATTCCTCTTCTGGTTGGAATTGGAGAGATTTGGACCTTCTGGAAAGTAAGAGAAATACTTTGGTTTCAGTGCCAAGTCTCATAGATAGCTCAGTTCAAGGGGCAGTTCAAGGAAGTCTGACTCTCGCCAACTCTTTGGGAGAAAAGGGATGTACTTTTCCACTCTGCAGCTTTGTTTTGTTTTTGTTTTTGTTTTTGCCTTTGGCAGGACCTACTGGGCTAAGTTGGGCCCGTGAGGAGGCAAGAGCAGGCAGACCCAGCACCAGGTGGGGGGAAGCTGGTCCTGCCTATTCTATGCGTCTCCCAGAGATGTGTGTGTTCTCAGCAGCACCATGATTCTCTGTCAAGATGGAGCATCTTAACTGCAGAGTTACCCTCAAGACCTTTAGAAGTATTTTTAGCCTTTTAGGAGTTTTTATTTCTTTTGCAATCACAAGCAAACTAACCTCTGCCATGATAGTAGTGGCCCAGAAACTCCCTCAGAACTCTGACCCTGGTCATTAAAGTCGCTCTGTAAGAGACACAAGGCCTCTTTCACTACCTTCCAGACTAGAAAACCGGCTCAGCTTACTCAGCTGTAGCCTAGCTAACAGCTGCTATCCTGTTTCACGCTATTGAGGAAGCTTCCAGACCAGGGAGCACATTGTGAGGAAAAGTAGCCTTGGGGAGGAGAGAGGAGAAGTAGAATGTGGCTAATGGTGGGAAGGAGATCAAATAGGTGTATTATGTGGCCCACTCCTATTATCCCCTGAAATAGGATTCTTTCTCAATCAAAAAAAGACGGTCATATTGAAAGTCTACAGAAGATAATGCTTGTTCCTCAGGCAGTGAACTATATTCCACTTGGGACTTTTCTCTGGTAATTTAGAGCCAGTGGAAAACTGGATGGTTCTTATTTTAATTGGGAGAATGTGAGATGGAACAAGACCTCAAATGAAATTCCTTGAGCATGAGGGTGTGAACTCTGCAGAGTGGAGAGACTGGTCCCTCCTGGCGTTATATGACTTGAATCCAGCATGGAGGGCTGTAAATGAACTTGCGGTGGGCCCCAGCTCTGGGTGTTTAAAAACTGGAGGTAGCCATCCTTCTCTGATGTGCTCAGGGCTGTCCAGCCCACCCACAGTGTCCCCATCACCCAGCCAGAACCTCCATGGTGGGCATGAAGCCCCAACAGGCCCGATTCCAGAGCCTTCTCTTTATCTCAGGCCACTCTTCCCCACACTGTCTGCCTTCCAGCCACGCTGACCCTGTGCCATATTCTCCCCAGGAGCTCTGCCCTCTGGCAGGGATCACTCCTTACCTTCCCATCCAGGTCAGGTGGCAGCTCCTCAGGGAAGATTCCCTCAGCTTCAGGCTGGGCCCCCTCCCCGCCTTATGTTCTCAGGATTTCAAAACAAAAGAGGATGTCTGTGAAAACATAGGTGCCACTACTTTACCTGCATTAAGTCATCAAATCCTCCCAACTCTGGTAAAGAGGTATTTTATTCTCCCATTTTATACATGGGGAGATTAAGGCCTGGAGAAGTGGGGTCACCGACCTAAGATCACATGGTTGGCAAGTGACAGGGTCAGGATTCAAAGCAGGCATCAGCCAGGCTGGCTCCTGACTCCCTGAATGTTTTATCAGAATCAGACCAGCAATCTCAAGTTGTATTCTTCCTTTCTGTCTACATGATTTGTGTGTGTGTGTGTGTGTCTGTGTGTGTGTGTGTGTGTGTGTGTGTGTGTGTGTAGTCAGGATGATCCCCCAAGGCAAATGGTAACGCCCCTTCATTCAGGCCCCAGAATGGGCACACCCCAAAAGAAGGCTGGCTCGTCTACTCACCGGGTTTTACTCACTGCCTGCAAACTGCAATTTCCCTTCCCTTGGGAGCTGACTCTGGGCTGTCCTCCCAGGGCTTGGCTCCAGAGCTTGCAGGGAGGAAAACAAGACCCAGGCTCCTGCAGTGTTCTGCTAGCCCAGCTTGACCGCCTTGGGACTCGCCCACCCTGAGTCCTGGTTGGAGACTGGGCTTCTCTGTGCACTAGACTGAGCAGTCAGAGAGTGGTCCCCCAGCGTCTTGCCAGCCTGCCACCCTGAGTGGTCTCTGTGACAGTGAGTGGGCCTGGGAATTTGGGGATTCCTGGGGGCCCCATGGCTTGGGTGGCTGTTAACAATGAATTGGCAGCTGGAATTTTCCAATTCTGCATTGCTTTGGCAGGCCAGCCCTGGAATGAGAGGAAAGCCATCTGTCTTTCCCTCTTCCCTCATGTTCCTTTTGCCTTCTCCCAGGGAAGGAGCTGCCAGGCCGTGTAGGCGGTGAGGAACAGGCGTGAGGAAACATACACACCCCTGAACCCCACCTTCCTCTCTGGCCAGGCATCCAAGGGGCAGCAGTGCCATGGTTTCCCAGCTAGCCTCTGCCCCCAGTTCTCTGCCCACAGCAGACTTCCCCCAGAAGGAGCATGCGTTCTCACCTGAGGAGTCCGAGTCACTGTCAGGAAAACAGCAGCCCGCAGAGCCGAGGGTCATTGTTCACGACCCTGGGAAAGCGGGCCTCTCTGAAGCCTCAGGGCTGTGTCCGCCCTCCTGGCCTCTGTTCCTGAAGGGCACGGGCTTTTGGCCTATCATGCACTTGGCACAAGGCCGGATGCAAGGGAAGCCTGAGTTGGATTTGGGTGCACCTTCCTGTGATTTTAGGAACACTGTGATTGTGAGGTCCTCACCACCTGCCTGAGTTTGAGGGAGGAGAGTGTTAGGAAGACAGACTCACGCCCATTTAGGGCAGGATCCTTCATCTTCTCAGATCCCAAACTCTGGTCTTTGCAGTGCGTCTCCGATTTTTGGGGGGGAAAGACATGCCATTGTGCCACCTTCTCACTCTTTGCTCACTAGGCTGAGAAGTAGGTTATGTATTTATTATTCCTCAAGGAGAATTTAGCCATCCTTTCATTCACAAGTTGTGACACTTTTCTACATGGTCATTCAAAGAATTTTTCAATATATTCATTCATTCAATCTACTGAGCAGCCAATAAATGCCAGGTCCTGGGGACGCCAAGGTGGGGCACCAAAGCAACACAGTCTCTGCCCTCAAGGAGCTTACTTCTAGCCAGGGAAGCTGACAGCCGACATAAAAGCTCACGGACCAATGTGACAGCGTCGGCTAGAAATGCAAGGTGTGGCACACTGAAAGAGGTCAGGAGAGGCAGCCCACAGGAGGGCATTTGATCTGAAATCTGGAGGTTGAGAAGGAGATAAGGAACTGAGACGGGAAGGGCATTGCAGACAGAGGGAACAGCATCTGCGAAGCCTTGCAGTAAGAGGGAGCGTGGTGAGCATGAAGAGCTAATAGCAGTTGGAGGTTCGGGGAAGGCCACTTTATCCAGGGTTGCTTTGTCGTAAGGGCAGCTTGGGAGGCTTTGCCACAGTCTCGGGTGCTCACAGGAACCTGGGTGGGGTTGTGATGGTGGAGATGGAGTGGAGATATATATTTTGCAGGTAGTGCTGCTGAAATTGCTGAGATTGGATGTGGTGGAATAAAGGAGAGGGGCTTCAGGTAATTGCCTGGGTTTGGGGGCTTGGCTGCTAGAAGGTGAATAGTGCCAGTTAGTGAGAAGGAACCCCAGAATAAGACGACGTTTAGGGAGACAAGATCATAGTGCCCTTTTGGACGCACTGGAGGAGGCTTTGAGACACTTAGGGACCGGCAAGCTGGTGGATGGGTGTGCTGTCGAGCTCAGAGTGGGTCTAGGTTAGAGACGCACGTGTCTGTCATCTGTACAGAGGTGGCAGCGGAGCCACATTTTTCAGTGTGCACACCACTTCTCCGGCTGCCAGTGCTTTTCCGATAACCCAGCCAGTTTCAAGTTGTCACCAGCCCTCTCGCCTTCACATGCCCATAGTTTCCGGATTAACCTTTGGCCACTAGAAAGTCACATGGCTGAGGTCCTAGCTACAGCTTCTTGAACATGCGAGCCTTTTGATGTTGTGGGGTGTCTGACATATGTTGAAGTGGAACCACAGGTTTGTCACCCTTGAGGGTTTTCATACTTTAAAAAAATATGCAGTTATTTTGTGTTTGTGGAGAAGTGGTTAAAAATAATTTTTTTCAAGGTATAAAAGCTTATTCAGGGTAAGTTCGTTGTCCCTGGCAGGTGGTCACTGTTGACAGAGTCTGGATGACTTCCCAGGGACTGTCTTCAACATGGATGTTGTGCCCTTTCACAAGGGCACTTTTCTGCACCCTGCTTTTGTCATTAACTGTATGTCACGGAGCTTTTTCCATAGCAGCATATAAAGTTACCATTTTTTTTCTGTCTTCTGTATAAGTATGCACTGTATGAATATGTCAGTTTATTTCACAAGTTCCCAGTTGAACATTTCCATTTGTTTATAATTTTCTGCTCTTACTGAAAAAAAAAAGTTGCAGTGATATTTTCCATAAATGCAAGTTCAGTGTCTTGGGAGAATAAATTCCCAGAACTGGAATTGCTAGATGAAAGGCCTTCTGTATTTCACATTTTGACAGATGTCAAACTAGCTTTTCATCTAGTTTTTATTTAAAGAAGTGAGCTGCACACTGGAAGTCAAGAGGGACAGCGCCCTTTTCTGTTCTCAACAAAGACGGCTCCATCCCCGGCAATTGTGCTTTGAGGGGCCACCCACTGCCTTGTACCCTTTGAAAACATACCTTTTAGGTAGTTGGGGCAGCAGGAAAATGTGTGTGTAATATAAATGTTCCATAGATGGAACAGTAATACCGCATTGAAAAGTTCAAAGACTGAGCATTTGTTCTTGAGAGTCATCCAGTGGGGGACCTGACATGTTTACTTTTTCCCCTGACTTTCTTAGTTCATTAGGATTAAGCTGGACTTTATATATAGTAGAAAGTCCACAATCACAGCTGGACATTCTTGTATAGCTTATCAAAGCCTTAAATAAGAAGTTTATTTCTCTGTCGTACAAAGGAAATTTGTAAGTCCAGATCTGGACGGGTGACTCCAGGCTCAGGAATCACACTCCTTCTGTCTTTCCCCATCACCGTCCTCGCACTGACTCTGCACTCAGGCGCACGTCACAGTCCAAATGACTCCTGGAGTCCAGCTATCATTTCTATGTCCCAGGAGGCATGAAGGAGGAAGGGAAGGGCGCAAGAAGATGCACGTTTCCCACTGAATCCGAACCCTTCACGTGATCACCTAGTAAGTTCCACACACGTGCAGGATCCATGTACTCCAGTGCAGGTTGTGCCTTAGACGCCATTCACATCGTCAACACTGTGACTTTATATTTTCATTTGTAAATACTGTCTAGAAAATGTCAATAAGGTGCCTAGTTACAAAAGCAGTGTTGGGTTAATTTTCTGTTTTCAGGATTGGGTGTCTTCCTAATTCACATAAAGGTACTGTCGGGGCCACAGGTGGTCTTCCTCAATATACTTTCAGCTCCTTCTCTGCACCTACTCAGTCATACTAAGCTCCATGGAGGACCAAGAAATCTAGCGTTTAGTTGAACTTCTCGAATGAAAATTAAAATTCCATTGCTAAGGAAGAGAGGGAGAGCATAGCTGGCAGGGGGCCACACCATCTCACTGTGACATGTTTGCTGAATTGACTACGGGCAGCTGTGGTGGAGTGAGTTCTGAGTTTCTGTCCAGCCCCTGCTTTTCCTCACACAAGCCTGAAACGCTCATACCTTCAAGCATATTTCCATACCTTACTTCTCTCAGCATGTAATTTATGGACGTCATCTGATTTACCAACGTGATTTGTAAGTTAAAACCCCTATCACCTCATCGATGAAGTAACAATTTATAAGAGATAAGGTGAGGACTCCTTTCAGCTAGTACAGAAATGAATGGAGTGATTGCAGCCCCAAGTCTGTATCATCAACACTTACATTTAACATGTATATAGGTAGATTCTTATGGCTCTTCACCTACACATGTACTTTTTTCTTTTGTGCCTTTGCACATGCATTTTTTTTCCTGGATTCGTCCCCTTCCCACCAGGATTTTCTGCCTGGTAAACTCCTATTCATCCTTTAAAAACCCTTTTCCATGATCCCTCTCCATGAAACCTTTGTAGCAAACTTTACCACTCCTACTTTTGCATACTTCTTTTCCATCTGGGTACATATATTAATGCAGCTATCACTAGAAGGGTGTTTTTTGGTTCATCTCTTTGGCCTACTGGAGGGGAGTTCCTGCAGGTACATGGCTGTGTCTTACTCCTGTGCCTGTAGGGAACCCACTCATTTTCACACAGTGTCTGGTAAACTGTCCTCTGACCCAAAAGCAGATGTATATTTACTTTTCCTAGGCACCAATCTAAATCTCTTATTTACTTTAAAAATCAAGTGACTACTTAATGATTTACAGACCAAATTGAAATTACAGAAAAAAAGTTCACTTGAGCTTTCGGTATATCAGTCTTTAAAATGAATTACAGATTATAAAACGTGTATTTTTGACCCAAGCATAACAGAAATAATGTGTTCAGTTATTAGACTGGCTTTCTGTTTAGCAGTGCCAGAGAACAAAGCAGCTACGTTATTTGACCTCCTTTATTCAAAATTGTCCTTGGAAAGTTAGATTCAGAAAGACAAAAGAAAACTAGTAAATAATTCCATTTGCATCATTTGTCACTTTCAAATAGTTTACATTTAGCTTGTTTTTCAGGGGTAAAAATCACCATAAAACTCAGCCAGCATCTGCAAGTTGAACTCATTCCTGATTTTTCCCAGGTTTCACAAATGCATGCCCAGAACTGGACTTCACTAGACTTGAGGAATTAAACATGTGCATATATAATCTGATTTCTTATCACAGTGGTCAGCTGTTGCTCACCAGGGTTCCTTCAAAGCTCAGTATCTAATAACTAAGTGAAAACCACCCTCCAGTTACTGTGTTTAAAAAAAAAAAAATTCAGGCTGCATTACAATCAAAACTGCTTTTTCTTTACTAGGAAAGCTAATCATTTTTTTAAAGGAAGGGTATCATAGCTCTAAGAAAAAATGCTTTCATGTAGAAAGCCTCCACCCTCCCTGCAACTCTCCCAGAAAAGTATTTTGTTAATATTCTGGAAAAGTGCATTACGAAAACCAAATCACACAACAATCTTTTGGATAAAATATATTTCTAATTTCAGGTTCCAGTATAACAAAGCAAGCACTCTTACTTTGTGTTTTATTACTTCTGAATTTTTCATAGTCTCCTCTAAGATGAGGTTGGTGTTTTGAAGTGGTTAGACTGTTTTCTACAGTAGTACAAACTGACCACACATGAGATAAATACAGCTCTTCCTGGAAACATGAAGGCTTAGCAAACAGAATTCTGTCTCCTAATACTGAGAACAAAACTTCTCAGGACAAAGAAAAAGGCACAGAGACTACCCCAGGGACATACATGTCTTGCCAAACCCTGATAGCCAAAAGAGGCACACTGTCTTGTGCTTTCCTTCATCTTCCTAGTCCTTGGCAGGAAGACGGTAGCAGATGCCGTCCATGCAGGTGCCTTCTTGCTTCATTCCGTGTCCATCCTATTGCTGCCACAGGCCCTGGGGGTCTCTTCTAGAATGAAAATTCGAAGCCGTAAGAAAGGATTGAGAGGCACGCCCTGGTGGAGTAGCAGTTCGATCAGCCACCTTCAGTCAGCATAGTCCACACATCCCAAGGATCCTGGTTCGTCCCAGGTCCGGGTGCGGGGAACAACCAAGATGAACAGCTAAATAAAATAAAGTGCTTCTCCCTCCTCTCTCTGCCTTCCTGCTGTACCTTTCTTTTAAAATTAAAATTTTTTAAAAAAAAAGAAGAAGAAGAGGAGGAGATTTAGGGGAAGGAAAGAAACATACCTTGGCCGAGTACCTGCTTAGAGCCAGGTAATCTTCATGAAGTCTGTGAGGTTGACATTATTATCCCCGCTTTACAGACAAGAACTCAGATGCTGAGAGCAGTTTGGTAACTTACCCAAAGATGCTGCAGATTGAGAAATCCCATCCTAGAGCTGTTATGAGAGGGGGCTTCAGGGGGAGAGCAGTGATTCTCCTTCCTAGTGACTGTTTCTGGAGCTTGGGCTCCCGAAGCCCTTCTCTTCCTCCACCAAGAAAGGTGCAAGGCTGAAAAAATGGCGTTTATTTGGGGGAGAGAGGTATTTAATTTGCAAATTGGGAGCAGAAACTCATATTAGCCCCAACTGTGTCCTACTGGGGTTCTTGTTTAAAGGAGTTTTAGAAAAGTGATTGGGCGTGGGGGGGTTAAAAGGACAGAATTGCAAAAACTAGCATTGGTTATAGATTACGTCTTTTTTTTTTTTTTTTTTTTTTTTTTTTTTTTAAAGGAAAGGTGCAAGCAGGGATAAAGGCAGTCAGGAAGAGAGAAGCATTTTACTTTATTTTTATTTTTATTTAGTTGCTCACACTGGTTGTTTCCCCTGGCGAGGAACTCAAATCCAATGTGGCTTGCTGTTTTGGAGGTGATTGACCTAAACGCTACACCTAGATGACCTTTCTTACAATTCACTGGCTTTTGTCTAAAAGGCTTTGGTTACTGCAGATAAAAGAAAAAGGAAAAACAAAAATCTTTGCATAGTCTCCAAGAAGGCTATCTAGTTGGAAACTTGTTCTTGTCAACTAGCAAGTTGTTTTCAAGTTAAGTTTAGTGAGATGGAGTCTTGGACACAAGATGGAGTCAGTTCAGTCAGCCTGAACATGCGAGGCGGGCCTTCCCCTCTAATGCACCTCTTCCCCAGCCTGGGCCTGTTGCTGCCAGAAACCAGCTGGGCCTGGGTTTCCGTGGGAACTGCCCTCCCCGCTGTAGGATGTTTGCTTCCACTGGCCCAACCGCAGGGAGCCGCCCTGGGGAGAAAAGGGCCTCCAGTTGTCTCCACACCCTAGTGTGCACTGACCAGGGCGATGGGCAGGCAGAACAGCGCCCTCACTTCCAAGTCTTAAATTGTCATTTCCCTCTTAACGCTAAACAACGCTGCAGTCCTGGCTAGAAAGTTCCCGGGGCAGACGCGAGCCCTGCGCGCCTGCCGGCAGGACCCGGCCCTTCCCACCCGCACCTGCCGGGCTCTGGCGGCGCCGTCCCACGCCGCGGGGCGAGGCTAAGCCGCAGCGCGGAGTGGGCGCCTGAACTCTGATTAGTTGAGATCCGAGGCTCCGCTTTTCCGGGCCTAGCGGACCTTCCACCTCCTCTCCGACGCACGCAGCTCCTCTTGCGGCAGGGAGGCGGGGGAGGTCTTGTTTATTGTTCTGTCGTGGGAGACAAGCGGGGGGCCTCTGACCGCACCTCCTGTGCGGTTGTGACTCACCTGTGCTCCGGGGCCTCCAGAGAGCGGGTGTGAAGGCTTGAGGCTGAAAACAGGTTTGGAGGGAAGACAAGATGGGTGTGGGTGCAGCTTGCTCCAGAAGAGGGAACGAATGCTTTGCCTACAAATTCTAATCCTCACAACTGCCGTGTAATTTGGGACGAGACTCTTGCCTACTCTGATTCTTGTCTTAACAAAGTGGAAAGAAAAGTCAAGTTCACTGTCTTTTGGCTCCTTAGTGGATAGATTTGTATAGACCAAGGTTTATCACATCCTTTGCAACCTGCATGGGGTTATCATTTTTTTACCTGACCAATCTGGAACACTTTACTTTGTGCGCACTGATACCCGCAATTAAATAACGGGTGGCTTACTAGGTGGCAGATTAACACGCTGCAGTAAAGTCTGTATTGTAATCTGAGATCACTGGGTCTAAAGCACTGTCCTTGAGCCCAAAACTGATATTCTCATCTTAATTAGAATGCAAGAGAAAGGGCCTCAGAATTCCTCCTGGAGCCCTTATTTTGCCCTGACCTTTAGCCTTGGGCAGCCCCTTGTCCTGGATTCCCTGCATGTGGTTGGGATTCTTAAGCTCTGATCATTTTAACTCTTAGTCTGTGGGGTTGACATTGTTCATTTTGCTGCTTAAAGTCCAATGAGATAATTAAGCTACATACACCTAAAATCAGCTGAGTTGGCAGAGCAGTACAATTGTAAAAATGCAGTAGGTACCTGCGCTGGTGGAGCAGCGTTTAAGTCAGTTTCCTCTTAAGGAGCAAGCCACACACCCCTGGGTTTGAGTCCCGGGTCTGGAGGAAGCAACAAGTGTTAACAACTAGATGGAAATAAAATTTTAAAATGCTTCTTCCTCCTTTCTTTTCCTGCCTTCCTGCCTACTTGCCTTCATTCCTGCCTGCACCTTTCCTTAACAAAAACAAAAACTACAGTAGGGCTAGGGGCTGGGGACTGTAGCCTGCCCAGCCCCTCTATAAGCCCCTAGAAACTCCTTGTAAGGAGGTGATCAAAGGGCAAGAACAGGGAGCCCCTGTGAACAGATGAAAGCACTAGAATAATCCTGCCCAGAAAAGGGAAAGTTGAGCATTTATCTCCCAAAGATAAAGAGCAGTGCTCTTGACATCTCTGTGTGAAGTCTGGTATGGAGGGTGACTTGGGGAGGTGGAAGAGATTGACCCTTATTGTTCATTGTGCTTGCAACTCCCTTGGCAGCATTGTGCAGAATTTGTCTTACTGGCTTCCACCATGTAGGCTGTTTGCACAAATATTGACAGAGTATCTTGCTGTGCCACATATTACACAGGGCCCTGGTGTCATAGTGGTGACCAGGATATGAGCTCCTGATAGTTGTGATGCAGCCCATCTGCCAGGTGACCGTGCCCATCTGCTCCAGCAGCAGCGACTGCTCCGCTCTCACTTTCACCCCTTCCCACAGGCCCCACAGCCCCTGCCTGTGAAAACCATAGAGCAAGTCACCACCTTCTCAAAGGGTAGGAGTTCCAGACAGGGACAGAGTGTCTTTGGAAATGGAAGACGCCTGTGCAACTTTTCTGACTGTCTTAAAATAGGAGGGACTTGCCTCCAGCTTTCGATTACCTTGTTTTAACTATTGGGGTGTGGGATCAGTCAAACACCTGATCAGCTGACATGTACAGGGCCTGGCATGTGGGTACTCAGGGTTGAAAGATAAAAGCGTGACCTGTCTTTGGGCTGTGGTAGAGAACACAATGCCACAGCCTCCTGCCTCTCCGACGGGAGGGTAAAGGCCTGCTCCTGGCATATCTTAGACTTTCAGAAAATGCTGAGTGAACGAGCCACTATTCAGAGTTGGCAGTAATCTAAATGCAGGGGAAGAGGACTCCGGTTCAGAAGACGGGGCTGGGCATGGAGGGGGCTGAAGCTGAGGGCCATCAGGACTTGGTGGTAGATGAAGGAAGAATCAGCTGGTTCTGGGACTGAGTGGGATTGCTGGAAGGTCAGTGGGGTCATTGAAGCCGGGCTTTAGATTTCCTCTGTGCTGCAGGAAGGGGTGAGAGTCAGTGCCAATGATCTCTGTGGGAAGCTCCATTTCTGGACCCTGTGGATGTATGTCCCAAGAAATGGCCCCAGCCCCCAGTTCTCAGCCTACAGGGGCAATTTTGACAGGAGCAAACCTCAGGGTCTTCATAAGTCCCAGTAGGGTCCTGTGATGAACAGAGAGCACACCAGGGTGGGCTTCATAACAGCGACCTCCTCCCGCCTCAGTTTCCAAGACAGTCAGGGATGGAGCTGCACTGCCCAGGCCACATCCTAGACCCGATGCCATTGCCTCCATTTGGGTCCTAACTACACTGCAGGCTGTGGCATGAGGACTGTGCTGTGCACCTTTCTCTGAAAGTGGACATTCTTGGGTCACGTCCCTGGGAATGTGCAAGAGAAGGGACTGGACGACAATGGCTAGTGCCTTCCTGGTGTTGGTTTACAGGAGCTAAGCTCTTCTTTCTTTCCCTTCTGAGAAAAGAGAGTCTCAAACTCATGGGGATTAAAATAGCTGAGTTTATTTGAAGTGTAATAGAGAAGTTCATAGAGACCAAAAGTAGATTGGTGGTTGCTTAGGGCCTGGGGCAGCGTGGCACAATACAGCGGTGTTAGCCAAAGGGAACCGTGTTTCCCTTTGTGGTGATGAAAATGTTCTGAAATCGTGATGAGGTTTGTGCATGTCTGTGGAAATTTTAAAACCTCCAGTTTTACACTTCAGTGAATTGTATGATGTGTGAGTTACATCTCAGTAAAACTTTTTTTAAAAACAGCAGCTGATATGTGTGGCCGTGTTTGGGCTACTCACCGCCCTTCTGCCTTGCATGTAAGCTCCCAGCACTTCAGCTTCCCCTGCCCGCTTCACACGTCCTGGGGACAGGCCCTGTCGGAGAGACAGCAAGGGGCTCCATTCCTTCTCTGGAGCCTACCCATCAGAGGACTGTCTCTTCTTCCTGGGGGAGGAAGAATCTGGAACAGAAGCCCCTCAGAAAAACGGACCTCAGAAATGCAGCCCCCAAGACCCAGGGTTGTACAGAAACCAATCTGGGTTCATATTTTTCCAATTTGCTTAATGACTTTTTTAGCTCAGTTGAGTTATACATGATTTTTATCTCTTTCTGTTGTTTTCCAATTTTTCTATATTACGTGTATGTATGCATGTATGTGTGTATGTGTATTTTAGGTCCAATGTACATAAATTCAAAGACTGGGTGAGTGAGCATGTGGGGACTCCCAGCTCCAGCCAGAGGTCAAGGCCTGGCTGGGTGGTCTCTGTGGCTGACGAATTCTCCCCCCTCTACAGGAGCCATGTGGCTAGAAATCCTTCTCGCCTCAGCGCTGGGCTTTGCCATCTACTGGTTCTTCTCCCGGGACAAGGAGGAAACCTTACCGCTTGAAGATGGGTGGTGGGGCCCTGGAGCACGGCCCACAGCCAGGGAGGATGACAGCATCCGCCCTTTCAAGGTGGAAACTTCAGAAGAGGAGATCAATGTAAGGCACCTGTTCCCAGGCAGACACTGGTGTTGGGCCTTAGTCAGGGGCTGGGACCGGGGAGGGAATAGGCTAGGGAAATGGCCCCTTTGGGATGAGTTTCCAAGCCCACCCTTCTCCCACGGGGCAGGGCCTTCAGCCAGCAGCAAGCACAGCTCACCCACGCCTACTCCTTCCCCCACCCAAGACCCAGCAGTGCCCAAGTGGAAAGGGGCTGCCAGGTAGGCCCAGTTACATGCCTCACAGTTCACAGGAAACAGGTGATTTTTGCCTCCTTTGTGCCCACCGGAAACCTGGGGAGTGCGCTCCTAGGAGACAGCCAGCAGGTTCTCCTCAGGCCTGGGTGGATATCCTGAGAGAAAAGCCAGATGAGGCAACATAAAATGCTGCAGCGCAGAGCAGGCAGGGTATTGGCAAAGCACCTACCGTGTATCAGCCATTCTCGTCCCATTATTGTGGTGGCGTGCAGCCGGGGCCTCGGCTTCCTCTGAGGAAAGACTCAACAGTCACCCATAAATGGCAACAAAGTAAGTTTATGTGCAAGCAGAGCAAAAGGAGAGAAAAAGCACTCTGTAGAGAAAGGGTGGGCAGCCGTCTGAAGGAGACGGTTTGCCCTGATTGGGAGTGATTGTTTTTGGACATCTGCTCACTGGTGGGGTTTGTGACGTACAATAAGGAATAAGTTCTGGGCAAGCTGGGCCCGGGATGTGATGTCCTGTACAAGGATGTTCCCAGTGTTACGCTTCTCATGTTCTCTGCGCTCAGCACAGAGATTCAATCCCTGCAGTCATCCTGTCAGGTGAGGACTGCTGCCCCATCTTAGAGACACAGAAAATGGAAACTCAGGTAAAAGTAGTTTGTCCAATATGACTGAGATGATAAGCAGGAAGATTTGGACTCAGGCCTGTCCAAAGTTGAAGCCACTGCCCACTCCTCTGCACCGGGTCTGGATTGAGAAGGACATGACTAGTGGGATGAGCTGACCTGAGGGTGCAGCCTCCTGGAGGAGCTAGGCCTGAGCAGGGAAGGCGGGTGGGACTTCGGTGGCCCCTTCTTGCTCTCCTGCTGTGAGTAATGGAGCTCCTGCTGTGTGCAGACAGTTGCCTGCCCTGCCTGCTGGTGCTTGGAAGAAGAGCCAAGCACCCAGCACAGTGAGAGACCTCCCTCACATCACTCATTGTCCAGCTGATGGGAAAAGGAATGTGTAACTAGAAGATTAATGGGGTGAATGCTATAAGAAGTGCCAGTAAAAAGTCGTGAGAGTTCTGAGAAGGAAGGGATTTAAAAATTTAAACTGGGCTGCACCCAAGAGAAACCAGGCTGAAGCTTCACTGGTGAGATTTGATAAGGCCTCATTTAGTTCAGAGGCTGAGCCCAAGCCCTGAGGAGCATTCCTTTAGGATTCCAGAACCTGTTGAGAGTAACAGAAGTGCTTGGGAGGAAACCCAAGAGGGTAACACTTGACAGGTTTTGTGGGCCACCTTGAACGTCCCACAGCTGGGCCTGGTCTTTTAGCCTTGTGCACACGCATTCCCCTGGTGCCCTCTCTCCTGGTCTGTAATTTTTATTCCAGTGCAGTTACAGTGTATCATTCAGTGTGATAGATCAGAGTCACAAAGCACAGCCACGGGACGGATCCAGCCCACCCCTGCCTGCGTTTGTACAGTCATCCATGCTCTCTTCCCATCTTTCAATGGTTGAAAAAATTCAGAAGTTTGAGTTTTTAAAAATCACTTGTGACATGTGAAAATGCCATCATTCAAATTCGTGCTCATACATTTCATCGGAACAGTCATGTCCATTAGTCCACCTCTTGTCTGTGGCTGCTGCCACCCTCCGAGGACAGCGCAGCGTAGGTGCAGCTGGAAACAATACTTACTCTCCGGGCCTCTGTAAAAACAGTTTGCCGGCCCCTGTTACAGAGAAGTCTAGGTAAAACTAAAGATGCTGGTTTCCATACATTTAAAACATGAAAGATGGAAGTGAATCTGATCAAAAATGAAGCACACATACAACATACACCCGGAGAGCAGCCACCTTTGTAGGCAGCCAGGCGTCCTCTGGGGCGAATCTGGGAGCCCAGAACACAAGTCCACAGCCCAGGGGCCTCCTCACTGGCTCCCACGAGACTTGGCTTTGCCTCTGCCACCCAGTGCAGTGGCAGGGGCTGCAGGATTTGCTGTCTGGAACGAGCTTTCTTTTGTGCTCTGCCCCACCCTCGCTCCCTGGGGTCCTGCATGCTGCTCCAGGACTTACACCAGAGGCTGGAGAAGACCCGCTTGACCCCGCCTTTGGAGGACAGCCGCTTCCACTATGGTTTCAACGCCAACTATCTGAAGAAAATCATCTCCTACTGGCGGAATGACTTCGACTGGAAGAGGCAGGTGGAGATTCTGAACAAATACCCGCACTTCAAGACTAAGATCGAAGGTATGTTCCCAGCACACCTGTCCGTGGACATTTGGGTTGCTCCTGCCTTTTTGTTGGCAACTAGGACTCATTACTGCTTTGAACGTGAGTGTACAAATACCTTTGTTCCCACTTTCTATTCTTTCGGAGGTGGGATCGCTGGGTTAAACAGTAAATCTCCGTAAGTTTTTGCGGGGCCATCCTGTGCTTCCACGGCAGCTGCACCATTTAACATTCCCACCAGTGGGTACAGGAGTCCTGATTCCTCCACCTCCTTGCTAGTACTTGCTGCTTTCTATGATTTTTTTTTTTTTTTCAATAATAGCCCACCATAATGGGTATGAAGGGCTGTCTCATTGTGGCTTTGGTTTGTATTTCTCAAATGATTAATAATGTTGAGCATCTTTTCATGAGCTATTGGTCATTTGTCTATCTTCTTTGCAGAAGTGTCTGTTCAAGTACTGTGTCCACTTACAAATTGAGTTGTTTGGGGGGGTGGTTTGGTAGTGTTTTAGGAATCCTCTTTATACTCTCTATAGTTACTGGATATTAATCCCTTATGAAAAATGTATTTTGCAAGTATTTTCACAATCCTGTGGGTTGCCATTTTTTCATGTTGAGGAAAGTACATACATTTGGAAGTTAAAATATTTGTAGTGTTTAAGAGAATTTGGTCTTTTCAGGTAACAGGTTTTTAAGCTCCGCTCCCCAGGCTGGCAGCCTGGCCCTCGTTCCTGAAGGGTGCCCAGCAAGCCTGCAGTGTGTCTCCTCCTGGTCTCCCTGCCTGCGGCTGCTCCAGAGGCCTCCCTCCTCGCTTTCTATTTGCTGCTGTCCTCCTCTCACGTTTGGACCTCTCCGCCCTTGCTCTGACCCCTGTGCTCTGGGCTGCTCAAGTCCTTCCTCACCGCAGCCTCCTTATTCCTGCCACTTCCCTGTTCTCAGAGGAGCTTCTGGCTCTCGTCCATGTCCTGGGCCTCCCACCACAAAAGAGTGGCCTCTCTTCTCAGAGTCTGGGAATGTGCAGGGGTTTCTGAGGCCTCCAGAGAAGTCCAGCCCATCACTCCAGAGAGGAGGGAATTGCCTGAGTCACAGGGAGGTGGAGAACCCAACTCTGCAGACTCTCAGCCTGTCCTTTTTTTCTTTCACCTCTGGCCACTGTCCCGGCTGGGGCGCTAGGCCATGGCACCGCCCACCCTGCCAGGCCCGGCCCTGCCCTCTGACCTGGCAGCCCCAGTGTGGAGCACCCTGTGGGCACCACTAACTTATAAGAAAGGGAGAACATTTCTTCCTCAAAGAGGGGCCCATTGAGTAAATTATGAGGCATGGGCTTTAATTTTTTTTTTTTTTTTTATTTTCTTAAGGCAAGGTGCAGGCAGGAAAGAAGGTGAACTGGAAGGCAGGTGGGAAGAGAAAGGGAGGAAGCATTTCATTTAATTTATTTAGTTTTCATCTTGGTTGTTCTCTCTGGTCCCACGTAGTGAACCTGGGTCCTTAGGATGTACAGGGACCACCTCGCTGGCCTTACCTGCTAGGCCACCAGCACGTACCAACTTTTTTTTTTTTTTTTTTTTTTCAATTTAAAAAGCCCTGAAGGAAACACAGTGAAAAGCACGTCCCCTTCTTCCCCCAGCCAGTAATTCCCACCACAGGAACGGTTCTGGTTCTCTTTCTTCTGTATGTTCCCAGGGATGGCCCATGTACACGTGCATGCTTTTCCAAATTTTAAACTAAGACGATGTGGCAAAATTTGAATTTAAAGTGCTTTCTTATTATGTGATATGTTCCAAAGAAGATAAGATTACCTACTAAAATAAACTTTAGAAGGAATAAATTTAGCAGTGTAGAAGGACACCCAGCCTATATTGTTAAGTGAAAAAAATAAGGTTCCAAAATAGAATGTATGCAGGGTTCTATTTTCGTGAAAAGAAAGTTACCTTCTCTAAGTATTTTTGTTAAAGTCTAAACTATCATAGTCACAAGAAGCTTAAGGACACATGACAAATAAATGTAATGTGGTGTCCTTTTCCTGTGTCAGGAAAAGGACATTAGGTAAAAACTAAGGGACATCTGAGTAATATTCCACTGCGTGTATGCACTAATATGATTCAGTATTATGCAGTGGCATGGATGAACCTTGAAGACACTTTGCTGAGTGAAAAAAAGTCACCAGAGGACAAATACCATACGGTTTCACTTACTACCTAGTGACGTCCATAGAAGCAGAGACTAGAATGGTGTTCCCAGGGGCTGGGAGTAGGCACATGGGGAGATGCTGATTAGCCGGTATAAAGTTTCAGTTATGCAAGGTGAGGAAGTTCTAGAGAACAGCTGTGTAATGTTGTTCCTTAGATAACAGTACTGACCAAATACTTAAAAGCCCGTGAAGAGGCTAGGTCTCATGTTAAGTGTTCTTACTACTATAAAGTAATTTCTTCTTTTTAAAGGAAAGGTGCAGACAGGAATGAAGGCAAGCAGGGGCAAGTGTGAAGAAAGAGGTGGAAGAAACATGTTTTATTTTATTTAGTTGTTCAACTTGGTTGTCCTCCCCCACTGCCCACCCTGCCAGCCCCGCCAGCCCCTGGCCCCACCCCTGGATCTCGAACCTGGGTCCTTGGGATATATGTGGACTACATGGAGTGACCTTATCCATGGGGCCACTAGGGCACACCCCATGAATTTTTTTTTTTAAAGGAAAGGTGTGGTCAGGAATGAAGGCAAGTAGGCAGGCAGGAAGGAATAGAGAGGAGGAAGAAATTATCTTTATTTTATTTTTATTTAGTTGTTCCCCTCCTGACCCAGGACCTCAGCACCGGGGTATGTGTCCTGCTCCTTCAGAGGCAATTGACACAGTACTGCTCCATCAGGGTGTGCCAAAATTTTAAAAAATATTTTAAATAGGGAGATCTGAATAAAGTACAGTCTTTAGTTAATAATGGATCAGCACTATTCATTCATCGTATCAAGTGTTCTATACTAACAAGATTAATATTAGAGGGAACCTGGGTATGTGAGAACTTCCTGTACTGTCCTCACGATTTTTCTATAAATCTAAAACTGTGCCAGAGTCTAAAAGAATGATTAAAAAAAAAAAAAAAAACGAGATGAATAACATAGTGTTCCTTTTCATTTGGGTGGGACGACTTGTGATTTTTTTTTTCCCCTTTTGGTTTAATTTGTGTTTTCTGTTTTCTATAGTCTGTTTTTTTATAACAACAACAAAAGGTCAGAACATTAGCTAACTTAGCCTGTCAGTGCCACCCTCATGCTGGCAGGTTCCTGCCCTGAGTGTGTCTGCTCTGAACACACAGGCTCTGTCCCGGCCACTTGCCTGGGAAGGGACTGCTCTCAAAGAGACTCTGGGGAAACCTGGAATTAATTCACCTGCCCTTGTCTAGAAAGGATTTTTCCATAAAAAGTGCCGACTTTTAGTGCTGCCTCTGTGGGAGTCTATACAGAAGATATATAATAATGCACACTTGAAAAATATAATGTTATATCGATAAAAAATTATTAAAAAAAACTTGCCCACTTCAAAAAGTTAAACATTTAATGTATGTTCACTGTAGAAAAATTAGAAAGTACACATAAAACAAAAAAGGAAATAATTCACTGGAAATTCCACTGCTCGGAAAGAACTACTTTTTACTTTTTTCATTTACATTTTGTTGTTCCCCCTTCCAAATGTTAAAATTTACATAGACACAGTTTAGCCGCAGTCATGGGTCGCTTGGTGTCCTGAGAAACGCATTGTTAGAGGATTTCCTCATTGTGCTGGCATCACAGAGGGCACTTCCACAAACCTAGATGCTACGACCCAGGCTATAGATGGGGTGTCCTATGGTCTGTCTTTGATTGAAATGACGTCGAGTGACACATGACTGTGTGTGCATACATTTGACTGTTCACAGACACTGGGTCGTACAGTGGGTATGTATTGGTCATTTTTTTACCCTTAGCAAAGTATACTGAACGGTTTTCTGGGTTAAATATATATCTGCCATGTCCTCTGAAACATCGGTATCATATTTGAGTACACTGTTAAATGTAATGTATTTAATCCTCTATTGCTAGAGGTGTCAGGCTCCTCCCCCAGTTTTTAAGTCATGAAATATTTCTTGCCCTGCCCTGACCAGGGGCCGTTACGGCCTCCGGAGGCAGCAATGCTCCAACAGCCCTGGCCTCGGGGAACTCACTTCTTAGTGTGACAGGGGTGTCACACTGCCCTCCCTCGCAGAGCGGCCATGGAGGCTGGGCCCACAGTGTGACAGTCACCCCGGTGATCTGTGCCAGGTGGGGCTGTCCGCGCACTGACCCATACCCCGAGGGCCACACTGAATGTATGTCCATTGTAGAAAAACTAGAAAGTACTGCAGCTTCCCCACTGCGGGGCCCTCTTCACAAACCCTGACTGCGCTCTGTCCCCCCAGGGCTGGACATCCACTTCGTCCATGTGAAGCCCCCCAAGCTGCCCTCCGGCCAAACCCCAAAGCCCTTGCTGATGGTGCACGGCTGGCCTGGCTCCTTCTATGAGTTATATAAGATCATCCCGTTCCTGACTGATCCCAAGAACCATGGTCTGAGCGACAAGCACGTGTTTGAAGTCATCTGCCCTTCCATTCCCGGCTACGGCTTCTCAGAGGCGGCCTCCAAGAAGGGTATGGGTGCTGCTGGGGGCCCTGGGGCAGCCTTCTCCAGAGGAGAATGGGGCAGAGCCTGAGAGGAGGGCATTTTTACTACTCCCAAGAGCCAGCGCATCTTCTCAGGATCCAGGGAGTTGGGTGGGGGAGGGACCCGGCAGAGCACTGGCCATGCGAGGGACCCTCATGTTCTCTCCACATCCCAGCCCTGGGCTATTCCAGGCCAGGCAGGGTGACCAAGTCCCACATGCCCCGTGGGCCCCAGAAGCTCCCTGATCCTGGGGAACTGAACCCATCACACGCCCTCCCCACCTGGCTGTCCACTCACTTTCACTTCCACCAACGCAGGCACCGGGCGCACCACCTTTGGACCCCAGGATTCCTTCTTGCCTCCTGTGAGCAGCTCCTATCTCAGCCGGGGCCAGGCGTCTGGGGGATTTCAGAGGCCCCACCGAGTGACCTTCCCATGACCCCATTCTCCTTCCCTTTCACACCAGGTTTTAACTCAGTGGCCACCGCCAGGATCTTTTATAAGCTGATGCTGCGTCTAGGGTTCCAGGAATTCTATATTCAAGGTGGGGACTGGGGGTCCCTGATCTGCACCAACATGGCCCAGCTGGTGCCCAAGTAAGGCTTACTTTTCAGGAGTGTGGGGGTGTGTGTGTGTGCATGTGTGGGGTCACTGCAGGGTGGACTGTGGGGGGAGGCAGGGTTATTCATGTCAGGCCCTACTGGGCATGTCTGGAGACCCCTCCACAGGATGCCTGTGGGCCCAGGAGAGAAGGGAGGACCCCCTGACCCTGTCACTTAGCTGGGCCTAGGGCACTTGGATACAGTCTGTGTCATATGGGATTAGTGAGTCTGAACCAGGTGCCCAGGGAGAGATGGACAGTTAGAAGAGGGGTTGATCACGGAGTGGATCTTTCTAGAAACTCTGCATTTCCCCACCCCTCCCCCTTCTCTACCCCATGTGGCCACCCCATTGGGGCAGGTATGAAAGGGGCTGACACTGTGCTCCACAGTCCTGCGGCTGCCTCCATCTCTCCTCTCCCCTCTCTGACACCAGCCCCACCTCACCTTGACCTTCTCTCTACCCTCAGCCACGTGAAAGGCCTGCACATGAACATGGCTTTCGTTTTAAAAAATTCCTTCTTCCTGACCCTGTTCCTGGGACGGCACTTCCCAGGGCTTTTTGGCTACACTGAGCGGGATATCGAGCTGATGTACCCCATCAAGGAGAAGATTGTCTACAGCTTGATGAGGGAAAGCGGGTACATGCACATCCAGTGCACCAAGCCGGACACCGTGGGTGAGCAGGGCCGCCTCCCCTGCCGGGATGGGGGGCACACCCACTCCCCTCAGCAGGCTCCACCCAGCGGGGAACCTCAACCCCAGGAGCACCCCTCACAGGAGGGAAACTTCTAGTAAGAGACCTCAGAGTTCTTTTGATCCTGAAAGTGCATTTCTCCCTAGAAATAAGTTGCCACGTGGTCAAATGCCTAAACGACTTGATTTCGTTTGAGTGAATATTCAGAGTGGCTTTGACCCCTGATTCCTTCACCCCAATTCTGAGTCCTATAGGAAGAGCCAGAGGGACAGAAAGGAGGGACAGAAGGAGGACCCCTACTGGTGAGGGAGACCCACCAACCATTTCTGCCCCCAGAGTTCTGTTAAAGGATCATTTTTTAAAAGAGAAAAACATTAAAAAAGATAAAATCATATGCACATAAAGTGAACACATGTCCAAGATTGTATTTAGCTCTGTTAATAAAGGAGCCAGTGCTGTATAAACCAGAACTGTTCAAAGGCAATTAGGAACACTATAATTAATTTGCTAATAGATAAAAAGCTGATCGAAGTCCACAGAGTAATCAGTTAACTCCCCACTGGACAAAATGAAATTCTTTCCATTTTATTGAGATATAATGGACCCATAGCGTGGAGGAGTGAAGGCATACAGCACAGTGCCTTGACTTACATATACAGTGAAATGATCCCCAGCACCTTTAGTGAACATCCGTCATTTCATCTGGAGATAAGGAAAAATTGTTCAGCACGCCCTGGTGGCTTAATGATCAAGTCCCTCCCTCCACCCCTCTCCCCGCTCTTGGAAACAGCATTTTTTCCAAGCAACAGAACAAGACTCACCAGCCCCGAAGTCCCCTCTTCCAGGCACACCCCCTGTCCCTCAGGGTAACCCCACCCCTGACTTCTGAAAGACAGATCGATTTTGCTGTCTGTTTTTACATTTTATATGAAATGGAATCGAGAGTAGGTACTCTCTTGAGTCTGATTTCTTTCGCTCAGTATTGTTTTCAAGATTCATCCAAGCTGCTGCCCCAGCCATTTTAATGCCTGCCCAGTATTTTGGCCCTTGGGTGGATCAATAATTATTTGTAGCTGATCCCCTGTGTTGGACTTTTGGGTTATTATTTTTCACTGCTCAAAGCAGATAGACCAAAAACAACATTCATCTGTTTCTCATTTGGATTTCACAGAACTCTTCAGTTTGACATTGCCCACACAGTGCGTGAAGCCCATGAGGTGCTGTGGAGGGTGTTACTCTTTTAATCAGATAGGGATTTAAGACTGACGGTAGGAAGTGAGGTGCACGAGTCCCCCCGAGAGTTAGGGCAGAGCGGTGCCCCCACCCGCCTCCCTCTGTGGGGTCAGGGCCTGAGCTGTTTCCTTGCTTCTTCCCATGCCAGGCTGTGCTCTGAACGACTCTCCTGTGGGTCTGGCTGCCTACATTCTAGAGAAGTTTTCCACCTGGACCAATTCCGAGTACCGAGACCTGGAGGATGGAGGCCTGGAGAGGTGAGCTCCGTCCACCTAGCTGTTGGCCCAGGGCCCAGCTGCCCCCTTCCTCTCCATCCTCATCTCTGTTGCTTCATTTGGGTGAGGTGGCCAGCAAGTTCTCTCCGTTGTCGGACAACCCACTAATCCTCAGCCTGTGACCAGCATAGCCCCACTTTCTGGATAGGAAGCTGGCACACAGAGGTCTAGTGTCTTGCTCCAAGCCTCACAGTGGAGTGGTCAAGAATGGGATGCAGGCTGGCCCATCTGTGCTCCACTTGCTACACAGTCTTCTGGACTCAGGGCAAGTGAGCACCCCGTCATTGCCAAGAGGAGGTAGCAATCAGATTCTCACCCTCTGGAGCCCCTGGAGGAGCTGGGGAATCATGGTCATAGGATTGTGCTCTGGAGAAGCCAGCCCTGGAGGGTGTCTGCGGAAAGACTGGGGGTCCGAGAAGCTGCAGCCTCTACTGTGCATGCCTCCCAGGTCCCTGTCTGACTCAGGCTTCAAGGTTAACTCTGATCCACCTTCTCCTGAGCCTGACCCTTGCGTTAGCCCTCTGGAGACATGTGGAGCACCAAACATAGTGCTGGGGAGGAGTGGAGAAACATGGGACTGGTGCCCATTTCGGAGGTAGGGACTTTGTCTAGGCTACACCCTAGCTCCAACCCCAGAACAGTGCCGGATATGTAGTAGGTGCTCAGTAATTATTTGTTGATCTCTAAAGATAGATGCCAAGGACTATGGGAGTCCAGAGAAAGGAGGATTGGATTTGTCTAAAGGGCAGCAGGGGGAAATGACTGGGAGAATCTATTTGATCTGGACCTTGAAGGATAAGTAGGAGTTTGTTTGATGAAAAGGGATGGAGGAAAGGAATTAGACCAAGAGAAAGACAAGTCAGAGGTCTAAGTGGACTAAAATGCCAGATGTACTAGGAAAGGGTGACTCGTCCAGATGTCAGAGCAGGGACATTGGGTCCAGATCATGACTCATTCCTATAGGCCGCCCTCTGAGAGCTCACAAGCCCTCTCCCTGGGATCTGTTTCTCACCCGCTCTGGGGAGGACCGGGGTCACCGGAGCTCCACCAGAAGCACCTTGGCAAAGGACCCGGCCCTGCTCCCTGACCCCACGTGAGGCCCCACCAGACCACCCACTGGACCTTCTGCCTGGCTACAGGGGGCTACCAAAGCTCTGAGCAGCCTACCGGCATGATGGGATCTGTGTTCTAGAAAGATCACTCACTGTGTAGGGTGGAGACGGTGGTGGTCGTTTGCAAGCTGTGGTCAGAACTGCAGGGAAGACGGGCGCACTTGGCCGACTTGCCAGGTCCCAGCATGTCACCACATGTCACTGTTTACTGTAACTGCTCACTTCTCATGGACTGGTTTTCATTTTGTCATCAAAATTGCAGTTTAAAGGATGTCACTTTATCTGGGTCCCTGCCCCAGGCTGCTGTTACAGCAGATCCAGGATTCTGGAGAGGAGGGGGTGAGGACTGAGAATATACTCCTGGACATGAAGATTTCTTCTGTGCAAGAATGTCTTCTTTATAAGACACCTTCGTGTTCAGGAAGATATTCCTGAATGTATTCTTTCTGAGAAGCTTCTTACAAATCCTTCCTGTTTTAATATTTGTTACCTTTCTTGATTCCCCTCCTTTGCCCCTTGGGCTCCCCCTCTCTGCTCCTATCTTCACTAGTTGGGAGCAAAGCAGAGGTGAATTGCACATTCATTAAAAGGTGATTCTGAGAATAAAAATAGAATATAACCAAATCTCAGTAACTGAAGCAAACAATTCAGCAAACTGCTCTTTTTAGTGAATAGGTCTCTGCTGAATCAACAAAAGGAATCTCCCTAGAGCTGAGGAGTCAGGTGGGAGGAGCAGCATATGCTTTTAATTTTGGCAACAGTGACATGAGCAGGGTCTCGCCGTGGCCGGGGACACACACACACACACACACACAGGGTGGGAATGGAGGAGTAAGACAGCCAGGGCTTGGTACAGACAGGGAGAAGGAAGCATCAGCAATGAATGAGACTTCTCACTCAGCTGCCAGTGCATGGAGGTACCATTCATGAGCAGAGGATGTGTGTGTGTGAGTGTGCACGTGTATCTGTCTATAGAAGTGTGTGCACATACACGTGTGCCTGTGTAAGCCTGGATGTAAACGCACACATACACAAATGCGTATTGTGCACACACGTGCCTGCATTGACTGTGGACTTGTATGCATATGCATGTATGTGAATGCACTTGCATATGTGCATGTGAGTGTGGTGTCAGCAAAGCTATCGGGCTTCCTTTCATCACGGGCATGTTGTGTGGGAGATGCTGGCAGGATATCCACTTGGTGATGGACTCACAGATCTGCGGCTCAGGTGAGGGGTCAAATTAGAGGCAGTTATTTCCTCTGGGCTTTTGGTGGAGTTTGTGGTTGGAACCATGAGGGTCTGTCTGCTCAGTGTAGACAGAACAGCATTCAGGGATTCTGGGAGAAGCCTTGTTGGCTGCAGAAGACACTCTGGGAGGCCCCGCCTAAGAGGCCTGGGCAGCAGTCTGCAGTTTGGGCATACAGGGGTGAGGAGGTATGGGAGGGCAAAAGGGCAGAGTAAAAGGAGTAGTAAAAGGAGGCGACTGAGATGCTTGAACCCAAGGAGGTAGATGGAGGGGCTCCCGCCCCAAGATATGAAGGTGTCCTAAGTGAGAAAAATCTGGAATCAAGCAGAGAAGGGCTTGAGGGAGGCTGCTGCACCATGGACTAGTATTTCCTCAGAGGGCAG
The DNA here is from genome assembly GCA_004363575.1 of Solenodon paradoxus. Classification (NCBI taxonomy): domain Eukaryota; kingdom Metazoa; phylum Chordata; class Mammalia; order Eulipotyphla; family Solenodontidae; genus Solenodon; species Solenodon paradoxus. Next base: position 647,376 of record RJWH01000583.1, read on the forward strand.
CAGGGAAGTGGGAGGCTGTGGGTGGATACACAGGTTCTGTGGAATAAAAATGCCCAGGGCTGCTGGCTCTCTCCTGCTCCTTCTGGTGCCCAGCTGGGGCAGGCCCAGGGCCTCTGAGGGCTGCCTGGGGCTGGCAGGGGTGAGCCCACCTAAGGGTGGTCCAGGGATGGGACTCACCTCTGAGCATGGCTATAGCATCCTGCTCACAGACCTGGACACCTGGTGGTGACTAGCCCGAAGCCCCTGTATTCTGTTGACCTCACCTGCTCCTTTCCACCTGGCTGAACCTCAGGGTTCAAGCGGGGCCGGAGGCGCTGGCCGACAACACCCAGAGGACAGCGAGCCAGCCTGGTCTGCCCCGTGCGTGGTCAGCACTCTGGCATCACCTGCCATCATGGTCACTGGTGTCCTGACTAAGCCTGCGGCCTTGCAGTGAGGTCTGACGTGCGAAGCCAAGTGGGCATGTGCTCACAGCCGGCAGTTCCTATTGGTCAGACAGTGTGCCTGGCGCTGAGGGTGGGCCTTCCTGCTCTGCTTTCCCAGGAAGTTCTCCCTGGATGACCTGCTGACCAACATCATGCTCTACTGGACGACGGCCACCATCACTACTTCCCAGCGCTTCTACAAGGAGAACCTGGGAAAGGGCTTCATGACCGAAAAGCACGAGTGGTAAGCCCGGCTGAGGCCTGAGTGGAGCCCCCGAGGCAGGGAACAGAGGGGCCGCCCAGTCTTGAACTCAAGGGAGGCTTTTGATAATGGGAAAAGCCCCACTTTGCCTGCGGTGTGTACAGGGTAAGGGACAAGCACACGATTTAAAGAAGGCCGCGGTGTTGGGAGAAATCCCTCTGTCTGGAGAACCAGCTCACCAGCTTGGACCCAGGCACCCCGCAGGGCCTCCTCAGGCACAGGGAGCTGATGGCACTGAGACTTCCGGGCAGCTCCCCCATCTCATATGGAGACCCTCAGGTGGCAACCAAGGGAAAGGGGATCAAGGTAGGCAGGTAGAGGTTGTCCTAGCCCAGTGCTGACCGTGTTCTCCTGCCCGGGCAGCCCTTCCAGAAAAGAGTGACCTGAGTGGGTTTGTGGGGTGATTAAAACTCTGCTCTGGCATTTTCTTTATGGCTCTATGTGGGTGGGCTTGCTGACCATCCCCCCACCCCGTGGGGGACAGAAAGGGGACCAGGCCACAGCCTCTCCCCTCAGTGAGATCTCTGTCCCTCTCAGGATGAAGGTCTATGTGCCCACCGGCTTTGCTGCCTTCCCTTGTGAGTTAATGCATGCCCCGGAGAAGCTGGTGAAGTCCAAGTACCCCAAACTCATCTCCTATTCCTACATGGCCCGTGGAGGCCACTTCGCCGCCTTTGAGGAGCCGGAGCTGCTCACCCGGGACATCCACAAGTTTGTGGAGCTGGTGGAGCAGCAGTGACGCGGGACTGGCTGTTGCCCTGGCAACCCTGCCCCTGCACAGGCTCTCGCTGATGCTACCCTTTACCTGGAAGCCCCCGGTCTCCCAGTGCCCACTACCCATGGAAGGAGGCTGGCAGGCAGTGGCCTCTCTTCTTCTCTTGGTGCAGATGCCCCTGTTCTGAGGAATGCATTTGCTTCTGTCCCCTGCCCATGCTGGGACCCCCTGCATGCTGCCTTTCTGCACATCCCACATATGTGTTAAACAACATGGCTTTGATAATAAATGATTTTACTTGTAAGAGGGGCTGGAAACAAGCGACGTGTGCATGCACAGGGTTTCCCTTCCAGCAGAGCAGACAGGTCTACTTCTGGGTTGGGAAGGGGGTTCCAACCTGCCCTTACTGTGGAGGGCAGGGCAGTCCTGCTGGGGACCAGGACACTGCTCTACCCCTACCTGGTGCCCCCAGGTAGCTGGGAGCAGAGACCAAGACTGAGGCTCACTGGGGACAGCGGGACGCCAAGACCATGCCTGCCCCGCTGGTGGAAAGTGAGGTGTTCTCCGTGACACCTAGTCCCCACACCAGGGCAGCAGGGGAGCTCCTCCTGCAGGTGCCCGAAGTTGCATCTCACACTGGGATCCCATGGGGAGAGAAAAGGCAGGGGCTGAGCACCTCCTAAAGAGTCACGGCTCAGGGGCACAACCCCGTACCCGGCACACACACACCTTTACTCCCCTGTCCAGCCCTTCTCCTTGGCTCTGCAGAAGTCCTGAGCACCATCCGCTTCCCACCTGAGGGAAAGACAGACAGCCTCAAGGGCTGCAGACTGAGCCCCACACACTCAACTCTGAAGAGGTGCGACAGGCTGGATCTCACCAGTCTGGCTGAATAGGCACTTGAGGGGCCCTCACTGTCCCCTGGGGGACCCTGACCCAGACGCCGGTAACACAGAACCATCGTTCTGGGAGGCGTGAGTACAGCCAGCAGAGCCATTCTCTTCCTGTCCCCACAGCGCCGTCCCCGGACAGGGGCAGGGTGAACAGCGTGGTGCACAGACGGGAAACATCATCTGGGCCCAGCCCAGGCTGGGGTTCGGCAGCTCTCTGGTTGTCATTTAGCTGTGTGCCTCCTGGGCAGGGTCTGGTGCTCAGTGGGAGAAGATCTTCTGCTTGTCACACTCTCCTGTTACCCGTAGTGTCCCCGTGGCTGACGGTCTGGAGGGCCACAGGTCCAAAATGTGATCCTGCTAAAAATCACTGGGGACATCACCCCAGCTCGTGCAGAAGGGGAATTGGAAATGAGCAGAGCCTTGGGCGAACAAGTAGAGTTCAGAGCTGCAAGTGCACCCACCACCACTGCTGTGGCCCAAAGATACCACCTGTGGCAGTCCCATCCCCATGAGCCAGGCTGGAGCCCCTTTCTGGGTCCATCTTTTCCCAGCAGCTGTGCCTAGACAGGTGGAAGGAAGTCCTGAGCTTGGCTGGGGTTCAGATAAGTGGCTTCTCCATCGGTGTCTCGCCTATCCTGGCCCAGCCTGCCGACTGCCGCCCTCAGGCCTGGTAGGCAGCTGCCACGCTGTCCGCAGAGCTCTGGGCTGGACACTGCCCGGGGAGGGTCCCGCTGATGTTGTGGATGGCCCCATAGTTCTGCTGCTGCTGCTGCGAGAACAAAGCTATTCTCTCAGAGGCCAAGCTGTTCAAAATCCGGGGCACATAGGGCTGCCAACAAATGGGGGTGTTAGAGCTTGGTGGGGTGGTACGCGATTCCAGACCCAGTCCGCCTGCTGCCCCTCCTCCCTCAGCAAGAGGACACAGCAGTGCTCATCAAAGGCACATAAAGACACCAGTGATTGGAACGCCCTGGTGGAGTAGTGGGTCCACTGACTCGGTCAAGAGGGCAGTCCACATACATCCCAAGGACCCGGGTTCGTGTACTGGGCCCTTGGGAAACAACCAAGACGATCGACTAAAGAATAAATAAATAAATAAATAAATAAATAAATAAATAAATAAATAAATAAATAAATAAATTAAAAAAAAGAATAAAGTGCTTCTTCCTCCTCTTTCTTCCTGCCTATTAGCCTTCCTTCCCGCCTGCACCTTTCCTTTAAATAAAAGGGGAAAAAAGGACACCCGTGATCATAGTTCTTGTGACGACAGAGAAGGAAGTACCTGTTTCTCAGAGGAAACAACTTTCCCCAGCACTGGGCTCTAGGACAGATAGTTTCTTACATTAGGAAGGAAACAGTCTGTCTACACAGGACCAGCTGAGATGGGACTTCTGGGAAGCTGAATTAATCTGTGTGGTTAGGTTTTCTTCCCGATCCCAGGCTCCATCTGCTGACCCAGGGAAGGGCCTGCTCTGCTCCACGCAGACCCAGGCTGAAAATGAGGGCTGTTCCCTGGGCCATGCTCTGCCTCGCCCCTGGTCGGCCCAGCACAGCTACAGGTGTGCCTCAGGGAAACAGATCTTTCTGAGAACCTGCTCTGGGGCTGCCCAAGGACAGACACTAAGATTGCCTGACACCTGGGAGGCCCCCACTGGAAAGACACTGCTGGTGAGACTGGCCACTGGCCCTATCCCAGGTCCATCAGGAAGGCCATAGCTGTGGGATCCAGTGGTCCCATTTTCCCTGCCCAGGTCCACCCTGGGAGTGGGACCCTGAGACCAGAAGCAGGGAGAAATAGAGAAGTCCTTGTGTCTGTCTAACATGTGCTGACTCTAAAGTAACTACATTCATTTGCTCCAAATATTGGAATTAAGTTGCTCAAAAGCAGCACTCACTGGTTAAATTCAAAGGGGAGCGAGTTTGGCCCTCCGGGTGCCTAACAGAAGACTCATACTTCGAGGTGCTGATGAAAACTTGTGATCAAGCTTCCTCAAACCGCAGGGCCTGGCGATACTGCCTCACTGAAGGCCCAGACTCACCAGGCATTAAATATGCAGAGAAGGAAATCGAGCAGGGAACTGAAACCAGGGGGGCTGGGCAGGCGTCATGACAAAGCTACCTTCTCAGTGGCTTCACATCTGCAGGTACAGCTCTAGGGATGCCCTCTCAAATGACATTAATTCAGAAACTGGTCTGCTACCTGATCAAGGGACTTTGATCTTAACAAGAGATGATCACAGCATGTTTGCCAGGCCTGTGTGCTTGGGACAGTCACGGTGATGGGGTGAGAACATGACTTACTGTGAACGACGCAGACACCTGGACCTCTGTCTCATTTCCTTTGTCACTTGTCGATTCCTCTGTCTGCAGATAACAGCAAAAACTTGCAATGATAAACAAACTTGATCTTCCTGGAATAACATCCTCCAAACAAACAGACCGTTAACACACAGAATAATAGGGCCAGCTGGCACCAGGCTTCCAGCCACAGCCTGAGAGGATGGAGGGGGTCAGTGCAGGGAGCAGGAACAGGGGTGCGCAGGGGAGTGACACTTTGCACCCAGCTCCCCACTCCTTTCCCGTGGGAAAACAAGATCTGGAGAAACTGGTAGTATGTTGATACGTGAAGAGGTGGAGGTGGGGTGGGGAGTGAACCCACATTCCTCTCCTCCTGGGTCCTGGCTGGATGCGGCAGGAGGGCGCTTTACCTTGTAGTTCAGAGGGCTGAGATGCTTGAAGCATCCAAAGCAGGTGTAGGCCAGGCAGACCAGGATGGTGAGCAGCACGACCAGGAAGGTAAACAAGGTGACAGGGGCCTTCAGACCTGGGGACCAAGGGATGCTAGTTTGGAGGGGAAGGAGCTGACACCCTCACCCTGCTGAGGAAGGGAACCATACTCGGTGCAGGACCTGTGTGTGATGCCTCCCTCAGGCAGAAACTAGAGAGAGAAGGCACCCCACACACGCACACGTACACACCCTCTCCAGCAGCCAGGAGCACATAGCGACCCCACTGGGCAGCTGGTATTTCCTCTGGTCAGATATCAGGTACTGGGTCACCATGTCGATGGCAATTTGCCAGCTTCCTTGCTGGGTTAGTTCTTTTCAATGTCTGATGCCCTGAGCCAGGTAAGATGGAGGGTCCCCTCTGCCACACCTGATTGGGGCAGAGTCACATGTCTCTTCTGCCCTTTTCTTTTTCCCTGGAGTCAGGTTTCCCTCCTGCATGGTCCCCCACACTGTGAGCTCTGAGGATCTGGGCCCAACCATCACCCAAAGAGCCCTCTGGACCAGCTTCCCCATCTCTGGTTGAGCCCCTTCAGAACTGAAAAAGGGCCCACCCTCTCTCTTAGGCTGTCTGGGACAATTGACCTGACCTGCAGCAGGTCCTGACGCTTGAGCTCAGGCTGGCTTGGGGGCTAGGTTGTTAATATTGCCCCCAACAAGCCACGATCTTCGGGACGCACCTTGAAACCCAAGCAGCTCTGGGCACCATGTCCTGACTGGATACCTTCTGATTGGACAGTAAGTTGATGCCATTATAGCATTGAGGGGTGTGGCTGACTGGTGTGAGGTTAGGGGCTGCCTCCCCCACTCCCACCTCCACCCGAGGGTCAGAAGGGCGCTCACCCAGGCGCAGGAAGGAGAAGAAGTAGAGCCAGAAGAGGCACAGAATGGGAGCAGCCAAGGCCTGGTTCACAGCTGCAAAGTGAAGCCTCTTCTCCAGCTTGGCAGGGAGGTAGGCAAAGTAGAGGTTATGCCGGTCCACCATGTGCTTGAGCAGGATGTAGATGAGGCCTGTGGAGCAGGGGAGGGAGCTGGAGACCTGGCTGGGCCACGGGTGCCCCGTCCCTCCCTCCTGGAGGTGACAGTTGTGCAGGAGGTCCTGGAACGCGTGGTACTCAACTGCGCACCTAGCCTGGGACCAGCTCCAGGTTTACTCACCGAACGGCGCGATGATGGGGCAGGTGATGCTGTAGGCCATGATGACCGTGAAGACACACAGCATCCAGGCATACATGGCCCCAAACTCGAACTCGTAGGCCTGATTCTGGAACGAGGTGGAGAAGCGCTTAAAGGCTTGTTGCCTCCTAGACGCTCCCTCCGTGTATTGCAGGCGTGCAGGGGAGAGCACAGTGGAGGACTTTGCAAATGGGACTCACAGCTACTCCCACCTCTTGCTCTTGCGGGCCTTTCTCTCCCTCCACAAGCCTCTCCCCCCGCTTCACTCAGCTTATACCGAGAACTCCCAAGCTTCAGCCGTCCATGCTGTGGTGTTTCTCTTGTTTGAATCCTATCTGTGCAACAGCTGGTGAGCCCCAGAGGGCAGAGACAGTGCGCCTCAGACGGCACAGTGATTCCCCACAGGCTTTGGTGGCAGACCCGGCACCAGCTCTGCACCTTCTGGGCACCTGTCCTGGGTCGAGCTTAACCTCCGCCCTCCCTGACTTAGCCGCACATTTGCTGCTAGCACACCGCTGCACTCACCTCAGGCTGTGCTGGGCTTAAAATACAAGGCCGTGGGCCTTTGCCAGCTTTGCTCTCAGCCTACTCCCACTGGCAAAGGAAAACAAAAGTGAACTCCACGCCTGCCCATTTAGGGCCTGTCGGAGCCGCACCTCAAGTCCCAGATGCCTGACATTTGCGTGGTGATCGCAACTCTCCCAAAGGGTGCCCGGGGAAGAGGGCGGCTTTGATGTTAGTAGTGCGTGTGTAAGATCAGTTGGTTAAAACACAGACACCCTAACTCTCTCCTCCAGCCGGGGAGCACACCGGAGAACCCCGAAGGCAAGCCCCCTGCCCGCACGCCTCCTTGGACCTCTGTCCCGCGGGCAACGCCACGGCCCTGCTGAGGGCACCGGGCACAGTGCCCCGCGCGGAGTCAAAGTCACTGGTGCGTAAGCCCGGGAGGGAGTCGGCCCGCGCCGGCCGCACCTGCTTCACGTTCCTGCGGTCAGCCGCCGTCTTGGCCACGATCATGCGGAAGGTGTAGAGGATGAGGCCCGGCAGCCGCAGCAGCTCCATGCCATTGCCGATGAAGGCCGAGGCGATGACGTAGTTCACAAAGAAGGCACCCTGGTCAGGCAGGAAGACACACCTGGGGGGCGGCGGGCATGTGAGCGGAGAGCAGAGAGCCTTCTGCTCCAGGCAGAGAGGGGCCCTGGGCTGGGCAGCTGCAGAAAGCCCGAGATGCTACAGCATTCCCCATGCGGCACCGCGCGTGCCACGCGGGGCCAGGTGCCAGGCACTGCTCTGGACCCTGGAAGTAAAGCAAAGCCCCTAGCACTACTCTCATGAGTGACACCCTCACCGAGGAGACACTAGCCAACAAGCACAGACACAGAACGCCAGTGTGTGCGTGGAATGCTCCAGAGGAAAGGCCCTGGTGGGCAATGTCCACTACGTTGTGGAGGGCGGTCGGAGAGGCCTTTCCGGTAAGGAGGTATTTGTGCAGAGCTGCAGGAGCAGAGAGGCGGGAGAAACCAGGGAGCCAGCATTCCAAGCAGAGGAGACAGCACATCGTGGCCGTGCACCTAGGAGGCCAACAGAAAGGGGACAGGGAGTCGAGAGGGGCTGCCCAGGGACAGGGCGGGCACATGGCCCAGAGCAGAGGGCAACTCTGACCGCTGAGGGGTGGCCGGGCAGGGAGGCCACAGCTACCGCTGTGCTGCCTGTGCAGAAGGACAGCGTGAATGGGGTGACCTGGTCTTCAGAACAGATCATTCTGGGCCCTCTGGGTCTACTTGATAGAGCTGTTGGGATTTGCTGACAGACTGGGTGTGGTGTGTGAGCATAACAGAGGAGACGAGAACAACTGTGAGTTGTTCCAGAACAACCAGAAAGAGTGATGGGTGGGACATTTCTGAGACTAGCAGGTGTGGAGATACAAGTCAGGAGTCCGGTTTTAGGCAGTAAGGTCCGAGGCGCCCCGTGGAACTCCGGGAGAGTCCGCGACAGGTGGCTGCACTACAATGCAGGCTGACAGTGTTTTAAATCAGAAGTAACTGGGTGGCATTAAAGTCATGGGTCCAGCTGGGTCACCTAGAGAGGGGGTGTGTACAGAGAGCTTGGGGAGATGCCAAGGCCCCCCCTAATGAGGCTGAGGAGGAGAAGGGTCAGGAGAGGGGTGTCCGGAGCCAAGCGGAGACAGCGTTTCCAAGGGGGAGCTGCAATGAATGTGCCAGTGGTACTAGCAGATTGCTTGCAGACCAAGAGCTGACTGCTGGGTTTGGCCATCTGGACGTCACATCAACCTAGACAAGAGTGCGTGTCCATCTGTGGCTGCCAGCTCCCGAATCATCAGCTTACTCATGCTTTCCTCAGGAAAGCAGATGTACAGCCTCTAAAGCACAACGCAGTAGGCACTAAAGTTGAACCCAGCTCTGGTAACTAGCTGAAATAACCTTAGGCAAGTTATTCATCTTCCTTGAGCCTCAGTCTCCTCATCTGTAAAATGGAGATAATAATAGTATCTCCCTCACAGCTTCTGATAAAGGTTAAATGAGAAAAGGCATTAAGTATGTAGCACAGCACCTTCTTAAATAGTAGGAATTACTATTACTATTTACTAATCACTACTTAGTAAGTGGGTGTGGTAAAACTTAAAATACTACCAAGGTCACATATCACTATACATTTTAACTCCATTCTCCTGCCAAAACATTATTCCTAGAGTACACAGTCACTCTGGCTGCAATGTTTACATCTTACTTTCCTCTCCCTGAGACCAACAGTTCCTTCTCCCCAGGTGTCTCTGCACTCAGTAAGCTTCGAAGAATGAATGAGACTGTCGCTGACTGAGTTTGGGCCTGAAGGATTACCCACATTTCTGCTCGGGTAGCACAGAGCTGGTCAGCTCCTGAGGTGCAGCCCAGCCAGGAGCCTCCTGGGGGCGTGACGCACCTTGTGGAGTCAGAGGAAGATGTCCCGAAGCACAGCCTCCCCGCGCCCTCTCCACCCCTTCCCTCCACCGTCCAACCCCAGTCCCTGAGACAGCCACCCCAAACCAGCTCCAAAACTCAGTGCGGCCCATACGTACTCCAACCTGATGGAGGCCTCTGAGGAAGTTTTGTCAAAGAGCCATCGGAAGAAAAAATCCAGACTGAAAGACAAATAAATCCCATAAGAATTGATTTCTAACACTACACAGTTAGTTTTTCCTGCTCCAAAAACAGGCCAGCTGTCACCATCCACATTTGTTCTGTAGGATGCTACTTCCCACAGTGGCAGCTTACCAGGGCCTGCTTTAACAGAAACTGACTTTCCTGAGATAAATAAAGCCAGGATCAGATCTGCCTGCCCCACCAGGGGGCTGAGCTAAGTTTTGTTTTCAAGTAAAAAAAAAACACATATGTATGTCTATAAGCATACATGTGTATATATGTATATGTTGTGTGCATATATGGATACACACACATATGGAAGAAAGATCCTGTCTCCAGAAGGATCTAGGACTAGCAACATGAATGCACTCCATTTGGAGGTGAGAGGCTTAAACATTGTTAGCGGAATTGCACCCACTCCCAAACCATTTCCATTTTCCCAGGGACAGTGCTTTCCAAATGTGACCTTGACTTTGAATTTAGAGCAGAGGTGGTGATGTACCTGGTGAGGCCAAGGGAGGGCAGAATCAGCACCATGAAGATCAAGAATATGTAGACTTTGGTCATCATGATCCGGTTTTCCCCTGACCTACAAGAAGTCAGAGGTGAGCACTCACAGCCCCCCAAATGCCCCAAGTGTTCCCAGGAAGGTCCCTGCTGTACGCCCACTACTGTGTTGAGGGCCCAGGGCTCCCAGCACTCACTTGGTCCAGTGAGACTCCAGCAGTGTGGAGTAGTAGACGATGGTGGGGAGCAAGGCTGAGAAGGACCACAGGAGGAGGGTGGGGAAGAACTGGCTGATGATGGGGTCCTAGAAAATAGGTCCACAGCAGAGTGAGGCTGGGTGTAGACCATGACCTGTGGGCAGTTTGGTAAACTCCTAGGATGAGGAGTTAGTCATCCTGGACCCCAGAATCAACATTGTGCCTGGTACGGGGTAGGTATTCCATCATGTTAGCTGAACAGACAATAATAGCACCTTGTACCACTGACCCTTGAACAACGGGAATTTGACTACATGGGTTCACTTGGTGGGATTTTTTTCAGTAAATGAAGCTGGTCCCTCATATCCACAGGGTTTACATTCACAGATTCAGTCGGCTGGGTTGTTGGCTGGTTGGATCCACAAATGGAGAACCTGAAGACATGAAGGGCTGACTATAAGGGACTTGAGATTCCAGTCAATTCTGAAACTAATCAATCCCCCTTGGATACAAAAGACAGTTGTACACATTTTTAAGGGGTCAAAAGTTCTATGTGAAGTTTTGACTATGTGGGGAATCTATGCCCATAAACTTCAAGTTGTTCAAGAGTCAGCTGTACTTGTTTAACTCTTTAGAAAGAAGAAAGCAATTTCAAATACAGTTCAACCACTCATCTTACTGACCACCTAGATGACCCTTGGTTGCCTACGGAGCAGAGGCCAGGGAAGACAAGATGCAGATGGCCAGGTCTCCTTCCCTGCCGGCCTCCTCCCTCAGCACCATGGGCCTGGCCGCAGCTACCAGCACGGTTCCATGTTTGCTCCCAATCCTGCGTGTGCTGGTTGTCTGATTCTAATCACATGAGTCAATTAACTTACTCCTCTCCTTAACTCAACAGGCATAAAAGTAGAAAATTCCTTTGAAAACTAAGTAAATTATCTAGAAAAACTTGATAAGGGTCAATTTCTCAAGCATGTTGCCGAATTAGATAAAAGAGTAAATTAACTAAAAAGACCGAGGAAAATGAAATCTGGGAGGATTGTCTACTTAGCATGACTTTGCAAACTATCTTTAAACTCTTGCTTCACTGTAAAGAAACCAAAACTGGAATCACAACCAGTGAAAAGAAGTAAAACCTAGAATCACAAGCAATGAAATTAGGATGTGGTTTATATAAAATAGAAAAAGGAGAACTCTAATCAGCAGATCCATCCTCAAAAAAAAAAAAAACAGGTCTTGACCATACATCAAAATTGGCAAAGGAATAAATATTTACATGCTTTCAGTCTAAACAAAACTGCTTAGTGTAGAGTCATGTGTTTTTAATTATATATTGACTCAAATAAGAGTTTCAACGGCACATCATTCATCTGATCATCATCACAGCAACCCCAGGAGTGAAAGATGACAGGTGTTTTAATTCCAGTTTATGAATGAAAAACCAAGCTTCAGAATTCATCAGCTAGGGAATTAGTTCTGGAGGCAGGAACAGGACCCCAATACCCACTCCAGCAAGCTTTCCCATGATTAACCAAAGGCCAAGTGCAAGATTAGTAGACACTGAAATAGAAAAGAAATAATTTATAATACTGCCACCCCACTCAATGAATCTCTTTTCATTCTTTCTTGTCCTTTCTCTGTACCATCCATCCTGTACACACACCATAGGCACACTGCCACACTCAGTGCTTGAGACAGTTCTGCCCTCGGCTTTCATACTAAGTCCCCCATGTCTGCCATAAGTCAATACACTTTTTTTAATGGATGCTTAACATACTATCAGTCTGAACATACATCATTCAACCCAAATATCCCTCATTGTGGAACATGAAATTGATTCCATAATGTTGCTTTAGATATGTATATAGAGATGTACACATAGGGTGTATATAGATGCATGTTTATTCCATAAATACATATGTCTTATAAACGTCTGTTCCGTAAATGTATATATTCCATTTAACAGAAAGTTCCTTCCATGAGATAAAGCCAGGATTTAGACTCTCCCCCTAAAGAATGTTTAAGGAAAAAAGAACCTATGTCCAGAAGAAGCAAGGACCAACACAGTCGTGCCGTAAGTGAGTAAGGCTTGAATGTTGTCAGAGATTGGCGTCCACTCACTGACGCTTTCCATTCTCCTGGGGCCAGTGCTCTCCGGATGTGGCCTTGATTCTCTATATAGGAATACCTGGCCTTTCAAAAGTTCATATTACATCACTTTGCTTTTACACAAGACCTGTATTAGTACCTGTTTTTGCTAACGAAAATTCAAAAAGGAAGTTCACTTTTATGACAAAAAGTGAAAACAGCATTCCGCTTGTTTGGTAGTAGCTGTTCAGAGGCAGCACATGTCCCGAGCACAGAGAGGCATCACTAAGGCATCCTGGCTTCCCCAGGAACTACTCTCTATGGACTGTGCATTTGTTGTTACTGCTTTTACTATATGTCACTGTGACATTACATTTTATGTGTCATTTGGTATGATTTGGTAAGTTATTTTGGGGGTCTGCAAATGCTCAAATTTTTTTCATGGCTCAACGTGGTGGAGCAGCAGTTTGCTCGGCCGCCTCCAGCCATCACAAGCCACATACATCCCAGGACCCAGGTTCACATCGCAGGGCCGGAGAGAATGACCAAGACGAACAATTAAATAAAATGAACAAAATGCTGCTTCCTCCTCTCTCTCCCTGTCTGCCTGCCTACTCACCTTCATTCCTGCCTGCACCTTTCCTTTAAAAAATGTTTTTCATATAAATTAATAGTAATTGCTTCTTTGCTTTATTCCATTTCAGCTTACGAAAGTTTTCATAGGAACGCTCTCCTTTCAGAAAGCACAGTGTTACTCTAAAGGCACTGGAGGAATGCAGCTGTGCCTACCTACTCAAAAGCACAGACTGGAGCAGAGCTATACAGCTTCCTGGCCCAGTGCCCTCCCTCATCACCTGGCTCCCCAGCCTTCCCCACCCACCACACCCTCTTGTCCCAGCCCTCCTGGGATAGGTCTTACGGAATGGTCACTCACATTCAGTGCGTGGATGGGTTTGGTGACGTTGAACTTGTCCATGGTGGACAGGATGATGGAGGGTGTGGTCAGGAAAAACAGCCCCACGAAGAGAACGAAGTTGATGCCCAACCACTGGAACCACCAGCGGCAGCCCTGGATGGAGAGGTTCTTCCTGCAGAGGGGAGGACACACCGGGAGAGGCTCGTTCTCACTTCAGTCACAATGACACCGCAGTGCTCACCGCTTCAGTAGTCAGAGGTCAACTTGGGCAGGCCAAGGGACTCGTCTGAGAACTCTAGTGGAGGGCTCATTTCTCTCAGGAGAACCGGCAAGTTCTCTGCACTGACCTTTAGCTACAAGATGGTTACATTTTGGATCTCTGTGAGCTCAGCAAGTAAAGAGGTTATTTACTTTCAACATGGCTCCCCAGATATTACCTGGGGGCTAAATGATGCCTAAAGAGATGTCAACGGCAGGCCAAATAAGGCTGACATGCGTTTCTTAGATGTGTGCAAGGCATTTTGACTGACACATTCTTCCCAGGCTGGGGTGCAAGAAAACGGTGGCAGTGGACAAAGGGACAGAGGCTCAGCAGAACCTGCCCTAGCCTGTCACCCACACCAAGAACAGGCCAACAACCACTCTCAAGTTGAGAAAGATCTGTGAACCCAAGAGCGAACTGTCAGAGGCTGACCTTGAGCCCAGTGAGATGAGCACTCAAAGTTCCCTCTGGGAGAGGACCAGGCTGGGGCTGCTGCCACCCCCACTACCCTGCTTAAGGCACTCCTGGGGTCCCCAGGGACATGACTTAGCAAGTCAGCACATCTCCCAGCCTAGAGAGGTGACTGAAATTGAACCTAAGGTGGCAGCAACCGTAAGCCACATGTGGTTACTCATCACTGAAATGTGGCCGGTCCAAACAGAGGAGTTAGAACTCACATGCATACCAGCTTTCAAAGACTACGAAGTATGGAAAGGAAAACATAAAACATCTCATTTTTTTTAAAGAACATTACATTTTGAAATGATGATATTTTGAATATATTCCTTAGAAAGATATCTTACTTAAATTAATTTCAACAGTCTCTTTCATTTTTCGCCATGGCTACAAGGACAGTTTAAATTGTCTAAGTAGCTGACATCATATTCCTGCCAGACCCTGCGGATGCCAGGGAGCGGCCCTGGACTGAAGCGCTGGGTGTGGACACACAATCATGGATCGAGCATGGCCCCCACATCCCCACCCACCCAGAGAGCTGTAGGAGGTGGGTGCTGATCTCCCTGAATGCGAGGTCATACGTGACCTTCCGGGTCAGCCAGGTAAACCCCACTAGGCACCCAGGAGTCCTTGCCACCCGCTCTCAGCCTGGGGGCTCACCAGCAGATGTCCTCAGGGTAAGTGGCAAAAGCCACTGTCCACTTGGAGGCGCAGAGTTCTCTGCTATAGGAGGATGGCTGGGGCTCACCTTTGCACCGAAGGCCCTGGCACTTGCAGGCATTGAAATCTTTCAGGATGCTGCCAGGAAATGCAGAAAGGGTCAGGGCCCAGACCACTGGGCACCACACACACACGGGGCAAACGGGTAGAGGAGGAGCAGGAGCCTCGGGCACAGGACCTCTGCCTCATTTTAACGTAGTATAACTGTGAAGAGATGCTGTGCTTGGCACATATAAAGAGGATATTTAATCCTCAGAGCAACTCAGCAAGCCAGGGATTGCTACTCCATTCTACAGATAAGGAAGCTGAGGTTCACTGAGGTGGGATTTGCATTGTCTTGTCTGACTCCGTCTCATATTGTTTGCATTGCCCCCAACACACCTCTTCCTTGGGCTGTCCCCCTCTGTCCTGCCCAGGAAGCCATTCTGACTCCAAGATGCCCTGCCCAGGACTCCCATCTCAATCCTCGCCATCCCCAGGGGTCCTGTGCTTTCCCTCAGTAGTCTCCCAGAAAGAACCACCAGCCCCCAACACCTGTATCAGGACCCCCCCATCCTCTTTCCAATGACTTCCTCCCTCTTCAAGGTCTGCAGGGGACATTCCAAGACTGTTCCCTAGGTCCACGATGCCTGAGGCGGGATGGCAGGAGAAGGGGCCTTTGCTTGGCCAACTCCTCCCCACATCCCTCTCCAACCCTGAGGTGAGGTGACAGAGGTCTCAGGTACCTGGGTATTTTATGGGCTAGAGTCCCATGCCAGGTGCCCCCAGGGCCTGGCTTCCCCAGCAGTGAGCGCCTGGAGTGTCAGGGGTGCTCTCTACAGCTGTGTTTGTAGGAAGACTGGGCAAAGAAGGATAAGGGTTCCAGAGTGCGCCTCTGAAGGAGGGCAGCCTCCACTCCAGCTGGCAGAAGAGGGACCCAGAGACAATGAGGGCTGTGGGGTGGTGGTGTACAGCACATCAACCTGGGCGGGGCTGGCTCTGAATCACTCGCACCCAGCCAGCGCAGACATGGGTTCACCAGAGAGGGAGTGTGGATGACTGCCTCCCCAGGCACCCCAGGAAGGAGATGGAAACACCACCAGTAAATCCAGTGATGGGGATTCAGTCATAGCATCTGTATCCAAGAAGGACTGCGAGGTATCTGGAGGGGGCAAAGGAGCTAGCCAAGAGAGTGCCTGAGACATGCCCCACTCACTAGATGGCCATGGACTTCTCCTGGAAGGTGACGAAGGCCATGCCCAGGGGCTGGAACTGGACCCTGCACTCCTCCTCTGTCATCCTCTCCATCAGCCTGTCCTTCATGCGTGTGTAGTAAGAGATGGCATCCTCCTACCAGAGGACACATCTCTTGTGATGACGTGACCTTGTGCAGGTGTCAGGGGGACCCCAGTGCCCACGCTCCTGGGTGGGGTATGGGCCCTCACCCACTCACACCCCTGAACTTCACAGCAGCAGAAGTGGCCGCAGGGCTTGGGATTGATGAGGGTCCGCTGGCCTGTCTTTGCCTGCAGGTTTGTATAGTAGGTCAGGCTCTTCTCTGTCTTGTTTCTGCGGGAAAGAGTATATATATGGAACTTCAGACTCCCTGTCCTGTGGCTCGGACACACACCCATTCAGCTGTCCATGACACCACAACCGGGAGCTCTGCTCTCCCAACAAAGAAGGGACAGAGCCCTCCTCCCTCCTAGCTGGGAGATTCTAGGCCAACAAGGACAGAGGTGGGTCCCCCAAGGGGAAGAGGCCCAATGACTGCAGGCCAGCTCATGGGCACGCCCCTTACCTCTCCTTGCACAGGTAGATGAGCTTGGCCACATCGTAACAGAGCTGGACCTCTACAACTTCACACGTGGGGTACGCGTCCCTGTGCCCAAGGTGGGCCGGAGGCAAAACACAGCCATTGGAAAAGAGGCCCCCAGGCAGGAGACACCCCCAAGTCTCCAAGGATGGCAGAGCACTCGCACTGTTCGTTTCTTTGCCAGCAGAGATCTCTTTTCTCCTTGTCTTTTACCAAAGGGGAAATTTTGGAATTTAATAGAGGTCCTTTTTAATACCAGAAAGTAACTGCCTGAAACTGACACATTTATACTCACTTGGCTTTAAATCAGCTGGCACTTTTCATGGGGAAGATTAACTCTGTTATCCCCTCTATCCACCAAAAAAAGCCAGATTTATTGTTTGCTCTGGGTTGCATCTACTGGAACTTCACTGAAATCCTATTTGGTTTATGACCCTTTTTCAGGGTCATAGGCCTTTTAACGCTAACGAAAACAAAGGACTCTCATCCCAGAAAACATATACACACATATTACAATTATAGTAAAATGCCTGTCAGTATGTTGCACGTGTACTTACTATTGACCAAGTAATGTTAGTTAATCCTCACTGCAACCTGTGACATTTTGCCCCCATTTTAAAGATGAGGAAAATGAATGTTGAAAAAGGTCAGTGACTTGTGCCCAAGATCACACAGCTAGTGAGTATCTGAGCCAGCATGAAACCAGGGGGTCCAGCTCCAGGACCCAAGCCTGTAGCCACCATATGATACCCCGCACATGACACACAAATCACACATGACACACAAATCACACATAACTTCGGACTATACGAGTCCCTGCTGTGCCTGGCACAGTTCTCAGTACTGGGAATGGCACCTGGGTAAGTCTATATTTCAGTGAGAGAGACAGCCTGTTAATCATTCTTAGTCAGAAGGCCAGTGTCAGCTCTGAGGAAGAGAACTCCAGAGCAAGCATCTCTGCGATGCCTGCCCCATGGATTCCACAGTGTTCTGTCTGTTTCCTCCAAAAGCAGGAGAAAGTGTGAGTCAGTGTTTATGTCTGACTGTGGGGGCTTTTCCCTTTTTCGGTAGAAGGTTACACTTCAGGTGAAACGACTATTTCCAAACGCTTCCTAGCAGGCAACTTTGGGGAGCGGTTTCAAGAAACAGACAAAACAATGCCAACATTCAGTTCTTGTATATAAAATAATATTTCTAAAAGACTTGAAGTTTCTGAAGGTTAGCTAATACTATATTGAGTATTGTTAGTTTTTGTTAACTACATTTTGTTTAGTTGTCTAAAATAAATTTTATTTTAAAACTTGTTATTTTAAATGAGTCATTTGTTTAAAAGAAATTTTAAACATTCACTTTACAGTTCTGTCTATACTAACAGTTCGCACAGCCAGCAATCAAAAATAGTGCAAAGTTAACCTGCAGTCAGTCCCTCGTCCATACTGCAGAGAAGTGTCTGCTGAATGGATGAGGAATGAAAACAAATGAAACCCTTGACACTTAGCCCAGGATCCAGCCCTCCAGTCCAGAGGCCAGGGAGCCTTCCAAGTCTGCTGACCTCCAATGCATCCCCTTCCATGGCTTTGCTCACACAATTTCCTCCTCACAGGCCAGCCCTGGCTCTGCCCGCAGGAACCCTTGGTGCAGGGGCTCAGTGGGGGCTGCCAGAAGTGGGTTCTGTAGGGACAGCTTAAACTCACTGACCCGTGAGCTGTGAGAACAGGCCTCCAGACAGCGTGCTCACACAAGAGACCCCTGCTGAGTGGAGGATGAACCTGGAAGGCACAGGTGACCGCAGGTCCCTCTGCTCCAGAGAAGGCTCTGTCTCACATAGCCTACACTGTGAAGTTGACCCTGCGCACCCCTGGGGGAATCGCTTTCTTTCCCAGGTGCTCTAGGGCTTTTAGTTACACCTGCACGCTGGCCTGCACTCTGGCTCCTGCGGTCCTATGGGGCCCTCACGGCCACTTGCAGAGAACAGGCCGCTCCTCCCCCCGGCCCTTCCGTAGCACCAGCAAAGCTGGCCCCTGGCAGCCATTCGATACTTGTGTGGCAGTGCCAGGTCCTTCTCAGATCTTGCCCAGTGTCCCCTGGAAGACAGAGTACTCACTAGGTACCTGCCCCCCTGTGCTGTGCTGGTCCTGCCTGCAGGGACAGGGACAGGGTGGGGGGTTCGATTCCCCTTCCCCTCCCACGGCCCTGCTCACCGGAAGTGACTCTCCACAGTCTCCTTCTTGGCCTCTCGGGGGAGGCCTGTGATGAACAGAGTGCGCCTTGCCTGCCGGAGAAACGCACCAGGGAGAAAAGTCACCAGGACGAGTCAGTCTAACAGGAGCCCCACTTCTCCACCCGCTTCACACCTCCAGAAAGAAAACAGGGAATTCAGAAGGGCCTGGCCTTCTCCTTCATGAGCTGAGGGAGCCCTGAGCGTGTCATTTACACAGCACCTTCTGCCAGGCTGTTTAAGAACATGCTTTCAACACAATTCTGTGAGCCTCCTTGCCATGAGAGGAGACTCAGAAAGAACCCAGCGGGGGAAAGTGACTCGAATGGGGTCACACAGCAAATCAGAGGAGGACGAAGCACAAATAAGCCAGCAAGCTTCCCAAGAGACCTCTCCCAACGCTCCGCTGTCTGGCCTGACACCGTGCCCACCGTGCCCAGCCCCAGCCTCACTCACCAGGCTCTCTTCTTTGTACTTGATGGACTCGGTGTGGTGTCGCATGAAGCTCACGGTGAGCAGGAGGTAAATGACAGCGAAGATGGCGTGCAGCCAGAGGAGGTTGTTGCTGAGGGGACACCGCCTGCATCAGGGCCCAGCCCCCCCGCCGGATGTGGTGCAGGGGCTGGGCTTCATCACGCCCTCCTGGTGCTGAGCTGAGGGTCTACGGCTGCATCATAACAGATGCCTCTGACAGAGGCTGCATGGCCGGTGCCCCGTGGCCCACAGGGAATGCTTTAGCAATGTCACCTGGACCTGTCCTGACAAACAAACTCCAGACCAGGGGGCCCTCTATGCTTCCTAAGTCCCCCAGCCCCCAACTGGGACTGCCTGGGGCATGTCTGCACCCCTCACTCATTGCCATCACAGAGGGCTTTCAGACATTAGCCTGCCAGCTTCGGACAAACTCTGGGACCCAAGGCTCTGGAACCTGCCTGCTCCTTTGTGGTGCTGGTCTGCACCCTCAAGTCCTCTGGCTGCATACTCACTCAGTCTGCAGGTTTGCTATGGTTGTCCTCCCAAAACTGTAAGGGTCCTTGTCTGCAGAGAAGCACAGACACTTAGCTCCGGGGCTCACACTGCAGAACTGGGAGAGGACTTAACTACCTTTGCTGCTAGCACTCTGAAATGGAGGAGCTCAGAGGGCTGGGCGGGTCAGAGGTCAAAGACAGCCATCCAGTCTTTTCAGAGCTACTCCCACCAAGGCCTCGGCTCTAGACTGAGGGTCCCTGACAACTTCTTCTCAACTCACCATGTGGGTTCAGTCAAAATTTGAATTTGTCTCGCTTTGACATTCTTGTGACATCTCTTAAGAAATATAGAAACATTCTAAGCTATTCCCAAAAGTAAGGTTGGGAATCACCAGGCATAGCAAATGGATTTGTGCTGAAATTTTGGAAGTTGGATTCCTGCAGTTCCTTGGAGATCTAATTCTACACTCCGATTTTGACTCTGAGTATCACAAACATCTTCTGAGTTCATTTATTATGGCTTCATTATTGTGTGGGGGAAGGAGAGTATAAAACATCCTCTGAAAGGCCCTGAAATGATAAATCTTGTGATTTTCCTCCTATGTAGAGAAAACCAGAAATTGCTATTAGGGGCCTCAGCTGTTGACTTAGGTTTGGTATGGTTTCTCCTCTAGATCTTGAATCAGATGGAAGGTTCGGAAAGTAACCCTGAAACAGACTCACATCTGAGTCTACGCATCCCTCACAGGGAATGCCTTCCCCTAGGTCTGTTGCTCTGCCCAGGCCTGACACAGACAAGGACAAGGAGTCATTACCCAGCAAGTCTCCTGAGAGGTTGACGGGCAGGATGACGCACAGAGATAAGAAGCTGACCACCACCAGCAGGAAGATGATGTGTCTCTGGAAGGACAGGTAGTGGATGGCGTCCTCTCCACACCACTCCAGGATCTGGTCATCGCTGGCCAAGACACACATAGAATCTCAATGAGCAGGCCAGCCTCTCGGGGCCTTGCACTATTATCTCACTTAATCCTGATGACCATCCATGAGGTGAGTTCTAATTTCATCCCCACTCTTTGTTCATATGAAGAAACAGAAACTAAAAACTGCATCACTTTTACAATCACATAGCTTGTAATAGCAGCACTATGGGGTGAACTTGTGAATCTGCCTCTTAGTTCCCAACCATACTCCTGGCTAAAGGAACTTGCTACCACCCTATCGCCTGTCTCCAGAAACAGCTGTGCCCACATCTGTGTGGGGATGAAGGGTGTTGGTACAGCAGCCCCACGGCCCCTTTCTGCTTCTCTGAGCAAGCCAGTTACTGGGAATCTCCTTCTGAGCAGAGCCAGGAGGGTGTCCACACTCACAGCACCCAGCCTCTCCCGTCTCCCCCTCAGTCAAGTGGGGAGGGGTGGACCCACTGTCTTAAACAGTCTAAGACCCCAGCTCTCCCAGGTCCCTGTCCTGGCCCCAGAGAAGGGAGGTGACCTGCTCTGCCCTTTCCCATCCTCGGTGCTGTATCAGGAGGCTCCCCTGCTACAGGGGGAAAAACGGGGCCTCTCTCCTTCCCTCTCCTGACAGTGACATGCTCTGAGGAGCCTGCTTCCCCTGCACCAAGAGAGCTCTGGGAAGCAGGAGCTGAGGCACAGAAAGATCTGGAAAGTATGGAGTGTGGTTTTACAGACACACAGCCAGACCAAAGTGGAATACGCTCAGCTCCCTCCCTCTCCATGTCCCTCAGGGGAGACCTGTGATCTAAAGCTATGACACAGGAGCTATGACCTGTCTGACAGGGAGGATGCACCGACGCCTGGGGACCAGGGGCCTGGCAGCCCTTAGATGCTCCTACTAGATGCTCGACAATGACTCCTCTACTGTTTACCTGAAGGATAAAGCTCTGCAATTACTACATGGTTTTCACCCCAGAAGAAACTTCCAAAAGGCACCTAATTTGCCAGGAAACATGCTTACTGAAGAATATTCATAAAAGCCAACCAATAAGCAATTTTCAGCTAAAGTTTTGTCGCGGCGCACTTCTGGCTTCCCCGTCTTGCCGGAAAAGGCAATTTGGCAGGAAAGTGAGAGGCCTCTTTAAATATCAGTAGTAAAGTTAACTGTGAGCAGCTGTTAAAATTTAATTGCAGTTTTGGAAAGTCAAAGGGTAGTTCTTTCTGGGGTTAGAAAAGAAAAAGCACCGGGAGTTAAAGTGGAAAAAATGTTTGGTACAGCCCTAAAATGAATGCAGGCACCTCAGGACACACAAAATTGCCCCGTGCATGAGAGTGAGTGTCCACATGGAACAACCTTTGCTGGATACCATGAAAATGATGGGTCTGGTTTTGCCCCACTGAACCCAGGCTGAGGGTGGGGTCCATGGCTGGGGACTGGGGCAGTGGCAGGGAGAGTGGCCCATCAAAGGACAACATGTGTAGGCACCTCTCAGAGCCTGGGTTATGGTGACAAACGTCTTCTTTCTGATTCTCTTCTATGTGTGTTGGGCTCCTTGCACAGCACAGGTACTACTTCCAGTCAGGAGGGACTGTCTCCAATGACATGAGTGGGGGACATGGAAGGGTGAGGTTGGCAAATCTCGTCTCCCACCACTGTCCTTCCCTCTCTGCCTCGAAACCCCTCCTCCTGCTCCCTCCTGCTCCAGACCAGAGCACACTGGCTTCTACAGAAACTCTGCCTCTGGCCAGATCCCCTGGGAACAATGCCACCAAAGTCCACTGGCTACATCCTGCTGGCATATGCATTCGCCCCGGTGAGTCAGGCAGAGCAGAGGTCTCCTTGCCCTCTTTTATACTTGGGGAATCTGAGGCCCAGAGAGAAGGACTCACCCATGATCCATCACTACCATATTTCTTTAATTCTAAGATGTCCTTTTCATACTCTAGACACACTCTGTAATTAGAGATGATCCTGGCTTATCAGGCAGCCTTTTCTTATGCTTCAAATTATTTAAAATAATGAGCTTCTAAGATTTGATGGAATACAACAGCAGGTAAGATTCATTTTGTGGTCTATCACAGGGGAAGTGAGTAATTGGCTCAGAATTCCTCAGTGTCTATTTCAGGATTTTTCTCTACAGGCCCCAAGTTTTGAAAAAAAAATTTTTTTTTAACCAGTCATGCTGATAAACAGTCATTATTTCTCCAGTTGTCCTG
Organism: Solenodon paradoxus; assembly: GCA_004363575.1. Classification (NCBI taxonomy): domain Eukaryota; kingdom Metazoa; phylum Chordata; class Mammalia; order Eulipotyphla; family Solenodontidae; genus Solenodon; species Solenodon paradoxus. The sequence continues at coordinate 670,070 of RJWH01000583.1, forward strand.
ATTCAAAGACAATGTAAAACTTTCTAGAGAGGCTTCCATCTGGTGTGTCCTAGTAGAGTAGCAGTTTGTCAGCCGACTTTGGACAAGTGCAGTCCACATGTTTAGGGTTCAAGTCCCAGGGCTGGTGGGTGTGTGTGTAGTAGAGAGGTAGAGGGAGAGAGTGGACAACCAAATAACTAAATAAAATAAAATAAAGTACTTCTTCCTCCTCTCTTTTCCTGCCTGCCCGCCTCTGCTCACCTTCATTCCTACCCACATCTTTCCTTTAAAAAAAAAGAAAGAAAAGCTTCCATCTAAATTTATCAGAGTAAATATTAAGTAAATATAATTCTTGCCTAAGCAAAAAAATACCTTAAATTAGCCTGTGTGTGCTGTCTGGGCCCTCTTATTCTCAGCTCCCCCAACTGCATTGGATCTGAACTGAAAAATATCTAGGAGGCCCCATATCAGGATCAGGCATCTTGACTCTTTCCTCTTGATTGGCCACATACCCAGACAAAGACATCCCCAGCTGCCTGTGCGGTACTCACTGTAGGCGGAAGATGGCTGTCAGCCAGGAGCAGCATCCCTGGAGACGGAGAGATCAGGGGTTAGTCTCCAGCATCTCTCTTTGGGAGGCAGATATAATCATCATCTTTAACATTGATAACCACTAACCTCCTGTAGTATAAATACAGTGTTTTTGTTCCAAATTCAGCCAGCTACCGCCTTGTCCCACTGTGACAGCCTACAAGCACCCAGTCCTTCAAAATATACACCACATGCCTGGAATTCTTGTGAAAAGCTCCATGTTTTGATAATTTGTAGAATTACATAGGTCCCAGGGTCAGAGAGCATGAAACTTAAATGGAGAGCTTAAGCAAACTCAGGGAAACTCTGGAGAATCTGATGTGGACGTCTGTTTGTTTCAAAATGAGTGTGTGAGATGTGGGGCAGAAGAAAGAAGCCTAATCCACAAGGGAAGGTTCCCTGAGGCAGGGTTTAGTGAGGGAAACTGTGTCTGTAGGTTTTAGCATCCATTGCATCTCTTAAACTCAAACATAAAAGATTTGTCATTCCTATGCTGAATTATTACTCTGCTGGAAAAGACAAATATTTGCTCATCATTCAACGATTACTAAGCACCTATGGGCGTCAGCTGGTGAGGAACATGGCTGAATAAGAGACGGTTCCTGCCCACATTTGGCTCATAAGCTTGCAAACAAGTCAATAATTAACTGTCACACAAATCCATAAGTATAAGACACAAGTGCTGGGACCACAGGGGATTCCACAGCCCTCTGCTGCGAGTTAGTCAAGTCTCATGAGCCCAGGTCACCCAGCTGCCACCTTCGCTGGGGTATCTCCCAAGTCCAGGAGCCTTTGTCGATGCAGAGAAGAGTGCTCACTAGCACTTGCACCAGGAGCCAGGGTACCGAGTTAGCAGTTGAGCAGGAGTACAGCTGCCCCCTCAATCCATCACTGCTGTCCTCCTCTGCACTGCTCCCCATCCTGGCCATAACCACAAGTGTCCCTCAGATACCAACCAGCTCGTTTTCAAAGTCTTCCTGCCCTGAGGAGGAAGATGATGACAACCTCTGGAATCTGGTCCCACTAGAAGAACAAAAGGAAAACAATGATATATCTTTTAAAAAGTCTGAAAACTTACCACCCCCCAACAGTCTAAAATCTTAACCCCCATATCTTTCTGCCTCTTAGAATGCAGGATCAAAGCTACCAGCCCTCAATGGCATAGCTCACCCTGTGAGATACAAAGACAAAGGTGTGACCGCCCCAAGGCATGGTAAGATATAAATGTGACATGACATAGGAGAAGTAACACAGGGGAGACCACCCTGGTATCTCACAGCCTTGAACCTCAGCACCAGGACTGGTCGACCTAAAGTGACTCCAAAGTATGGCCTACTCACAGTACGGTTTCCAAGATATCAAATAAAACTTAGAATAAATACTGTGCTTTTTCAAATGGAAGACACTACCACTGTTTGTCAGGGATAAAATTATTTTATGAGCCATGAAGAAAAAGTGCTGCCAATCAAACCATGATCACCATCAATCATAAGTTGCATCTTGATTTCAGAGATGAAAAAATGTCAAAACGTGCATTTTATAGTTGATGAGCAATGGTGTTTTCATCAGAGCCTTTCTTCCGAGTAACCTGTAAACATGCCTGTGCACTGTGAAGCTGACATGTTTGCCATGTTAATTTTGGCTTTTTGTCCTCCATTTGGCTCCATCATCCCACTTTTACGGGCATGAGACATGATGAAACTTGAGTTCCAAAGGCTTCACAGAGAACTGTCTCATTTGACCTTCACAGTTACCAGTGGGAAGGAGAGCAGGAGAAAACAAACCCCAACAAGTTTGGGGATCTGAGCAAGATGACACAGCCAGGGAATTGGCCAGGCCTCCGGACTTCCAAGGGCTCTTTTCTATTGTAGTACACGGCTGTCCAATGTCCCAAAAGCTTCCCCTATACACAGTCTATGGCTCCAACATGGGGAAAACAAAGGCCCCACTGCCTCTCCACACAGTTAACACCCTCCAGCTTTCACAAAAAACAACGCGGAGACTGTGGGGAGGAGGCAGATTTATAGATACACCTCTTCCTCCAGGCAGAGAGGGCTGGCCCCGTCCTGCACAGGCCACATTTTACACAGTGCGGCCCATGAAGCCAGAGTGGAGTGTCTGCCTGCTGAACACCTGGGAGGCTGGGGTCACACACTCTGGGCCAGACAGTGGGCTTTCCCCACCAGCCTCTTTGTGCCGCATCTGACACAAGACCCTGGGGTGGGCACTGGTGCTGGGAATGCCAGACATGTAGACCCAGAATGCATTTCCCCCTTCAGAGAGCAGTCAGAGCCCACGGTGGAACTGGAAGGCCATGAAGCCTGACCAGCAGAGCTGTGTCTCTTACCAGGCCCTCCAGAGGCAGCTGATTCAGGTCTGTCAGCAGGCACTGACGCTGCAGGAGGGCAGGGCACACCCTCACGGCCCCACTGCGCTTCTTAATCTGCCTCACCTCACCCCACCCCAGTCCCAAACTAATTCATTTTGAAAAAAGAATACTTGAAATTTGTCAAAGTGAGGATGAAAACTGGCATCCTCATAAGTCGATAATGAACGCCCTAAATATCTAAAGCAATTAGATTTCCTCCCCAGCAAAAGTCAACAAGGTTCATGGTCATGACCCAGTCAGAAGCCCCAAGAGAGAGCTGGGTGCCTGAACCTTGGTTTTCACATTGGCTCAACGATGACAGTGAAGCTAGTTACTCGTTAGTCTGTGGGGCAGAGTAGAAAGAACGTGGTTTCTGGTGTAAGCCTAGTAGATACGTGAACACAGCGTCAGTCTGGCCTGGTGGGCTATGCAAGCCCCGTGCCCCATGCCTCCTTTGTCTCTCTGTCTCTCTGTGTGTGTCTCTCTCTCTCTCTCTCTCTCTCTCTCTGTCTCCCTCTCAGTCATACACACACACACACACACACACACACACACACACACACACAGATTACACTCACATCTGAGATGATATGTCTTTTTTACCTGTCTGCTTCTGACACCAGCGCAATTCGGCCATAATCCCAGAATCTTCTTCTTATGATGGAAAACATCACTATTAAAAACTAAAAGTAAAAAAGAAACAAGCAAAGAGACACTGGATGGGAGTGCCCTGGTGGCTCAGGGGCTAAGCTGGCAAGCTTGGGGGTAGATCATGTAAAGCCCAAGTAAGTGGGTTCAAGACTCAGTGGTGGGGGGAAGGGCCAACCAAAATGAACAAATAAATAAAAATGCTTCTTCCTTCTCTCTTCCTGCCTGCCAGCCTACCTACCTTCATTCCTGCTTGCCTTTATTCTTCTTAAAAAAAAAAAGGGCATCAGCTGACTTCTAATTAGGAGAGACCCCACCTATCTAGACTCAGCAGGGCCAGAAGGGCCTTGGGAATCATTCAGGCCCAGACAAGCGTCCTAAGTTGCCCACAGCAAAATGGCACAAATCTCTGCAGGCCCCTGTACCAGCTCCCATCGCCAGTGCCCACCAGAATAGCAACCGTCATCGACCCTCACACTGATGAGTCAAGCACATCAGAACTGTCCTTTGCTCTCATGACAGAGCTGACACCCACCATCTGCCTCCGCAGCCCCTGAGCAGGCCTGGCAGCTGCCTGGGGACCAGCTACCTTCTTCGTTTTATGGAGAATTTAGTTTTAATGACAGACCAAGGCAGCAGAGTGGCCCCAGGCTGAGCCAGATGTGATCAGATCTTTCCTTTGGGAGCCCTGTGTATGCCTATCAGCAAGGAGCCAGTGGGGGCCACAGCCCCCAGGACCTGGAGCTCCGACTGGCTTCCTCCACAAGATGGGGTCCTCAGTAGGTCTGTGCGCCCAACAGCAACACAAGGGGTTGAGTGAAAGGTCTCGCTAAATCCCTTTTAGCTCTAAAACTAAATTCAAGACAGTCTCCTTCCTTTCGCCACATCTGCCTTAAGCAGATCCTCCAACTTGTTTCTGCCCCTCTCTCCTCCCTGGACAGACTCTCTCTCTCTCTCCAAGTTTCAGGGAAATAGATAGATCCCTGTCTACCTTCCTCAAAAACTAGGGCTTTAAATGTGGATTCTGTTTCTCGAAAGGGAATCCAGAAAGCCTGAACCCCAGAGGGGCTGGTCCTGCAGAATTTTCTCAAGGTGGGTAGAGAAGTTGCTGAGATGTTTTCTGAGGCAGGACAGCCCCTGCCAGGATGACCACAGAGGTGGCTCAGTGAGCGCTGGCCTCCCTGCCCACTGCTGCTCTCTTGGTTCCTGTGGGGTGCACATTTCCTGCGCACCCCTATTTATAGACTGCTCTGAGGCGTATGTGAACCCCACCCCCACCCCTTCTAACTTCCTATAATAAAAATCCACCCCCACCAGCACACTGCACTGGAGAGTGACTCTCTCCTCAACCAACCATGATCTGGGCACACCCATCCCTGCCCGGCACACCCATCCCTGCCCGCCCCACCGGGCTCCTGCCTCCCTTCCTCTCCAGACCCAGATCGCTCACCTGGGTCCAAACTCTCCTCCATGAAGACGCTGGTGTTCAGCTCCAAGGCCACCCTCCTCCATTAACGCCACAACCTTCAAGTCCATCCCCCACTTTGCCCACCCACTCTCACCCAAGGCTGGTCTATATGACACTGTTCTCAACCTACAAATGGTTTTAGCTCCAAGACATGGGTGACTGTCACTCAAAGACCCCTTTTTCATAACAGCAACATGAGTAGCATACAAGCCCCTGAATCAGCGCAAAACAGGACTCAAGCAAAGCAAAACTCTAATGTAGTAATTTAGATCCTAATCCTCGGGATGAAAACTAGAAAAAGGAGAACCCTCACCCCTCTTCCTATGAACATTTCTTGTCCAGCAGGCTTGTGTTTGACACTTGCCGCCTTCCCTTAGTGATGGCAGCCCTTGTGCCTCCCCCGGCCCCAACCACTCCTAGCCTCTGGCCCAAAGCAGTCCAGAGGGGTCTACTCCTTCTGCCCCATCAATTCAGATGGTCTCTGCACACTAGGAGAAGCATCAAGGACTTGCCATGCCCTGGGCATTTGTGAAAAGAATGTGCCTTGCACCACAATCAGTTTCACCCAGTCAGTGCTGAGTGCACAGTCCTACTGAAACATACATATTTCAATTTGGGGGGATATTTGGGAACCAGATCTACATTAAAGAAAAGCCCTCTATGAGGGCCAGCTCTGATATGGTGTACCTTTTCCAGGTTTCTCATTTTTCTCTACATTTGATTCCTTTTTTTTTTTTTTAAGGAAAGGTATAGACAGGAATGAAAGCAAGTAGGCAGGCAGGAAGAGAGAAGGAAGAAGCATTTGTTTATTCTATTTTATTTAGTTGTTCATCTGGTTGTTCCCCCAGCCCCGGGATACAAACTGGGTCCTTGGGATGTATCTGGACTGCACTGGCCAGAAGCTATGGAGTTAACCACTAAACCACCAGGGCATGCCCACATTTGATTCTGAAAAGGCCCAGGGACCCCAGTGAGGAGCAGGAGGTGACATTTATAAGCTGGGAGTTGCAACTGTTCTCATTCTAATCCACACTTTCCATTCACATCTTGCATCACTGTGAGCCAACCTTCCCAAGAGCCTCAGAGATATGACAGGTTGACTATCAATGGCAATGACCAAAGAACAGTGACTGTACCCTTTACATATACTGCTTCATTTCATCTTCTCCAAAACGCTAGGGAAGACCACTACCCGCCAACACACACACCCCGCTGTCACAGAGAGCCCTCAGGCTCAAACAAGCTGTGCACCCCACCCAAGGTCACGGAGTGGTAAGCAGCAGAGCTGGGATTTAAACCCAGGTAAGGCCGACTCTTCATGTGAGTTTCCAGAGAGCCTTGGATGGGGAAACTAAAGAAATGAATGACTAGGAGGTGGGAGGACATGATTCAGTGGGGCTCTCACCAGGAAGCAGCTGACATCGATGAGCAGGACGGTGGGGATACCCCCAAAGGTGACCCCCTGGAGCACGGTGCTGTTTTTGGCCGAGTTGTAGCAGTAGGAGTCACTGGGCTGGTCCCCGATGCCCAGCCGCTCTCGGATGGACACTGTCTTGGGCTGCCACAGCTCCAGGAATGGGGAGCTGGTCATCGCGCCTGTCTTCCCTGGAGAAGGGGATCAAGCAGGTAGTCAGGGCTCGGAGTATCTGCAGGGTCTCTAGCGCTGCCTCCTCCAGGGCTGGCAGGGTGCAGGGAACTGGCAACAAGGAACCAGGGAGAACTGAACTCCCCCGTGCCTGGCAGAGTCGACAGAGAATAGCTCCATTGTGGGAAGAGTGCCGAGGGTCAGTGGGATGGGGTGGATGGCGTGTCCAGAACACAGCTGGCAGCCTCCCCAATGGGGCTGAACAGCAGAAAGAAAGGAAAGGACAGGAGGTCTGCGCTTCTTGCTAAGAGGTGCTGGGGTTGGGCGGGCGGGGGAGGGGGGTCCTCCAGCATTAAGGGTGTTGCGGGAGGACATTCTCATGGGAGATGTGAAGTACAGGCAGGGTAGAAGGGAAAGGGAGATGAAGCAGGTCAAGGAAGAGGCAGCAATAAACAGATGAGGACAAGGGGAGATCCAGTGTGCAGTCACCGTGTACCATGGGAACCAGAGAAAGGACCCACAAGACCCACCCAGTGGTCCCATTGTTCACAGACCTCAGAGATGGGACCAGTCCATACACCTGGAAACTGAGATTCAGAGGCTTAATAATCTGCCCCAAGATAAAGGAGCTGTTTGGGGCAGAATGGGGCCTCAGACCATCCTCCCTGCTCCCAGATGCCAGCTCTGTCTACTATGCATGGCACACTCCTTCCCAGCCAGCTGCCAAACACGTGTTAGTTCAGGGAGCCAGAGAGGAGGAGATGCAGGAACTGAGAAGACAGGAAGGCAGAGAGGGACAGTCTGGGTGGAGGAGAAGGAATGATCTCAGGATCTCCTAGGAACCCAGGGTCACCCACTATGTGTCCCTGGAGCCATGCCCCACTCCACCTTCTCACCCCTGCACACCTTCAGTCTAACTGGAAGGCCCAGTGCTTCCAAAGAAAACATGACCCTGGGCCAGTAGTTGACCTTTATGTCTGAGACTCCAGGTCCCCTGTGAAACTAACAGAAATCTGCAGTGTTTGGCTCCTAGCACTCAAGGCCCAGAGTTAGTGCCCAGGTTCTGACCAGTTTACTGTAGCTGAAGTCGCAGGAGACATGCTCAGCATCCCCTTCCTGAAGCACCCACCTCCCCACATCTGGTGGAACAAGATTCCCAGGGGCCTTCTAGTAGGTCTGTTCTTTCACCATACTATAGGGACAAAAATCTTGGGGACAAGAAGGGACAGAGAAGTCAGAAGTTTAGACTACTTGGTAATGCTGGGTGTGGGTGTGTGTTGGGGATAATTCCCAATTCTGGCCCTTGAAACTGCTGGGCTGGGGACAATCTCTCTTACACACACACACATACACACACACAGTGCAGGAAGTGTAGGAGAGGGGCCAGTCCAAAGGCAGGGGAGGGTTCCCTAGAAGGCTGAGTCACCCCTATGAGAGCTGGCAGTGGCTGGAGAATGCGACGCCAGAGCCATGGTTGGCAGCTCTGGACAGTCAGGAAAGCTCCCTGTGGGAGACAGATGGTCTTAGCTGCCCTCCTTTAAGCCCCACCCAGCAGCACCACCTCGACAGAACCCTGAGAGGCCAATGCCTGGCCCTGCTCCCTGCCCCCACACTTACCAGATGCCAGGGGAAGAGGACCTGTGGTGAGCCCCTTGGAGAGGGCCTCAGTTGAAGCAGGCTCTCACAAAAGCAAGAGCCACCTCCCAAGTGGCCTGGGGCCTGCCACTCATCTCCCGTAGGGCTTTCCTGACCACAGTGCTGGGACAGGACTTCAGATGTCCCTGAAGGAACACAGACAGGCAGTCAGGCGTTGCCCTTTTCCAGGCCAGTCTGGGAACCGTTCAGCACTCTCCCTCTACGTTCACACCTGCCCCAGTGTCTCTGGTTCTTCTCAGTAGGTGCCCTCCCTCAGCTCCCAGAACTCGGTCCCCATCTCCTCCTCTGTACCTCCTGCCCCTCTCTCTCTACCCACTGTCTCTGGGTGTTCCCCTCTTCTCCACTGCCTTCCCCCCAGGTACACTGGTGGCTGTGGGCTCCAGCTCATTCATGTGGTCTCCAGAATGGCTTCCCAAGGTCCCCCAGGGTTGGGGAAAAGCAAAGGGAACACTAAGAACAAACAAGGAAGGCTTGAAACATGAAGTAGAAAGAAAACAATATATCCCCATAAAAATCTAAAATGTTCACAGAGGGAGCATTGTCCCTGGAAAGGGAGGCTGTGGGGTGGGGGTGGGGTGGCCCTCAGCAACTGCTTGCTGCTGAGCTTAGAAGGGTAAGAGGCCTCCCTTCCCGGGAGGAAGGTACCAGGGCTTCTCCTCCTGCTTCAGTCCCAGACACCCTCTAAGTCACTTCCTTCTTGCTAAACAGGCTTCCCTGGGCAGTTTAGGAAGTGTGGTAAGAATAATTCTTGATAGGAAGAACTTGATGAGGTCAGCTAGCAAACCCCTCCAGCCTGGCATGGCGCCTCAGGGCTCCTCAGCCAGGTGGCCTGTCCCATCTGCCCCTCCAGGTGCAGCATCCAGGTAAGGGCACAGCTTTGGGGACCTGCAGTCTCCAGCCCTTCAGTTCAGTGGCAGCCTGTTCCGCCCATCACACATATGAAGCCCAGGTTTTGCTGAAACATCCTGGTCCCTCTGAGGCCAGCCCCTCTGCATCCTCCTGGACAGGCATGCTCTGAGAGAGCGGTGGGGTCCACACCCACCACAGGGCAGCCATGCCAGACTAAGGAGGGGTGGGGAAAAGAGGAGACCCAACTGACAAGGATCAGGAGGGAGCTGACTTAGTGGGCAAAGACCAATAGTGTTGGGCAGGGTCAAACAAGCAAACAGGCCCGATGGCCACAGGAGCCCTCCCTGGCCTTCCCTTTGGCAGTATTCAGGCATCCAGGATTTGTTCCATAGCATGTGTGGATGCCTAACACTTATCCATGCCTTGCAGAGAGCTCTCTAGTCATCATCTTATTCTTACCCAACACCCTGAAAGTAGCAAAGCTAAGAAGCCAACTAGCAGATAACCTCAGGCCCCTGACTCAAAATTCAACCCACATGCACCCCAGACTCTGGCTGTGGCCAGTGGGACAGAGGGCTGAATCCAACAGCTGGTCTCAAGCTTGCTAAAGAAGTAAATGCTAACCCACGCTCGCCTGAGCTGGCAGCAAGGACCGGCCCCTGCAGCACACTTGATGAGCTCTACGCTTCCCTTGAGAAATGCCAGTCGGAAGCTCAGGAAGTGTGTGAGCGTTGTCCACTCTCGCAAGAAGGCCCTGTACAAATTCAGGGTATTTTCATCATCACCAAATCTCCCAACTTTGTTAAGATGATAGCAAAACTACAAGCAGTTTCAGCCCTTCTGCCTTAAGAGCTAACTCTATTCTTTCAGGTGAAGAAGGTTATAAAGTAAAAACAAACTTCTTAAAACACTACCATGGTGGCCTGGTGGTCCTGGATACCTGGAGGCAGTCCCACAAACAGCCCAAGTCCTGAGTTCAAGACCCAGGGCTGGGGAGAACAACCAGTGTGAACAACTAAATAAGAATAAATAAAGTGCTTCCTCTTCCTTTCTCTTCATTCCTGCCTGGACCTTTCCTTAAAAAAAAAAAAAAAAAAGAAAAGAAAAAAAACACCATCGAGCACCCTGGTGGCTCAGGTGTTAAGCTCATGCCTAGGGCACAGTCCACACACAGCCCAAGGACCAGAGTTTGCAGCATGCAGTGGGGAAAAACAACTAAATAAATAAAATGCTTCTTCCTGCCTGCTGCCTTCCTGTTTAAATAAAATCAAAAAACAGGGCCCTAGACAACTGTCTACTTCTGGACATCAGCTGGAAGCATCAGGGACTGGCACAGGCTCTGGCTGCCAGGGAGGCAGTGTGCCTACAAGTACAGGCACAGACTCCGGAGTGCGGGTCTCAACACGATGTAACTGAGACAAGTGGCCCAACGCCTCTGTGCCTTGTCCTTCCTCTCCATATAATGGGACAATCGTATTTCTCTTACAGGGCTGTTGGGAAGCACACACTGAAACAAGGCCCATCAGGCACTTGGCCCAGGGCCGACCCCTCCTGAGTACTCCCAAGCTGTTTGCTTTAAAGTTACACCCCACACCCCCACCCAAGCTAATAAACAACATAAAGGCAGGCGCCCTCCCTGTTAGAGCCCAATGAACAGCCAGGAGAGACCTTTGCCCCCACACTAAACAAACAAGAGAGCAGACTCAGGGCTCTGACAGGTGTCAGAGAGGAGAAAGGCAGAGACAGTGGGGATTAGCTGAAGTCTTTCGTCATCCCCAGACACCGTCAGTGGGTGTCTACAACTCTACAGGGCCTCGGGAGGGCCCACCTGCTTAACGTCAGACCCTCAAGTCTATGGCTGGGACACAGCCCCACAACTTCCCCGGGGAAGGAAGCTCCGAGGTCATTTGGTCTTCCAGTCTATCAACTTCTGCCCTTGAGGACAGGCTGGAACTCAAATATGGAGGCCACCCCCAGGGTGAGGGGCAGGGCCAAGGGAACTTGGACGCTTGGCCCGTTCCCTGGACCCCCTCGCACATAGTCTGAGAAGAAGAGCCCCGGCGCTGCGCACCCGCTTGGTGAGTCTGAGAGGTCAGGTCAGACTCCAGCTAACAAATCCCCAAAGAGAGCAGTGAAGGAGGATCAGCCGTAAGGCTAACGCTGGAGCCTGGGAGAAGGCAGTCCCGAAAAGTGTCAGGAAGTTCCGAGCCCCGCGGGCTGCTTGGGGGCGCAGGGTCTGCCCCGCCTGGGGACTGACCCTCTCCTCCCGCCCACCCTTGTTTGGAAACGGGGCCTGCGGAAGCCGGAGGGTCACGCCCGGAGAACCGGTCACTTGGACGTGGCACCCCCGCGTGGAGCCCTGGCCCTGCACGTCCCTGGAGAGGCGAAAGGCGACAGTCCCCCTCCTCAACGCCCGCTTCCACTTTACCTGCGGCGGCGGCGGGGCGGCCGGGCGCTACTGGCGCGGCTGGGGCGAGCTGCCGGACTCCACCTGGCCGGGCGGGGCCGCATCCCCTCCACTTAAAAGTTGCAAAGTGAAACTCCGGCGCCTCTTGCACATGCGCAGAGCTGCGTCCACGTCTTGTCCAATTTGCTGCCTTCGCGGCGTCGGTAACCGCTCTCACATCTCTTCCCGGACCCCGAAACTTTTCCCCTTCGGCGGGGAACGGCGGCCAGACTGGAGGGTCGCTGCTCAGCTCGCTCAGCAACGCCGGGAGGGGGCCAGCAGTCTGCAGGCCTCCTCCCGGCTAACTCGCGTCCGGGGGCCGACGACGGCACTGAGAGCTAATTACTCTCATCAACACCTCCTCCACGTCCCGCGGCGTGTCCCCAGACCCCAGGCATCTCCGGGAGACTCGGGTCAAGTACAGGGTGTTTGCGCGGGGGTAGCATCTGCAAAAGTTGGTGTTCGGCCTTGCCTTTGCACTGAAATTTCCTCTACGGACTCAGGCCCGCCCCGGGGAAGCGGCGGGGCGTCGGGCTCAGCCTGCACCTGGATTCCAGGCAGTCCGCCACCAACCCGCGCCCCCAGTGAGTTGCCGCGGTGCCGCCGCGGTGGTAAGAAGCGAGTAGGGTCCGAGGCCTCGGGGTGCTCTTCTGGCTCTAGTGAAAGTCACAGTGTTTATTGCCCGGGCGTCAGGGCCCAGCTCGCTGAACGTGTCTCCCCAGCCGGGTACCAGGTTATTTTCCATGAGCCATTGGCCTGGGCAAATGGACTGTAAGCTCGCCGAAGGCGCTGGGTGTGTACCGGGCAGGACGCAGGACGTGGTTGGGGGAAGACTGCGCGCTGTGTCAAACGAGCGCACCGCCCGCTGTCACGAGCTACCTCACCGCAGCCTGTTTTCACCTCTGCAAAACGGGTTGAACCAAAGCTTCCTCCCAGGTCCTTCTTAGCTCTGAAATCTGTCGATCCTGAACCGTTCTTCACCTCTGCACACTTTCAAATTCGCGGGTTTCCGCACCTCTCTTCCATTCTGGCCTTTCGCCTTGTATTGTAATGAGAAAGGTATTCTCCGCATATCTCTTCGCTGAATCTGTCGCCCACCGGCGGCTCTCTGGAGTGGGGGACTGGATGAGGGAGGTCTCCTCCTGCAGTTCCTGGGTGTGGTCCCCTGGGCTTCCCCAGGCCCTTCAGTCAATTATTTTCCCACCCTACCAATTTGACCTCATTCCTCTGGTGATTCGATAGAATCCAAGGTTTTAACCTCAGTCATCAAAATGAGGCCACAGACCAAAGAGAGAGGGAGGGAGGAAGGGAAAGAGGAAGGATCCTCAATTTCCTAAACAAGGGATTTCTAAAGTGTATTTCAGTAAGTCAAGTTTATTTCAAAATCAGGAGGTTAAGATAGGTCAGAAGGTCAAGTTCAGATAACCACAGCCCTTTTTATCTATTTGGCTGTGTATGGAGTACTTGTAAAACGCTCTTTTCCAGTACATGTATAGGAGTCAAGGATTGGTCCTATTTGATAAAGAAGAAAATAGAGGTTTAGAGGATACAGAATTTACAGCTAATAAGAGTTGTGTAGAAAGGCAAGGAATTCAAGACATTTATGCCCTGGACTGGGGCCCTCTATTGAAGTCACAGCTTTAAGCCCCTGTACTGTTGGCACTCCAATATGTCATAGCCCACATTTTCAACATTTTCTCCCTTTATCTGCCCCAAAACTGAAAAAAAGGAACCCACATTCTTATAGTACTGATTATTTTGATGACAGATTTTTTTGTATTAAGTACAATTGAAATAAAGTCCACTCACTTTGCCCCAATATCAACAATGACTAAAAGATCAATGTCTCAGTCTTAAGAAGATGGGCATACTAAAATTTGAGTGCAGTTCAACCCTAGCTTCCTGTATCACTTAACTCCTTGCCTGTAGTTTCTTCAGTCTTTCCTTAGTTTTCTAATCAGTTTGACCAATTCCTTTTAGAACATTTTGTTCCCTCACGATTTGCAGGGTTCTGGGTAAAATAGAGAAATGTAGAATAAAAGGTGTTTTATTTGTCCTATCAAAAATGCACAACCCATACTTGACGCTTGCCCAGAGGGGCAGTTGCATTTCCCCCCATATCCCAGAGATCAGCCCAGATTCAGTGACAGACAAGAAAACAGGGAAACAATGATATTTGGGCGGTTTGGCTCTTAGCTTACAAAAATCAACACAGGTAAGTGCTTAAGATACAGTGCAGTAAATAAGATGAACAATACAGAAGACTAGGTGGGGCTTCCCAGTGGCCAAGGAGTCTTGTTCCTGGGAATTTAGTTGGTGATCTGACTGGTCAGAGGAAACAAATTCTGTAGCTCAGTGGAGAGCATTAGCTGTCCAGTAATCCCCATCTTCCCTTCTCGCCTGGTAGCCTAGAAGCTTCTCAAAACACAAAAGCCATGTCCCTTGGCGGCCAAACCCCACGACTATGGCTCCAGCTTCCTTGGCACAGGCGCCCCGTCCGAGGCACAGCTGCACCTCTGCACCCTCATGTTGGGCAGGCTGAGCACCTGGAGCCTGGTCCTGCCGCCCTCCTTCGTGCTGACAATCATGGGCAGTGAGGCTGTCTCCGAGGCGATGCACTGCCGCGGGCCCAGAAATGGCCACTTG